>CM071587.1:6361663-6739550 GCA_036426205.1 Ascaphus truei
CTGTGCACCATGTAACTCCCCCCAACTCCTCCTACTGACTCTCCCCAGGGTGCAAGTGGGGGCAGACCCCATTTGCTCCAAAATTGAATTGATACATCCAACGCAGGGCGCAAACTAACCCGGAAAAAAAACACCCTCCCTGGGCATGTCGGACTCACTGCGTCCTCGGGCACCCAAAGGGTTCTGTAGTACATATGGGGGTTATTTACTCAAGTCTCCCGGTTGCTGCAAAACGGGGGCCGAGTCTGGGCAAAGAATTGCTCCAATTACTTTCACTGGGATCCTTTTGATAAATATGGCTGTTATTTGCACTACTTTTGCACTAATTTTGCAGCATCGAGACTTCAGTAAATAGATCCCATAAGGATAAATACGGCATTATTTCCTTTTTCACCTGCTCCGTTACGTAGCTACTTAGCTAGTTTGTTGCATAGTTACTTCGATATTTAGCTACATTGTTACATAGTTAGTTAGTTTGTGGCATAGTTACATGGTTATATAGTTGCTTAGATATTTAGCTATATAGTTACATAGTAGATGAGTTTGAAAAAAGACATGCGTCCATCACGTCCAACCTATGCTAAATTTTAGATGACAGATACTTTATCCTATATCCGTACTTACAGTTTATTGATCCAGAGGAAGCAAACACAAACCCCAGTGACACATCATCCAATGATATCTCATAAGGGAAAAATAAATTCCTTCCTGACTCCAAATATTGGCAATCGGATTAATCCCTGGATTAACACCCTTCCCATGTTTACTTATTAGGTATATCCCTGTATACCTTTCCTTTCTAAAAAAGATGCCCGACCTTTTTTTTGAACATATCTATTGTATCTGCCATCCCAGTCTCCGTGGGTAATGAATTCCTTGCCAAGTTTTACATCTCCAGCGTCGAACGGCGGCTCAGCTGGAATCTGGGTGACGGGGAAACAGCTTAGCAAAAGGGATTTTCATTCTGCATTAGCAGGCTGAATGAAATCCTTTATTCTAGCCGCGGTCTCGCTCCACCCCACGGCCGTCACGATGCTCTTCTTATATCCGACAATGCACCCGTATTGCAGTAAGTGCCATGAGTGTGCTTGGTACAAGCCTCTTATGGGATAAGACTGGACCTCGTGTGTGTGATTTCTGGAGTACAAGAGGGGGGTGAGAATTAAGTTCTCACAGCAAAAGAATCAATAAATCCCTTTTACGCGACACAGAACCAAGTTGAAACTAATGGCTGTGATATGTTTCATGTGAATGTTGGTGATCAGTTCTATGGTTTTTCAACCGAAAATGAGACTCAAGAGGTTGAAAAGCTGTCTGTGAGTAGGGTTCCTGGCTCTACACTCCTTTAACCCAGACTGTGCTGAAACGTTGTGTAATACGGCAGGCATAAGCTTGTATGCTTAAATGGATTAGAAGCAAAAGGTGACACTGTGCTCATTGGCATGTCAGTACCCAGAATCCCCGGCTGCAGCGGAAGCACTGTTTGATAAGCGATAAGGGGGAAAGACAGGGATGCAGACCATGTCTGAGACATGTGAATGTGGTCACAAGTGGTATTCTTAGTTACTGCACAGTGGAACGTATTTGTAACTATTTTACCCACCCTATCCATGTTAATATCTGGTTTAAGAAAATAGAAAAGAATGTTTATATATATATATATGATATTACTTTGAATATTTTCTGTTGGTTTAATTTATTACAGGAATGGTCAATCTCGTTTTCTCTACCACAGTGACAACTGTATCAGAATGCTGCCCATCCCTCCATATCAAAGGACCAGCTAAGGAAGGAAGCAGGACAAGAGAGGGAAGAAGGTTGAGTTAAGAGGCAGTGAGTATATCCTGCCTATACCAGGGACAGCCGACCTCGCCCGCTTTGCCCCTCTGATATGTGTCTCATATTTATGCACTTCAATCTATTTCAAATTACTATAAAAATAACATTATTTCATATAGCGCTTTTCTCCCAACGGGACTCAAAACGCGTCCCAATTCCAGTATAACGTGCGGGACGCAGCACATAGGAATGTTACAGGCACAGGTCCCTGCCCCGTGGAGCTTACAATCTTTGTTTTGGCGCCTGAGGCACAGAGAGATAAAGTGACTCGCTCAAGGTCACAGGGAGATGACACCGGGAATTGAACCAGGTTCCCCCGCTTCACACGCAGTGTCACTGTTATAAGTCAGAGCCTTTATCCCTGCTTCAGCACAGGTGGCTCCATCTTGGACTGAGCCTCTAATTGAGCCACCTGTGCTGAAGCAGAGTCGGATTGAGCCACCTGTGTTGCAGCTGGGATAACCTATAAACCTGACCTGTTGGGGAGGCGCTCCTTCACCCCTACTAACTAAAAAAAAATAGGCAGGATAAGAGAAAGATAAGGCATAGGTAACAGCAGGAAGTAACCCTCACCCTCAGGTTACCATGTTTCCAATTTTCTCCAAGATAAACTTTTGTAAGGGATTTAAAAATAGTTATACTTGTGGCATTCATTATAAACACACATATATAAGTATCACTTTCTTTTAACCCATGGATACACAAGTCCCGTTATCAAGTCCCTCCCCCCCCCCCCCCCCCCCCCCCCCAACAGGTCAGGTTTTCTGGATGTCCCAGCGTCAGCATAGGTGGCTCAATCAGAGACTTACTGAGCCTCTGATTGAGCCCCCTGTGCTGAAGCAGGGACTGATTGAACCACCTGTGCTGAAGCTGGGATATCCTGGGATATCCTGAAAACCTGTCCTGTTGGTGAGGCTGGAGGCCCAGAGTTCAGCCCCACTATTTTAACCTACAAATGTCGCTTTGGACTATCCTTGACCAATTTGGTCCTCTGTACCGACCTCTGCAAAGCCGGGATTGTCAGGGGTAAACTGACCCTTTACCCTACACTGGGACTGCCCCTTTAAACCTGACCCCCAGACGCCGCGAGGGCCACGGTTCATGTTGAATAGCGATGTGCCGAATAATTTGCGTGTCGGTGGAGCTCTTTCGAAATCAACACTCCTCCTTAATCAGCTCCACAAACGTTGTGTCGCAAAACCGGCAAAAAGAATCCGCCCGCCCTGCCGATGTCGCAGAATGGAGGATTTTCGGGGTTGAAACCATAGTCGGCTTCTCCCTGCGCGCTGCCAACAGACGGGTCTTTGTTTCCTGTAGAATTCAGGCTTCTGGCAAACCGTTCAGTGATAGAAAGGTGATACAGGAAGGAAGGCGTCTCCAGCGGCAGAACCCGGAGTGTTCAATCACATTCATTTTGTTGGCAAATACGAGAAACGGAGGCACCTTTGTTACCTGGGCCCGAGGCGCGCTGGTTTCACTCTGCACAATCTCCTAACCTCTCTCCGATTCCCGCGGCCTTTTAAGAGGTCTCAAGATACAACATTTCCTGTGAGATAATCACAAACCGTGTTGGTTTATCACAGTCTGAGGTGGGAGGGTCGTTTTTGTTCTTGTGACGCTGGAGAGAAGCCAGGAGGAAACGGGGAAAAGGCTTTGGTAATTACATTCCGGGCCCTCGGACATAGGGGCTGTGGGTATAGCGATATAAAGAAGCGGTGTAATCAGAGTTATAAAGAGTGTGAGTCTCGTAGGCCACGTCCCCAGTGGCTGCTGCTGCCGCACACATGGTACAGCCCTCTATGGGGCAGGCCCCAGGTGTGTGTGTGTGTGCGTGCGCGCACAAGGCGTGATGCGCGACCGCCGTGGCCAATAGACGATATTTTTGTCTTTTGGCGCAGCGGGCGAGTGTTAGCCACGTCACGGCGGCGGTTCAGCCAATGAGGGTGAACCAATTGCGTGATGTCATGGCCGTGTATGTATGTATGTATGTATGTATGTATGTATGTATGTATGTCTTATTTATATAGCGCCATTAATGTACATAGCACTTCAGAGCAATAATATACGTGACAATCATATAAATAACAAATAATACAAATAACACAGAATGGGGAGAAGCGCTTCAGACATAAAAGTAACATTTAGAAAAAGGAGTCCCTGCTCCGAAGAGCTTACAATCTAATTGGTAAGTGGGAAGAATGTACAGAGACAGTAGGAGGGAGTTCTGGTAAGTGCGTCTGCAGGGGGCCAAGGTCGATGTATGAGGTGTAAATCTATCACTCATAGAGCTACTCATATGCTTCCTTAACCAGGTGTGTTTTAAGGTGGGTCTTAAAGGTGGATAGAGGGGGTGCTAGTCGGGTATTGAGGGGAAGGGCATTCCAGAGGTGCGGGGCAGTCAGTGAGAAAGGATTAAGGCGGGAGAGGGCTTTAGATACAAAGAGGGTAGAGAGAAGACATCATTGAGTGGAACGCAACAGTTAATTGGGACTGACACTCTGCCACGTTTACCGGTAAGTATCTCTGAAACCTGGCGGTCCCCTGAGCTGAAATAGTGGGGTTCAGCTCTGGGGACTACCAGGTTCCTCTCCTGTCACCAAAGCAATGATCTAGCCAGCATTGCCGCTTTATTTACCATCATTTCTCCAATGTGTTAATGTCATTTTGGCAGCGCGCTGGTCCAACACTGAAATCTTGTCTATCTGTCAACGAGTGATATGTGGAGAGCTTATAGGCAGCAACAGGTGCGAGTTATTTAATTCTTTGGGTGCCCCGAGACGTGGTCATGGGCGGGGGGGCACACCAGGGGCCCAATAACGCAGTGGCTACCTCATGCCCAAAGAGTGGCGTTTTTTTTTTCCAACCTTGGTCACGATGGAGAGCAGGGCACAATCTGAAGAATAGGGAAATGTAAGAGGAGGACCACTCCTCCTGCATTTCTGGGTCACGCTGTGCCAAAGGGGCCCCGCTGTGCCAAAGGGGCCTCGGCACTCTGATGCCGCTGCCCCTCCGGCACTCAAGGGTTGAACACAGATATTGAAATCATATTCATGTATGGGCAGTTACAATGTGGCATTCGTTACCCATAGAGGCTGGGATGGCAGATACAATAGATACCTTCAAAAAAAAAAGTTGGACATCTTTTTAGATAGGATAGGTATACAGGGATATAGCTAATAAGTAAACATGGGAAGGATGTTGATCCAGGGAGTCATCTGATTGCCAATATTTGGAGTCAGGAAGGAATTTATTTTTCCCCTTATGAGATATCATTAGATGATGTGTCACTGGGGTTTGTGTGTTTGCTTCCTCTGGATCTATATACTGTAAGTACGGATATTGAATAATGTATCTGTCATCTAAATTTAGCATAGATTGAACTGGACGGACGTTTGTCTCTTTTCAACCTCATCTACTATATAACAATGTGACTACAGCTCAACCCCGTTATAGCGCGATCCGTTACAACACAAATCCGCTTATAACGCGATGAAAGCGCGGCTCCCAATTTTCGTATTTACAACACGATTATTGGGGTCTTAAATACTTTATTGTACAATGCACACAATTGTACATTATTTCTAACGCGATCCGCTTATAGCGCGATGTGATTCTTTGGACCCCAAGCACAGCGTTATAAGGGGGTTGAGCTGTATGTAACTATGTATTCTGCTTAATTAACCCCAATTTCTCCCATGTGTAAAGCCATTTTGGAAGTGGGCTGGTACACGACTGAACTCTGAGTATTGTGAGCTGTGCTTCAAGCTATAAAGCTGCATCGCATTTATTCTGCTTGCTGCTTGCTGCTTGCTTAGCTGTGTGTTGGATTCCTGAGAAATTAGTCCCCCACGGAAGTGTACATGGCCGCTAATCTCCTCCCACGCTGTGACATCACCGGACTTCAAAGAGGCTTATCTGAAAGGTTTAGGACTAGACAGTTTGTCTGGCAATGATACAGAACATGTGAGCACATTCAGATGTCTGAGACAGGTCCACACACTGGCCTTCCCCCGTAGTCTCTTAGCGATGTTTCCACTGCAGCAAAGGAGTCTGGGTAATTGGCCTCCAAATAAGCACAGCTTTTGCAGCACAGCCTGGGTTAAAGAAGCGCATACAGTGAATCTGGATAAGGGCTGTTCTATAGCGCTCGCGATTCCTCCACCGTGCGCGCGTCAATCATAGTTGGCTGTGTTTGGCATCCGTGTGTGTAGACGGGACGCGCGCGCGGCCGTGAGCGGTGGCGCGGCAGACAGGAGAAAATATAACGAAAATTATATTTTCGCGCTGCTGCCAAGCTGCAGGCCAATCAGAGCGCGCTCTAACGCTGTCACGCCCCCTAGCCACCCGTGTCACCGCCTGAAATATCTAAATGAAATGTGCGTGCCAGCGCGCACTATAGAACAGCCCTAAGTCTCCTCTGAAGCCTGTATGGGAAAACAATTCGGTGCTGCCTAGCGGGGTTAAGCAAATGGGAATAGGGAACAGCAGAGGTTGCCATGTGAACACTCTACTCCAGGCTTTAGGCCTATTTAAATAAAAATGAATATAATAAGAAATACATTCCAATAAATCTGGAAACCGTAAGGTTGGTAGAAAGCCCTTAGTACCAGGTACAGGTGTAGCTGGATTTACTGTTCTTGTGGCCATCACTGCGCCGAGTGCGTCCCGGAAGGATTAACGCGATGGGAGGTCTGCGGGAGGACCTCCCACTGCGCCTCGGTTTTCCGGCGTTTCACCCGTGCCACGTGAAACAGTAAGTCAGCCCTGTGTGCTCTGTGCTGTGCCTCTCTCCCACAGCCCTGTGTGCTCTGTGCTGTGCCTCTCTCCCCCAGCCCTGTGTGCTCTGTGCTGTGCCTCTCTCCCCCAGCCCTGTGTACTCTGTGCTGTGCACACACACACGTAGACACAAACACACACACGTAGACACACACACACGTAGACACACACGTACACACACACACACACACACACACGTACACACACACACACGTAGACACACACACACGTACACGTAGACACACACACATGTACACGTAGACACACACACACATGTACACGTAGACACGTACACACACACACACACACACACACACACACATGTACACGTACACACACACACACACATGTACACGTAGACACGTACACAAACACACACATGTACACGTATACTCACACACATGTACACGTACACACACACATGGAGACATACACACACACACATGGAGACATACACACACACACATGGAGACATACACACACATGTACACATACACACACACACGTATACACTCACACACGTATACACACAGGTATACATACACATAATGTATACACACACACACATGTATACACACACATGTATACACACACATGTATACACACACACACATGTATACACACACACACATGTATACACACACACACATGTATACACACACACACACGTGTATACACACACACACACGTGTATACACACACATGTGTATACACACACACATGTGTATACACACACACATGTGTATACACACACACGTGTACACACACACATGTGTACACACACACACACACATGTGTACACACACATGTGTATACACACACATGTATATACACACACATGTATATACACACACATGTATACACACACACACATGTATACACACACACACACACATGTATACACACACACACATACAATGTATACACACAAACATGTATACACACACACAAACATGTATACACGTGTATACACACACATGTGTATACACACACACGTATACACACACACAATATATACATACACACAATGTATACACACACATGTGTATACACACATGTGTATACACACACACACACGTGTATACACACACGTGTATACACACACACACACGTGTATACACACACACACGTGTATACACACACACATGTGTATATACACACATACGTGTATACACACACACGTGTATACACACACACGTACACATACACACACACACACATGTATACACACACACACATACAATGTATACACACAAACATGTATACACACACACACCCCAGCACCACCACATCAGCACACCGGTATGCCCCCCCAGCACACTGGCATTCTCGCCTCCCCACCATTCCCAGCCCCCATCAACACCATCAGCACCCACACATCGCCACCTTTGCACCTCCCCCATCGGCACACCCACATCCGCACCCCCACATCAGCACCAAACCCTCCCAAATCAGCACACCAATACAATCACCATCAGTACAGCCACAGCAGCACTACCACCGCACATGGGCCGCGTGGACCACTCCCCACCCAAATGCCACACCCACACCACAAACATCCCGGGCAACGCCGGGGCTCTCAGCTAGTATAAAATAATTATGAAAAAGATAACTTTGAATAGATTAGAGGAGTACAATTCCCCCCCCCCCTTCCTCCCCTGTTGTATCGAAAGTGCACAGACAAAATATTCCCCCGTTCCCATGAAGACTCGCCAAGGAAAAAGTACGAGAAGTGAGAATCAAGCACAGGAAAAAGTCATCATATGATGGTGAAAAAATGTGGAGAAACAAAGAAAATAACGGGGGGGGGGGGGGGAAAGTCATGTCCTGTATTAATTAGTCTCATTAAGAAAAAAATAATGGCGCCTCAAAGTTATTCATGTCCACATTTCTTCTGCATGTCCATCGGTCAACGACATTCCTACCAGGAGCAAGATGTATCAATCTCTCAACATAGGAGTGATATTTAAAAGCCCTGATACATGCTTTGTCCACACTAAATGTTCCCCCTCCCCCAGTCATAGGGTATATTTCCCCCACGCATGGTATTCCGTGACTACGCGGCATCCCTCCAAGTTTAAAGCTCCCGCGTCACGCGGGCCAATAGGAAGCCGCGAGGGATGACGTCACGGCTTCTTATTGGCCCGCAGGGCGCGGGAGCTTTGAAAAGCTGCACCACCCTACGGATGTCTGTATCTCCGGAAGCAGGGGGTCCCCAGAGCTGAAATGAATGGGGGTTCAGCTCCGGGGACCCCCTACTTCAATCTTATATTACAAAAAAAAACTAAAAGAATTCGCAAAAAATAATCGCCCGATTGGATTGCCTCTTTAAGCCTTCCTTCAACCGGACCTCGGGTTATTTCAGAATGAATGCAATACGGCAGCTCAAAGACGCACATTTTCTCCTTTTTTTAGGGGGTCCTCGTGCCATCTAATGTTGAAGGAATCACACGTATCCTTTGAGTGGGCCTAAACAAGGCGTGGAATTCAAGCCAAGCAGAGTTTATATGAAATTACTTTGCTTTCCTCTGGGTTTTTTTTAAATTATTATTATGTAGTGCTGCGTTTGCAGGTTTTTGCCGGGCGGGATGTTTATCACAGCGGGACAGAGCATGAAATAACGTTCCCGGCGGCCAGTGGAAGACCAATTATAGTCACTCGGGTCCAAGTCCACAGAGCTCAGTGCTAATAACGGGACGCTCTCAATATCGTTAGCGGGTTGTTCTTTTCCCCCCCGAGGTTAACACATATTCACGAAGCTAATCCCATGCAAAAACTACGGCCGTTGTAGATGTCTTTAGCGTAGGTTTAACGACATGTTATGTCAGGGGGGCTCATCTCCAGTTCCCCCCCTAACAGGTCAGGTTTTTAGGATATCCCTGCTTCAGCACAGGTGGCACAAGCAGTCTATGCTTCAGCACAGGTGACGCAAACAGAGGCTCCAGTCAACTTGAGTTGAGCACCCCTGTTACATTAGCATTGAAATAACATGACGCCCGTTAAGTAACTTTCAGCTACAGGTGGGGTTACTCCCATCCAGACCTGGAAATATGGGTGTTGTTGGAGGGTGGAGGGAGCTTTGTACAATTCCAAGTTACTTATAGACCTCCCCAAACACACCTTCATACAATGTATTGAGAGGTGAATGCCTCATTAAGCCAATAAGTCACCTCTGTGGATGTTGATCTGAGAGGCTAAGCTGATTTTGCCACATCCCACTGATGTCCAGCTGCAGCATAATGCTTAAAGAAGTGTATTTAAGACCTGAATAATAACAAGAGAAGTATTTCAGCAGCGCTGGTACCTCCTGGCATTTAAATCCCCAGTGTCACGAGGACCAATAAGAACCGAGACAGGAGACTTTGCGGTTTCCTAATACCCCGCCGCATGCAGGAGATTTCAACTGCCATTATGTTAGCCCCGCAGGGGACCGCAATGCGCTACATTCACCGGTACGGATTGGGGGGGGGGGGGGGGGGGGGGGGGTGTAGGTGGGGATTCCAAGACTTGAAAATAGTGCGTTTTCCACCTTTGTAAATGAAACACGGACTGCGTCTTTAATTAGCTGAATATAAACGAGGAATATTTCACGTTTTATTAATCTGGGGAGATAAGGAAAATAAGCTGTCGGGAGGCAAAACTGTGAAGGGGCCATGTCATAGTGTGTAGGATTTTAGATTGTAACTTCTTCAGGACAAGAACCGTGCCTTTAAAATGTATCGCTCGGCATACCATGCGCTATTGTGGAAATCTTTATTATCCCCCCTGCGTAATAAATTCATTATTGTAAACGGGCTTTGATTTCCTATGGTTTCTAAAAATAAAATAAATACATTTGGGGGGGATTGAAACCTTAATGTAAAGCAGCTCTCCTAGTTTGATTTTTGTATACTTTGCTGTATAAGTTTGAAGCAGGGGGTCTCCGGAGCTGAACTGCGTTAATTTAAGATCCGTGGTTCCCCTGCTTGCTGAGATACTTGCTTCCCTAGGGCTGTGTGGGGCTATCGAAATGGCGGATTTAAAGCTCCCGCGTCACGCGAGCCAATAGGAAGCCGTGATGTCATCCCTTGTGGCTTCCTATTGGCCCGCGTAACCAGGAGCTTTAACCCCGTGGAGCTGCTACCGGCATCACCTACGGAGGCAAGTATCCCAGGAAGCAGGGGGTCCCGGGTGCTGAAATTAACGCAGTTCAGCTCCAAAGCCCCCCCCTGCTTCCCACCAGGGGGGGGGGTTATTATTTTTTTGGAGAGATATGCTCCCTTGACCCCGCAGATATGAACACTCGTGCAAAATTCGTTCTCATAATCGAAAAGGATGCAACATTTCAGAGGCTGCTGGACGATGACTTTTGCAGCAGGTTGGGCCCTTGCATCCTGATCACGGTGAGGTTAACCCGTTCCCTGCCGCCCGCGGCGCATGGCGCAATGGTTTTTTTGGCAAAGGGTTTTTAGCCATCTCCCCGTTGTTTTCTCGTCCAGGGAAAAGGGGTGCCGGACCTGAACACCAGACTTTTTATCCGGAGGCTGTGGGATAGCTTCCATGTGCCCATTTTCGCCCTGGTTGACGCGGACCCGCACGGTACAGTATGCCGATTACAAACGCCGTTACAAGATACATTGTAGCTGTAAACCAAGCTGGTGGTAATAAAGCAGAAATCCCGGCCCGTCCACCGGCGGTAAGCATGTAAGGCGCTGCCTAAGGGCCACCATGTTCTCCGGGGGGGGCATAATAGAGAGCGGAAAAGTGGTCGCTCATCGGATTCACCGCGGATTAGAGAGAGACGTCTATCCGGAAGACATCCGTCCTCCGTCTTAACCACTAATGGTGTCTGACATCATCGCGCACTAGGCTTACGGAGGCTGGAGAGGTACGAGCAGACTTCCAACGGGGCGTCATCTGATTGCCATGGTTACCCCTCCAGAGGTTAATACGTAGCGGAGAATACGTCGTCATAGGCTTTGTCTTTTTAACGGGAGGGAAACCCCTAAAAAACGGTCAACAAAATTTTCGGAGCTAAAGGGGCGGCCTTAATAGTTCTTGCCTAAGGGCGGCACATAAGCTCGGGACGGGTCTGGCACGACTCCTCCAGATTTTAACCTCACTATTCCCCAGATACTTACAATTGTAGTTGTCGGTTTTTCTACTGGTCTCAATCGTTCAAAATGTGGGGCAGGATTGCAGCTTTAAAAAAGGAGCAATCCAAGCAAGTGAATTATTTCTTTACATTTTGGGGGGTAATATAGAATTGAAGCACGGGGTCTCCGGAGCTGAACCCCATTAATTTCAGCTCCAGTGACCCCCTACTTCTGCAGATACTGCCCTCCAAAGTAGGTGCCGGTATCTACTCCGGCTCAGCAAGCAGAACTTTAAAGTTTAAAGCACCCGCGTCACATTGGCTAATAGGAAGCCGCCCCAATGACATCACGGCTTCCTATTGGTCCATAGGGCGGGAAACCTCTGAACAGAGAGACATATTGTGCACCCTAGTAGCCGAGTGGAGTTGTTACCGGCACCTAATTCGCAGGTAGCTCTGGAAGCAGGTGGTCCCGGAGCTGAAATTAGTGGGGTTCAACTCCGGAGACCCCTTGCTAACAGGATGTTAAGTGGTTGAAGTGTGATGTTTCTAGAAGTACAACGACTTTCTTTATTTACAATCTTAGTTCCACTTCCATTTCAAATAAACTGATATTTATTTTTGAAAGCCTTCCTACTTTTTCTACAGTCCAAAGAACTTCAGGCAACGTACCTCTACTTTTTAATACAGCCCTTCGCCCCTTCTCACGTTCGGCAATGCTCACACCGACCCTTTTATTTCACCGTACTCACCCCGTGGTACCGAGCGGCAGAATTTGCTGGCACCTCGAAAATTATAATTGTGGGTTACATTTTTTTGCAATCTTTAATATTTAGTAAAATTGGTGTTTATTTATATTTATTCAGTTTTTCTGGTGTTTCCATTTTATATTAAAAAAAATCTGTTAATTGGAAAAATGGGCCCATTTGAATTTGGTGTTTATCGTTTATTTATTTATTTATAAAATGTTTTACTAGGCAGTAATACATTGAGAGTTACCTCTCGTTTCAAAGTATGTCCTGGGCACAGAGTTCTAATGACAAATACATAGTTACATTAAGTGAAAATGGTTATACATTATATACAAGACATTGCATGCACAGTTAGAGATAATATATACATATTATAGGCGTATATAACAGTTACAGACCAGATTAAAATGTGAGACAGCTTTAGTTACGAAAGACTTGTGGCGGCTGCGAGAGTTTCCGGTAGACTGTTCCAGTTTTGGGGCGCACAGTAAGAGAAGGAGGAATGGGCGGATACTTTGCAGAACCTTGGGACCATGAACAGTCTTTAGGAGTCAGATCTCAGATGATAAGTTGCACTTGGTCTTAGTTGAGTCACTCCGTGACGCCTTTGTCTCTGGAAGCGGAAGATGATGATGAGTCGGTGGTGTTTTTCCCAGAGCTTTTCTTTTAAACCTAAAACCTCATTGTAACGAGGGATTCCGGTTTTAACCGGGAAAACACCGACTGATCTCGCACGTTGGTTTAAAACCCAATAAAGAACAGAAAACGAAGCCTCCTTGCCTATTCATTTACCACCTCTTGTGGCGGCCACAGGTCGGAGACAAAGGAAACACCGGGGAGGATGGAGAATAACGCCATGTGCACCAATAAACACCACATTCAGAAGTGTGGCAATTTTGTTTCATTGTCAACACAGATAAACACAGATTGTTTCGTAAAATGAAAACACCCGAAACAAAAACACACCGATTATACAAAAAACAAAACCCTGAAAACCGGAACCCTAATTATAGACAAATGATTACATTGGAGAGTTGCCATGCATAGGGTGGCCAGGTGGTTTCTCCAAAAATACTGGACACAATGGTGAAAAGTGCGACAGACTCGAGACACAAAGACACCCGGACCTCACTCCGCTCCATGCTGTTTCCTTCTCTCCTTGGCCCCACCCCCAGGCACCTGACACCTCCTGATAGGCTGCAGGATGCAACAGCAGCCAATCAGGATGGAGGCAGCTGCCCAGCCACAAATCAGCAACCCTGCTCGGGAAAATCCCGCGGCCCCCCCAAGCCGGTCAGGTCACAGTGACCAGAGAAGTAATACTTGACAAATACATGCACAGTATTACCTCTACTTTTTTTACTGGACAATGTGTCCAGATACAGGACAGTCCAGTTCAATACTGGACACCTGGAAACCCTAGCCATGGATCCAATCTTCCGTCTTTCTTTCAAGCATTAACCGGCCGTTTCCCAATGTCCCGCTCACCCCGGATTCTCTGTCATGTCCTGTTTATTTGTGAACCTTACACCTTTTCTGCATGCACAGGAGTTGAGAAATCCCTTAGCCACCCGTTAAGTCTTGTTTATTTTGTTTTGTTTTTTTACTAGGGATAGAAATAATGTGTATTTACAAGTACGGATCTGTGGTGAGTAATGTTCGCCATGAAAGACACTAATCATTTAATCCTGCGCGCGTGGGTGTATTCTGGGGTTTGCTGTGCATATGGTGCAATGAAACCTACTCCGTTTCTGTAAGGCCGGGGCCATAGAGGGGTGAGGAGTTCCGAGCCGCGCTGACGCTGAGGCTCGCCTGCTGAAATCTGCGCGATTCCATGGACTTGCAGGCGAGGGAGCCGGGGGGGAGGTGGTTGGAGGCGGGGCAGTGACGTCGCTGGGTCAATTGCCCGCGACGCACTGACGTCAATGTCACGGCGCCGTGACGTTGACGCTGCTTCAGGCTGATTGGATGTTTTCAGCCGACAGTGCGCTGAAAAACAGCTTGGCTGTCGGCTGAAAATTCCAAAGCCTCAGCACGCCTGCGGACGCTCGCGTGAGCCCCCTCTCAAGGCATCCTCATTGAGGATGCAGGGGCTCAGCGCGGAGCGTCAGCGCGGCGTGTCCTTCTATGGACTCGGCCTAAGGCGCAGCTCATGAGGCACAGTAGTGTAAGCTCAGCGCAGGGCCGGCCCGACCATTAGGCAAACCTAGGCGGTCGCCAAGGGCGCAAAGATCTTAGGGGCGCATTAATAATAATTATAATTTTTTCCTCTTATTGTTTATTTGTCTTTTTTTTATTATTTTTCTTTTTGTTGTCCGGTATTTTGGCGCCCTATTGTTTTTATTTTGCGTCGCGCTGGGGTGCGGTTGCCGCCCCGATAGCTACGGCGCTGTTTATTTTATTTTTGGGGCGCAAATTGTACGTTTCGCCTAGGGCGCATGAAACCCTTGCACCGGCCCTGCTAACCTGTGATACGTTATTTTACAGAGTGCATACTTTGGGGTGGTTATAACGAGCCAGAAATACCATTTACACTTATTCCTGACTTATTTGTGCTCTTCTACATTTCAAAGGGGGACAGTTTACATGTTAAACACACATTTGAAGCCATATTTCTTTACTAAGCAGTGCCAGTGAATAAGCCTGGATCCCGAGCCCCATGAAGTGGACATGCCCTTCATCTTTCCTCATTGTAAGGACCTGGTTTTATACCCGTACGAGCCTGCTTCCCCTGTGATAGAGACCTACGGGATTCCTGGAAGTCCCAATGATTTCATTTCACGGTCCCTCGCTTTTAGGAAGAGTAGGACACCCTATGGTCACCGGAGAGGTTCCCCTAATGTAATTTGATGGCAGACTAAGAAGCTTCCACTATACGAGTCTGACTTTATAGAAAGCAATAAAAGCAGCCCGGGTGCACTAGCTGCTAGCGGCAGAAAACACCAATGTATCTCTCGGCATCAGACACCTTTTCTATTATTTACTAATGGTTTTACACCAGCTGTCAGATTTATGGGAGGGTTGGGTTCTATAGCAACCATTTACAAAGTCACATCCCTTTCCTTTTCCTGAAACAGGCTCTGGCACACCCCTTTTTGAGCCCTGCCCTCTCTCTAGCAGTGCACCAATTGTATCTAGTGACTGCCTGGTCACACGATCTTCCCCACAGAACTTTGCATCTTTGCTCCTCTTCTGCTGCACCGACAGCCATTTAGTGAACCCCTCAGGGGAATCTTCGCCGATCGATCGGCAACTTAGCTAATTACTTATCATTGTGCAGATTGGATAGATGCACATATTAAAGGGGATAAATACATGAATAAATAAATGGCAGCTTGGCCTGCTGCATTAAAAGGCAATGTGTATAATCGGTGTGTGTGCACCACCAAGTCTGGAGTGAAATTGATTCCCTGTGTCCATCACTTCCACTTTTAGTCTATGTCATTTGAGGCTCATCATTTGACCGTCCCTTCTATCAGATGGCTCGGCCTCCTACCGTCTGACCTAGGAAGGTGAGTGGCAGAAATGTGCATTTATTTGCAGTAACCCCTGAAGTGCTCTATTCTGCTTTAGGCACCGGAGCTCTGTAGAGAAGAAGACTTATTCTATTGTGTATTAAAGAGGCAATACAAGCTGGTGATTATTATTATTTATTATTTTTAACATAGGATTAAAGCAGGGGGTCTCCGAAACTGAACTCCATTAATTTCAGCTCTGGGGACCCCCTGCTTCCATGGATACTTAGATCCGTAGGGTGGGGTTGGGGGGGGTCGGAGCAGTAGTTGGTCTGGTTCGCTAGCTGGGGTTCACGTATTGGCGGAGTTTCAAAGCTCTCACGCCCTGCGGGCCAATAGGAAACCGTGACATCATCAGGCACGGCTTTCTATTGGCCCACGTGACACGGGAGCTTTAAACTTTGCTGAGATACCGGCACCTCCTTTGGAGGTCTGTATCTCGGGAAGCAGGGGGTCCCCGAAGTTGAAATTAATGAGGTTCAGCTCCGGAGACCCTCTGCCTTTAACCTATGTTATAAAATAATCATTCAAATAAAGTGCATGAATTGCACCTTTAATAAGCCCAATCCCTGTTTTATAACAATTAGGCTTCTTCTCTTTTGCAGGTTGAATATTCCCAAAGAGGCGCTGATTCCTTTGTCTGTGCTGGACCAAAGGAAGCTTTCCAGCATACAGAAGAGACCCTACCTGTCCTGCCAGCCGCTCTGGAAGAAAGAAGTGTGTATAGTAATGTGTTATATTATTGCTTTACCAGAGAACACAGGCTATTTACTGTAGAGGAGACTACATATGTACATCAATGCAAACGGCATAACCAGCTACCGCCCCGGTCCTCCCTGCTGCACGCGCGCCTGGCGGCATGGCGGCGCGTGCAGACACTACAGCCGCGATCGGTGGTGTGTAGGGGAGCATGGGGGCGCGGCAATAACGGGGGGCGTGGCCACGACGGGGCATATCTGCCCTTCCATTGGCTGCGCGCCGACCGCGGCACGGGGAGACAAAATTCTTGTTTTCCTTGCGTACGCGTCACAGCGGCTTTGCGCGCCCACACGCACACAGCCACTGGGGCCTGCCCCTTAGAGGGCTATGCTGTGGTGTGTGGCGCGCACGCCATAGCGCACGTCGCCGTGGCCACCGGGGACTCAGCCTTATGCAGAACTAAGAGCAGGAAACAACACAATACAACCTGGGTAATAGGTTAAAGTAACCTCTGACCCTAAGGGTTTATAATCTGATTGAATAGGGAGATAACACTGAGGCAGCAGTAGTGAATGTGAGTGCAGTAAGTAAGCATTTCAATGTCTCACTTCCTTGTTTATATGTGGATAGATAGATAGAAATACTGTGATGATGAACAACTCGGCTACCTGAAGAAGGTCCCATAGTCGGACCGAAACATTGGACTTTTCTAGATCTTTAATAATAATAATAATAATAATAACACAACTATTTGCTTTTGAACTCTAATACAGTACTGTAGTACTGAGTCATTCTCCATCACATTGCTCTTTGGGTTTAGTATGTCTATATTTATTGTGAAGGCCCGTTTTCTCCCGCTTTATTGAGGTGTGCCTACTGTATGTGCATTCATTTACATCAAACCTTCCATGCTGTTTCTCTCCTCTGGGCATCATTTCTAAACTATAAGGCTGTAATACAGGCAGCAAGCCACTGGGTGGCACTGTGGTTCTACGCATCACAATGTAACATGTAGCAAAGGATGGAGAGGGAGTGGGGCGGGTGATACCTTTCATTGGACCAACAAGTGGTTGATATGTTACACGCTTTCCAACCTCTCCGGGTCCTTCACCAGGAATGGCAGAAACACAGTATAATATCCAGGGTTAGTAAGTAACATGCAAACTGCATGCAGTGTGTAAGCGACTATTCTGGCTGATGTTATTCAGAGGTGCTTCCCACGGCCCATTTGGCAGCAAACTGAGTCGCGTGCAAAAGAAAGCAACACAAATACAGCTCAACCCCCTTATAACGCTGTGCTCGGGGGTCCAAAGAATCACGTCGCGCTATAAGCGGATCGCGTTAGAAATAATGTACAATTGTATGCATTGTACAATAAAGTATTTAAGATACCAATAATCGTGTTGTAAAGTATTCATAAATACGAAAATTGGGAGCCACGCTCACATCGCGTTATATGCGGATTCGCGTTGTAGCGGATTGCGTTATAACGGGGTTGATCTGTACCTTTATTGCTTTTTCTTGTGTACAAAATCCGCCACCTTACTGCAGAGTATCGCTGTAAGAACAACCCATTATTGCCATGTTTTATTTCGCAGCTAGAGATAATGGCAGCAAGTGGAGTGAAGGCAGAAATTCAAGCGCTGACCCACCTCTCGTACGATTACCTTTCCAGAGTCTATTTGCCAAACAAGATTCAGTACGGCGGCTGGATCTGAAGCCCGGGGCTTCTGGGCAGGTCACGGTGTCATAAAAAACAACCGTGTTTGCATTTCTAAGGAGCTGTAACCAAGTTGCAAGACGGGCGGTTTTGAATTAAATGTACGCTGGAATTTACAGCGTTTATTTAACCTTTTGGTATAAATGTTCTGATGTCCGGTTATGTTTATCTACGAAACGGTGCTTCGGTTATTATGTTACCATGTTACCGTTATAAAGTTTATTGCAGCAAACAACTGTGTCTCTGTATTCCCTCTTTCTTTGGAATTAGTCCCTTTCAGGTCATTTAATTCCCCTGGTTGGCTTCCTGGGCTGCTGAATTGTCTCACACACACACACACACACACAAACATTGGATCACTTTATAAGTCAATAGTTTTAGCCGAGATTATTATAATGTTATTTATACACTTTAATAAAATATATATGTATATAGAGAGCGTGCATTGAGATGGGATTCTAAGTACAGATAAAATCAAAGTGTCCAAATAGGCAGTGAATAGCAGTGTGCTGTACAACTGGTGTTTTATACATGGACTTCTTTGAGAGTATGTTATGTGGTGTCAATAGACAGAGGATCAAATCTGCCTATCTTGCATAGATACGTTGTCTACAAAGTGAAACGAAATCAGAGCATAGTGACGTACTGTTAAAACATTTACTGCGCAATTGGTAGAAAGCCACTTACAATGTGGCAGATGTAATTAGGGGTTAAGGACAAGTCCCAGCATAAATTGTACCCGCTATGGGGCGTGCACTTTCTTTTCTCTTAGATTCCCCTACGGATGTGGTTCATTCTATTGGAAGCAGCCGTGACCCCTTTAATTTGCTGGGAATTCATCCAGGAAGAAACCCTATCTTCATAAGGACTGTTTTATTGTTGTTTGTTTCTGATTATATTTATAGCAGAGGCAGGGGTCCCATGTCAGTGAGGGGGTGTGGGGAGCAGAGTCAAGATCCCACATGTCAGTGAGGGGTGTCTGAGAAGCTAGGGGAAACTGAAGGATGCTCATTGGCCTGATCACCTAAAGGAGAGGTTGACAGGGAGGCGCTATGTAGGGAGCAGAGTTGGGGGTCCCGTGTCAGTGAGTGGGCTTGAAAAGATAGGGGCTACTGATGGGTGCTCATGGGCCTGACACACATGGGTGATGCGGTGCGAGCAAGGGACACAAGTGATGCCATTTATTATAACCACATTTATATAACGCCCTTATCCACGGCGCTGTACGCTAAGTGGGGGTTATAAATGGAACATTTAATGTGATGGGTATTGTTAATGTCTGGTGGGCAGGGGTGGGAACATTATGATCAGGTTATGGGTTATTTGACTTTTTCAACCAAGGTTCCTAGGACCCCTCGGGGTCTGCAGGCATCCCTAAAGGGTTTCCTGTAATTTTTCGGTCATTTTTAAAGTTGTACCACATACAGCAGAATTTATAATGCATGTGACCTATTTGAGAGGGTTGGGGTTCCTAACAGTGCTTCTGATCTCAGACGCTCTATTGGAGAGTGTTGGAGTTCCTCAGAATTTCACATAGGGTTTCTTAACCACAAAAACATCGGAAACCACTGGGTTAGATGCATTTAGTGGTTGGGAGTCAGGTCTGGATTTAGTCTTGAAGGAAGGAGAGTCTGTGTGAGAGGAGAGTACAATAACTATTGGTTGTTCATGAATAAGAGGCCCACAGCACGCTATTCAACGCATCTTAGGGCTGGAGCTAAAGCTCCATTAAATCAGGGCTCATTACGTGTCGTACTGGGTGCTCCCTCTCCTCACCAGTCCTATTTCAGGGGCTGGGTGTGAGTGACACAAAGTTTAGGTGTGACCTACCTAACATAACGCCATAGCTATTGCGATTATTGCGACTAAGGGTGGGCGATGGGGTGTGGCAGAAGCGTGGCCCCACAATGGGCACCCTCAACGGACTACAAGTACTTGTGATGACGCTGTGCGCTGTCACCATAGCCAGGACTATAAGTGCAGCCTTAAGTTGCATTGTTGTCCTGGTGAAGCTACACGTTAAGGCATAACTTGACGTCAAGTCACTAAATGGAGTTTGTGGATATGAGCCTTCACTGCTTAACGTCAGCACTGTGACTGCTGGGCACATTTTCAATAACACCAATTTTATGAAACGTGATAAAAGCGCTGCAGAGGAAGATCGTTATGTTACATTATACATGTGAAATGCCTCATTGTTACTTTTTTTTATTTTTTTAGGACCAAAATGAGTTTGTTTGGAACAGCTGCAGGCTTCGGTACTGGAGGTGCAAGCATGTTTGGCAGCACAGCGGCGGATAATCACAATCCTATGAAGGTACTCGTCATGCTGTCTGAGTGTTACCCTTCAGCGTTGTATCTCCTTTATCTTACCTGTGCCTTTACCTTACATAGGACATTGAAGTAACTTCTCCCCCAGATGACAGCATTGGGTGCCTCTCTTTTAGCCCTCCGACCTTGCCCGGAAACTTCCTGATTGCAGGTTCCTGGGCCAATGATGTAAGTTACAAGTATTTGTCCCTGTTGTATTTCCCTGTTGTATTTCCATTCTGTGTGTCACGTCGGCTACATACGGATTGTTTTTTGTGTCTGTCCTAACGAGATCCATTGGCAGATCTGTTTGTCTCATTATGGCGATGGAGGCTTTAAACCAGTGTTTCACTTAAAGCAGCAATCATCCCCAGAAGCCTGGATGAGTTGTCCCCCAATAATCTTTCCCCCTGAGCCTGTCCTGCTCTTTTGTTTAAAAAGACAAACGCAGAACTTTTTTTTGTTTTTTTAACCGTGATTGTCAAGATCTCTAGCTTCTGAGGTTACCATGGTAACCTTTAGACTGCACGGAACTGGCGAGAGCCCCATTTTAATTCCTGGACGCTAAATATTTCAACACCTATCGCCTGAATGAGCATCAGATTTAAATATAAAACCTTTTTAAAAAGTAAGCGTTGGTCTCCGCGTACTGCTGCTTTAGCGGTTTCCTTTTGACAGATCTCGCTTTCCACTTGTAAAGTGCCCTCCCATTCTATTTCCACTTCTGTTTAGAGTCATAGGAATGTGTAACCGTACGTCATTCTGAGGGTGTTCTCGCAGGGTCTGGACACTGCCTCCATATTCTGAGCTGGCAAAGTACATCTGGGTTCAGACTCCTGTCTTGTTTCTCCAGGTGCGTTGCTGGGAAGTTCAGGATAATGGGCAGACCATTCCAAAAGCCCAACAGATGCACACAGGACCTGTATTAGACGTCTGCTGGAGTGATGTATGTATTCGTGTTTATATTTGAGCCTCCTTCCCTTCCAGAGTGACCGGCAAAATGTTGCCGGCCGGTCTGTCAATGAAAGGGTTAAGTATTTGTTTAACGACGCTGCTTGGAATTGAGCTTATACTAGTATGCGATAATGGTATAAAATGTAAGAAAACGGTATCCTATATAAGTTGCGTTTGCATATGTTTATTATTTTTTTTACAAATGACATTACAAAAAATGACATTTAATGCAAATACATTCTGTTTTCACGGTGATCTTTCAGGTGCTTTGACATTGAAATATGATGGTAGCCTATGTTTGATATTGGCTTGGACAAGAGAAGGGAGAGGGATATGAGAGGAACTGTCACATATATAAAGAGTTAATATATGCAGCTTAGAGGATAGAAGGGAGAAAGGGATATGATCGAAACTATTGCATATATAAAGGGTTAATATGCGCAGCTTAGAGCAGGGGAGCGCAAACTTTTTCTGCTGCGCCCCCCTGTCTTTCGCTGCCTCGACGCTCGCGCCTCCCTACCTTAGACCTGCGTCAAATGATGCTGTGGAGTCATGTTACGTCACATGACGACGCGTTGCCATGGCGACGTGTCACGGAGTGCCTGAACCTCGGTAAGTAAAGCGTTGCAGAGGCCTCACGCGATCCCTCGGTATTTAATTTAAATGCCTTGAGGAAGAGCACAGGGCCTCTGCCCGCGCGCCCCCCCCCCCCGGAAAACACCCCCCGCCCCCCCCCCCCCCGTTTGCGCACCGCTGGCTTAGAGGATAGAAGGGAGAGAGGGATATGATAGAAACTATCACATATATAAAGCGTTTCAACAAAGTATAGGAGGGAGTCCTGTTTCGGAGAAATAAGAGCTAACACGAGGTGATTCTCTGAAGGTGGAGAGTGGGAGGTTCAAGGGGAGATTGGAGGAAGTACTTCCTGGAAAGGGTGGTGGAGATTGGAGGAAGTACTTCCTGGAAAGGATGGTGGAGATTGGAGGAAGTACTTCCTGGAAAGGGTGGTAGATTAGTGGGATAGCCTCCCAATGGGTGAGAGGGGCTAATGCAGTAAGGGAATTGAAACATGCTTGGGATAGATATACGGTTAAATCCTTAATATGAAATGGGCCGAGTGGTTCTAATCTACCGTCGGTCTGTTTCTATTCAGAATTCAGATCCGAAAACCACTGATAAATTGCCCTGTTTTTCCTCCTTGGCACTTCTAATGTTTTGATTGTTTGTTATATTTGAAGGATGGGAGCAAAGTGTTTACAGCATCTTGCGATAAAACTGCCAAAATGTGGGATCTTAATAGTAACCAGTGTATACAGGTAGCACAGGTGAGTAATATGCTGTGATTTATATCTAATAGACATTTCAGTCATAGATTTTGTCTCCTTTTACATGAAATTATTATAAGTTCTCTTACGCAAAAATTGGAGTTTTTGGCGCACAGCCAATAAAGTGGGTCACAAAAATGGAATAAGTAAAAATCAATTATTTTTCTATATCTTTTCTTGCGCACACTGATTTGGAGAAAATGTCATGCTTTCCAAATACTGCAATGAGCCCTCGATCTATGTAGTTTAATACTGCAAATATCTTTTAAAAAGGTGGTATTTTGGTATATTATTAATTGGGTTTGATGGCATGGATATCTTCAGATTTAATAATGTGCTTTTTTGTGTAATGACGTCATGGCTTTTGTTAAGAGTTCTGTTACTAAACTAAAATTCAAGTTTAATTCACTTTGGTAGGGACCAGTTTTCTTACCCTGTATTGAAAGGGTGCTTATTATATTAATATTTGTGTGTGTTAAATGTTACTAATTTCTTGCAGTATTGTCTTTTCAGCACGAAGCTCCAATAAAGACCGTGCACTGGATTAAGGCACCAAATTACAGCTGCATCATGACTGGGAGTTGGGATAAGACTTTGAAGGTATACCTTCCTTTTAGTATGCGGTGGTCCTATTTTCTAGACCCTTCATTCTCTATCTTGACCACATAATAAAATAGAACAGTGTGTCTATGGCCTAGAGTTAAAAAGTTATTAAACACGGTTAATGCAGCACATCTACTTTCCTTATGTATTGTTAGTTATCGGTGGGAAGCGGGGAGGCTCTGGAGCCGAACCCTGTTTATTTCAGCTCCGGGGTCCCCCTGCGTCCCGAGATACAGACCTTCGTAAGGGTTGCCATTATCTCTGTGCAGGTTTCAATGTCCCGGTCACGCGGCAGATAGGAAGCCGCGTGGGGATGATGTCATGGCTTGCTATTGGCCCGCGTGACGTCCCGTCGGAACTGCTGCCTGCACAGAGATACCGGCACCCCCGTTAATAATAAAGGAAAACAGTGAACAGTGAATATTTCAATTCACCATATCGCTCTATGTGGTGCAGACTAGTGCACCTTTAGTAGGCTGTCACAGCTGGTAGTGGCCTCTTCCACCATTTGAAAGTTTGTTTTGTGCTCTAGTTCTGGGACACTCGTTCACCAAACCCACTGATGACCCTGCAGCTCCCTGAAAGATGTTACTGTTCTGATGTGGTAAGATAAAGCTTTGGCCATATCTTGTATTATGTATGTATTTCTTTATATAGTGCCATCCAGGTACATAGCACTCCACAGCAGTATTATATTCTACTATGTAACTATGTAATACACGTGACATAATAATTCAACACAGTGGGAATAAGCGCTTCATGCATTCAAGTAAAATGAAAGGGAGTGCCTGCCCCAAAGAGCTTACAATCTAAGTGGTAAGTAGGGGAGAACGTGCAGAGACAATAGGAGGGTGTTCTGGTCAGTGCGTCTGCAGGGGCCAAGGTCAGTGCATCAGAGATGTATAGTATCAGCCATGGAGCTACCCATATGCTTTGTTAATGAGGTACGTTTTAACATAGGTCCTAAAGGTGGAGAGAGAGGGTGCTAGTCGGATATTGAGTGGAAGGGTATTCGAGAGGTGAGGGGCAGTAAGTGAGAGAGGTTTTAGGTGGGAGAGGACTTTGGATACAAAAGAGGTATACAGAAGACATTGAGCAGAACGTAAGAGTCGGGCCTGTGCGTGCGCGTGTATATTAGAATTGGAACACAGTCCATATGCAGGGCACTGCCTAAATGTACTTGGGTCTACGGCATCTTTGCGGGTGTCATCTGCTTTAATACGAGATGTATATAATAAACTGAAAAGGCCGGCACTCCCATATCTTTCAAGGTTTCAGTTTTATTCAACGTTTCGTTCCTCTGAGAGTCACCTAAGTATTCAAATTATCAGCACCGGACAAAGTAGAGAACATAAAGGTGTTTATTGGCTCATAAAACACATGGTTACCCAATGTTTTGGTCCCCAGAGGGACTTTCTTCAGGGCTGAAAGTCCTTCTGGGTACTGGAAAGTCAGGTAACCGTGTGGTTTGTGGGCCAATAAACACCTTTTTTGCTCTTTGTCCGGTGCTGATAATTTGAATACTTGGGTCTTCAATTTTCTGTTAGATTCCTTTTTTTTTTAATCTAGTGCAACCAGTTTCTAAATACACACACACACACACACACACACACACACACACACACACACACACACACACACACACACACACACTTGTGCTTTGTATTTTTTAAACGCTCAATATAAGAAAACCTTTACAGTTGGCACTTAAGGAAAGATGTATCCTTCTGCGAATGCTTGTTTCTTACCTCCCAGGTGTATCCTATGGCTGCGGTGGCCACAGCAGACCGAGGGTTAATTGTGTATCAACTGGAAAATCAACCCTCTGAATTCCGGAGGATAGAATCGCCTCTTAAACATCAGGTATTGCACACCCCTTAACCCCTTCAGTGCCAAAGTCCCGCCGCCTCTGTGGCCTTGTCCCCCATGCACCTCCTGATCACGTGCCCGATCTTCGGCATGCTCACGGGACGCCTTCCGGGTTCCGGAACGGATGCGATGGAGAGAGGGCGAATCTGCCGCCCCTCCCTTTCAGTGTAGTACGTGCCATGGAGCGCCGATTAAGTGCAGCCCCGTTAAAATAAGCAAAAGCCTTATACCGTACATACCATGTAATGTCATAACTGCCTAATAAAAAAAATATGAAGAAAAAAAATAAGCAAAAGCCAGTGACATACAGCGTGCGTCATTAAAGCTATTTTTGCATTTGAAATGGGATTCTCCATTCAGGAGATGGAAGTGTTTATATGAAGTGTCCGAGAGGTTAAAATGGAGCTCTCCCCAGAGCCCAATGCAGCCGAAACTGTTACTGTTATCACAGTAACCTGAGAAGCTACAGATTTAGAAAATCCTATTAAAAAAAAGATCTGGCCCTGCTCAGGAGACCAGATATTAACACGAGTTGAACTGTGGTCTGTACAGAAATTACTCATTCAGGCGCTATTTATTTTTTACACTGAATTTGAACTTTGGGGTCCCCTTTATTTTACACGCACTGTTTAGCTCCAGGACCACCTTAAGCTCCTGGATACTTACCCCTTTAGTTGCCTGTTTTTTCACCCATTCTGGGAGATTAAAAATGGCCGTCGAATAGTCTCTTGTCCCTCAAGCCACGTAACTTTGGTGTAGCCGTCCTTTAATATCTAGAACACCATCAACTAATGGGAAAGTATCTTGGGAACCAGATGGTGGGGGTTATTTTATTAGGGGGCGGGGGGGGGGGGGTGGTATTTTATTGGGTATAGTATTTTTCATGTTTGCTTTGATTTCCTTTGTTTCCTCCTGCATTGAATATACTTTTTATAACTAGATCTTTCATTATGTATCAAATTGTGTCAAGTCTTTTGCTTTATTGCAAGTGGAATTCCAAAATGTGCTAATTCAGCCTTTTCTCAGATAAACGCTGTATTCCCATCTGGTACTCATAGGGTTCAATGGTTTGAGTGGGGGTTTCACTACCTGTTTTTGTTCCGTGGCAGATAATTCTGTAAGGGGAACTTTTAAGGTTACCAAAGCGGGCTGTTATGCACTAATAATTGGCTCTGGGGTGGACAGGAATTCTAACCTCCGTTTCTGTTCCAGCACCGGTGTGTTGCCATATTTAAAGACAAACAGAACAAACCCACTGGCTTTGCCCTTGGAAGTATTGAAGGACGAGTTGCCATCCATTACATTAACCCTCCCAATCCGTAAGTGTGAGACGAACGCGGAGCTCAGGGTGCTGGGTGGGGATATCTTCTGCATTGCTGGGAATTTTATATTGTGTTTTTAATCTAGAGCGAAAGACAACTTCACATTTAAATGCCACCGCTCCAACGGAACAAACACAACAGCTCCTCAGGACATCTATGCTGTAAGTTCTGCGCAGTTTCCTGGCTAATGTACTGATCACACACACTCCGGATCAAAAGTACACTTGTTTGTGTTACTCTCCCCTTTTAGCAACGGGACGTTACCCACAAAGTACCACTGTTAACCGCTTACTGCCAGTGCAGCCCGATGTCAAATGTATTTATTTATAAAATGTTTTTATCAGGAAGTAATACATTGAGAGTTACATCTTGTTTTCAAGTATGTTCTGGGCACAGAGTTATGATGACAGATACATGGTTACATTAAGTGATCAGGGTTATATTTAAAGACATTGTATCAACACATTTTAAAGATATGTTATAGGCGTATGTACCCGACCTGATTAAAATGTGAGACAGCTTTAGTTTTGAAATAACTTAGACTGGTGGCAGCTGTGAGAGTCTCCGGTAGACTGTTCCAGCTGTGAGGTGCACGGTTAGAGGAGGAGCCGGATACTTTGTTGATCCTTGGGACCATGAACAGTCTTTTGGAGTCAGATCTCGGGGGATAAGTGCTGCGGGTGGTAGGGGTGAGGAGCTTGTGCAGAGAGGCGGGTAGCTTGCCCAGAAAGTATTTGAAGGAAAGAGAGGAAAAATTAACTTTGCGCTTAAACTCAAGGGATGGCCAATCTAGTTCTTTGAGCATTTCGCAGTGATGTGTGTTGTAGTTACATTGGAGTACAAAGCGGCATATTGAATTGCGGAGGATGTCTAGTTTGCTACGGTGTGTTTGGGGTGCTGAGCCGTATACTATGTCCCCATAGTCGATAATTGTTATTAGCATCTGCTGTGCGATGCATTTTCTGACCAACTGACTTAGGGAGGATTTGTTCCTATAAAGTAAACCTAGTTTGGCATAGGTTTTGGATGTCCGTCTATCAATGTGCATCCAGAATGTTAAATGTGAGTCAAACTATATGCCCAAATATTTAAAACTAGTGATAGGGGCTAGGATAGTACTAGAGTTGGTTCTGATCTAGAGCTCCATCGGTAGCTTTAGAAATGTAGCCTAAATACTGGTGGTGGTTTTTGTTGTTGTTGTTGTTGGGAAATCCAGTTTTCAAGCCTCAAAATCAGATTGAAGTACGTGTCCAAGGTTGGAGAGGCTAGGGCTGTGTGTATATAAGATTGTGTAATCTGCATACATGTGCATTGAAGCTCCCTTACAATGTGTAGGTAGGTCATTGATGAAGACTGAAAAGAGTAGGAGCCCCAGAACAGACCCCACAGGTGATATCCAAGTGGTTAGACATAGAGCTTGAGAGACACATGTTGGGATATACATGATAGGTAGGAGTGAAAGAAGTTTAAAGCATGTTCCCCTATCCCAGAGCACTGAAGTGTGTTTTGTTTAGCAAGATAACACGATCAACAGTATGAAAAGCCTTTGCAAAATCTAGGAATATTGCACCAATGAGTTGTCCCAGTTCCACACTAATTGGAGTTGGCTAGGGAAATTTGTCTTGGTATAGTAATTGCTTAATTGGGAGTGGACACATTTTTCCATGCCTTTGGATAAATGGCTTTTAGTAACACGTTTTAACAAGTGGGTTCAGTTTTAACATCCTGTATAAGCGTTTATTCGGCCTTCATGATTTTGCCTCGTGTAAGTTCTTTGTGTTAGTGCTGGTACTAAATGGCAAGCATTATTCCGGTAATATGAACTAGTATTACCAATTTTGTATGATTGTCACATATATTGTGCATTGCTAAGCATGTGTTGATAAGTCCTATGCACACATTACATGAAAGGCAATTTTAAAAGTAGGTTTGTCCATCACTAATGCATTTTAATTTTGAACGCCCCTTCGTCCAGCTTACGGCAGGATCTTTTTGCTTAGTGTTATCTGATTTTGTTTCCTCACTCAGGTAAATGGTATTTCTTTCCATCCTGTCCATGGCACTCTGGCAACCGTTGGTTCCGACGGGCGCTTTAGCTTTTGGGATAAAGACGCACGGACCAAACTGAAGACGTCGGAACAGCTGGACCAGCCTATTTCCGCCTCCTGCTTCAATCACAATGGGAACATCTTTGCCTATTCCTCTAGCTACGACTGGTCCAAGGTAGGTGGTTGGCATCCATCCATGGCTACTAGACACCGGGTAATCGATGCAATTATATTGCCGTTAAAAAAAGTGTGGAGCGTCTTCCAAATGTAAGGAGGCTTTATGCAACGCTGCGTTTTGAAGCATTAGACTGCGCTTATAGTGCCGGCAACACGACGTCGCTCCAAAACAATTTACTCTGGCGCGAGCACTTATTGTAAGCGCGACAAGCGACGTCGCGACAAAATTTGGAAGCCGGATAAATTTGATTTTTCGGAGACCGTCGCCACATGTGACTGTCTCTGAAACAATCTGACCCTGTCGCTAGTGACTTCGCCAGCACTATAAGCGCGCCCTTAGTCTTGTGGTGCTCACAGACAAGTTGTCTGGTCAAGAAACCTGCTGTTTTTTTCTCTTTGTCCAGGGGCACGAGTTCTATAATCCCCAGAAGAAGAATTACATCTTCCTGCGTAATGCAGCAGAAGAGTTAAAGCCGAGGAATAAGAAGTAGTGAGTATGACTTTCACTCTGAAGCCAGGTATCATTTATGTAGAATTTAAATGTACATTTAATGCTCACTGCATTTTTCCAGCTCCGTCTTTTTATGTGTTACTTTAATTGAGGCACATAGATGTAAAGGGACTTGGCCCGGGTCAAAAGGACTCAAACCAGAGTCGCCACCTTCAAGGGCCGTGACCTTATCGCAAGGCTGTTCCGGTTCCTTTAAATGCTACATATAGTTTAGAGCAGGGGTAGCCAACTCCAGTTCTCAAGAGCTACCAGCAGGTCAGGTTTTCAGAATATCCCTGCTTCAGCACAGGTGTCTCAGTGGGCTAGAGTTTAGATGCACCGTTAGTTACACTGCCCTTCTGCTTTGTGACAGGTGTAAAGAGCGGACCAACATAGAAACAAGAACTGCAGCTGACGACTGAACCGCAGCATAGCACGGCTGTGACAGCAAAGCTCTTCAATACAGATTTTGCTCCTGCAAGAATTGCTTCTACCAGCAGTAAAATCCTTTGAGATGCTGTGGCTTAAATTGGCCGATTAACCCATATGCAGCCAAAGGGGGATCACTGCGGCCTCTTTGGCAGAGCGCGGGTTAACCTGTCTGCTGTGCATCCCACATCTTCACAGACTAATGTGTTTTTTTTTTTTTCCGGAACAGAATCTTTATTAAAGCTGTTGCTTATCTTTGTGTGGGGGGTCAGCATGTCAACAAAAGATCTGCCTTAATGTATAAATGTATGTAAAATGACGACTTATTGCTGTTTTTGTTGTGTTTTTTTTAATAAAGTCCTTTTTATTAAGCAACATTGAATTTTCTTGATTACTCTCAGCTTTGATACTGTTTTTTTTTTTGTTTGTTTATTTGCCATGTAAACTTCTACCTCTTCCATACATGTCGTAAACACATATACATCTATAAACAGCCATACGTGTCGTAAACACATATACATCTATAAACAGCCATACGTGTCGTAAACACATATACATCTATAAACAGCCATACGTGTCGTAAACACATACAGGCATACCCCGGTTTAAGGACACTCACTTTAAGTACACTCGCGAGTAAGGACATATCGCCCAATAGGAAAATGGCAGCTCACGCATGCGCCTGTCAGCACGTCCTGAACAGCAGTACCGGCTCCCTACCTGTACCGAAGCTGTGCGCAAGCGGGGAGACTATAGAGCTTGTTACACATGCGTTATTTACATCAGTTACGCACGTATATGACGATTGCAGTACAGAACATGCATCGATAAGTGGAAAAAAGGTTGTGTTTCACTTTAAGTACATTTTCGCTTTACATACATTCTCTGGTCCCATTGCGTACGTTAATGCGGGGTATGCCTGTATACATCTATAAACAGCCATACGTGTCGTAAACACATATACATCTATAAATAGCCAAGTTATTATAACACAAGGTAAGCATTGGGTTCTTATTGTCTTGTATCTCAGGAGAAACAAGTGTAAGGGTCATAAATACATAGCATATGATTTAATTGACAGTAGAAATGTGTAAAATCATTTATACATCAACATTGTAAGTTGGGAAACACTTACATGATTTTAGCATAGGTTTGTAATTGTGTGTGTGTATGTGTGTGTTTTAGGATTTTCACATATTTCAAACCTAAAATGTTGTTAGATTGTAATCCAAGTCCTAATAATAGTTAAACATAACCTGATCAAACAGATGACACAAAAACATACTATTTCAGCATGAATTTAATCACAAATGATTCAACATTCAATATCCACGTGTGAAAAAGTGTGTCACCCTTTAGATTCAGTACCTGGTGGCGCCCCCTTGAGCAGCAATGACTTCAACTGCGCGTTTCCTGTAACTGCTGGTCAGTCTCACATCGGTTTTGGGGAATTTGGGCCAATTCCTCCTTGCAGAACTGCTTCAACTCGGTGACATTTGAGGGCTGCCTTACATGGACAGCTCGCGTCTATGGGGTTTAGGTCCGGACTTTTGACTAGGCCATTCTAAAACACGGAATTTCTTCTTCTGTAGATCTGCTTGTATGTTTAGGATCACTGTCTTGCTGCATGACCCACTCTCGCTTCAGCCCACGGACGGCCGGCCTGACATTCTCCTCTAGAATCTTCTGATACAATGCAGAATTCATGGTTGTGTCAATGATTACAAGCTGTCCAGATCCTGAGGTAGCAAAGTATCCCCAAACTGTGCACATACCCTGACTCTTTAATTACGCATTGTCTAATTCATGCATCATTTTGTTTTAAAAAACAAACACAAACATGGAATCGGTTAATATAAACCCTATTGGATATTTTAGGAAAAGACTGGTTTTGATGCAAGAAGGTTACACACACACACACACACACACACACACACACGCCATCTCATTGGCCTGAGGCGGAGTGACGGGCCAAAGGTCCAATGTGATTGCCCCTAGACACAGGGAGACACAGGACGGACAGACAAACACACATACAACGGTTTGAGAAAAAAAAATAATATATATATATATAATATCTCACTTATGAGCACATTCACATGTCTTAGACAGGTCTGCAACCCCGCCTTTCACCATTATCACCTAGCATACAGTGCTCCCACTGCAGCAAGTGATTCTGGGAAATGACATGCAAATGGGCATACCATGTGTCACATTTTGCCTGAAATCCATTTTTACATGGAACCCTTATAAGCAAATGCTCTGCTGTTCACACAGCTTTTAAGCACAGCATGGGATTAGATGCAAAGCCAGTCAAACCATTCACAGACAGCTGTTTCGACCTTGTGGGTCTCATCAGTGTAAGGTTGGTTGTACAGCCTTTGCACAGTGGATGTTTTTTGTTGCCTTTTTAAGACATTTTTAATGTATTCTAATATAACAAGCATTTTTGTTCCTATAGCAACCATATACAAAGTCACATCCCCTTCCCCTTCTGAAACAGCATCACCTTTTTGAGCCCTGCCCTCTAGCAGTGAACCAATTGAATGTAGTGCCTGCCTGGTCATATGATCTTCCTCACAGAACTTTGGCTGTCAGTGCAGCAGAAGAGGATCCAAGATGCATTTAGTGAACCCCCCAGCCAAATTTCAGCGAGCGATTACAGGAGAACGGATCGATCAGCAATTTAGCTAATCACTTGTCAGTGTGTAGATTGTAATGATGCACATATTGAATGAAAAAAAAAATTAACACACAGCTTGAACTGCAGCTTTAACACACAATAACACACAATAACACAATAGGCCAGGAGGTCCCATCTCCAAGGAGCTTACTGTGTGCACTTATTTAACCTTTCTACAGCTGTCTTTCTAAGCCTAAGTAGTCTAGTTAATTATTTTCTTTTATAGGCTATAGTATGTTCCCACACGCCCGCCCATCCCCCCCCCCATGGATCTGGTCCCCCCCCCCCCGAATCCTGCGGACGTCCCAGATCCGAGGTATCTTCGCTTCATTGTTTCAGTTTTGACACACACACACAACCCCCCCGCCCCCCGTCCGACAAACATGGCAGCAGGGTTACGCTGCGGGACACAACCTGACCCTCGCAGTGATTTTGTGTACCCCAACGTCTCAGGAATAAAGGGGGGGAGGGGGTGGGAGGGGGAGTTCCCCGACTTCCCCTTTCAGGTCCGCTACAGGGGATGGGGGTAATATACAAAAACAAATGAACAATCAGTGCGGCCCGCCGTTTTAATTCCTGTTCCAAGCGATGTTTCCAAAATGAAAAACTAAACTGGACATTTTTTACAGATGTAATTCCTGTAGGGGGGTTTATTTATTTTTTTCTTCTCAAAACCTTTTTAATACACGTACGTCTCCCTTGCCAGCAATTGGTCATAACATTCATTCTTCTTAACCCTTTCATCAGGGCCTGCGGTGTTTTGGGTGCTGAAGGGTTTCTGGCACAGGCGCAGCTGCGTCTATGGGAATCCCCCCCACCCGCCTCCCTCCCTCCCGTCCAGTTTTTCCATATAAGGCCTGCACATGATTCCCTATAGGCTGCACGCTGTGTCCTCAAAGCCTCTGTGAGTGCTGCTTAAAGAGATGGGTTTGCATCAAATTCTTGTATAAAAAACAAAACCGGAGCCCTCTCCCCATCCTGGGACACGGGTCTGAGTCACACCCTATGTTCATTTAAGGCTGGGACAGGGAGAGAGCATTCACTTCTCAAGTTCCGACAAATTCTGGCACCTTAGGGGGTTCATTTCCCTCTCTGGAGCACCCTGCGCATTCCTACACTCCCCCAGGGACCACATACGGCGCCATAATAAAGCAGCGCTGTGTATCACAAACCCACCTCAAGAAAATCTATTTGTTTTTTTTTTTGTTTTTTTTCTTTGCAAATAAATATATCACTTGTGGACACATTCGCCCGTCTCAAGACAGGTTCGTAACCCTGCCTTACCCCCGTTATCTCTTAGCATGCAGTGCTTCCAGAGCAGGAAAGGATTCTGGGTAATGGCATGCAAGTGTGTCACTTTTTGCTTCTTGTCCATTTTAACATGGATCCCTGTAAGCGTATGCCTGCCGCATTACACAGCGTTCTCAGTAAAGCAGGGAGTAAAGAAGGGCATGGTCAGCAAACCTACTCAAAGACAGCTGTTGGGCAAAAGCAGGTTCATGGACACGGCCTAAAAATGTGAATGTGTCCCTCAGTGGCATTTTTATTTGCTGTACGGTGGAGGGTATTTGGCACGGTTTTTTTACCCACCGTAACTTACTTTGCGTACCCGTTTGGGTTTTTTTTTGCATTGGGGACCCCACGGAGCCTTTGATTGTGAATGCTGGCTGGGCATTGTTTACATGGGAATCACCCACGAGATCCGAGGACAACCCTTTGTGTATTTGCACGCGGAGCTGTCTGTGTATAGGATATACTGCGTGGTGGGGAGCAGAGCACGGCACATCAAACACTGTGTCAGCACAGCCACACCCCAATAAGCTCACAACCAAGGTGACCTTGAAACTTGTTCTATCTGAAGTCCTGTCATTTGCCGGCACTCTGGCGCAATCCAGGAACAACGTTGTTGAATTAGCGTCCACAATGTTATTTTCAAGGGGGTTTAACAAGAATTTGTTCTAGACTGAAGCCGCAGTCCGCGCGGATCGACATTTTTTTTTGTTTTTAACTAACTATATGAGATCTTTTCTTGTCCTTGCCGACGCTATTTTTATTTTTAAAATGCGATACTGTGTTCCGGAGATAGAAGCGTTTGAACCATTAAGTATCCGGGAGGTTAAAATGCAGCTCAGCCCAGAGCCCAGTGCAGTCTAAAGGTTGCCATGGTAACCCCGGAATATACAGACAAAAAACTACAGGATGCTCAGGGCGAGATACTGACATTATAGGGATTTAACTTTGTTCAGGCTTCTGCTTTAAAAACGTTGACGCTAACTTTGATGGGCGTCGCCATGACGCCGCGGGGTCATGTTACGTCGCGTCACATGGCCTCCCGCGGAGTCATGGCGACGCGGCACAACTACTGAATCCCGGTAAGCAGGTTAGAGGCCTCTGCAAATGCCCGTGCCCCCCCCCCCCCCAAAAAAAAAACCCCACCCCTCCTCCCCCCCCAGTTTGCGCACCCTTGTGCTACAGGGAGAGAAAATCCAGTATTACCCGTTCTGGTGGAAGAAATCAATTAACACAGGTCGTTTGAAAGGGTATTCCCTTGTAGGACCGAAGCGTACACGTTTAAAGGGTTACCTAGTTATATAAGGTGTCGCAGTCCCCGGCAGAGGGTAATAAAACAAACAGTGATGCTGCTGTCTGCTCCAGAGACCTTTGAATCCTTCTTTGAACCTCGTATAATGCAAACCGTTATCATTTTATTTACACTCGAAAAAGAGGGAGGGTGTTAAAGTGAGACGGTGAACTGGAGCCAAACAGAGGATCCACGGGGAGATTTGGCAACGGGGCGGAACCCCACGGAGAACAGGGTGAGATCGTATCGCAATAGTAAAAACAGGCTTTGCCCGGGATCAGGGGCGGCCAACTGCAGTCCTCTAGGGCCACCAACAGGTCAGGTTTTCGGGATATCCCAGCTGCGGCACAGGTGGCTCAGTCGGAGTCTGAAGCAGGGACTGATTGAGCCACCTGTGCTGGGATACCCTGAAAAACCTGACCTGTTGGACGGGGCTTGAGGACTGCAGTTAAGTCCGTCCCCCCCCGCCTCACACGACGATACTATCCACCAGCGATCCAAGGCTCTTCATTGCGTGTGTGTGTGTGTGTGTGTGTGTGTCTCGCTATCTCCCGACTACTAATAGGCTCTAGATTTTCATTCGCATTGGTCATTGATGATGGATATCGCATCTAAAAGAAGCTCTGAAGCCAGCTGCTAAGCACTTGATTTACACAACTACTTTGTGAGTGATAATCCATGACCTCACAGATATACAATATGGCACTTTCTTTAAAAAAAACAACAAAAAAACATTATATATACAGTGCATACAGTATATATATATATAATATCACTGCCTCACTGTACTTTAATAATATTATATAATATTATAACTCCACTAATATGATTCCATGCAGACCCGACTAAAAGATACACTGGCTGCAGGCATGCCTCTTTAATTGAATCTGTGTGTGTGTGTGTGTGTGTGTGTATATATAAATATATATATAGTGTGTGTGTATATATATAAAAGTGTGTGTGTGTGATATATGTGTATGTAACCCCTCCACATTTAGCTCTCAGACATAACTGTTGCTGAGGTGAGGGCCCGAGTCCTTATTGATACTTAGTGGGCCACACGTGGCCTACTGTGAAACAGCGGCTCTACTATACTCCTGCCACGGACAACTTATGATCCTCAGCAGAGGATCACCACAAACAGCTCACACAAATATAACCCAAGCCCCACTACCCCTGCGCAGGCGTACTCCTGTGTCAGTAGTGAGTGAGCCACCCAATCCCGGGTACATTGGTTTTCTGATGGAGCCGGCACTCCGCGGGAGCACGTTGTGTACTAACGTGTTACAGGCCTGTACTTCGAAAAGGGAGCTTCAGGACCGCTGTGCTTTGTAGCCATTGAGGGCCCCCACCAATGGCGCTCGAACTCCCGATCACGTCCTGACTGGAATCCGCTGCTCCTGCTGCCACGTGCACTCGTGAGCCCTTCGCAATCCTCAGGTCCCCGCAGATCTGCCCTCATCACGGCCGACCCCCTCTTTAAAAGCTCCTCTCCCTCTCAGTCCCACCTCTTCTCCAGCCTTTTATCATTGGCTGGTTATTATGTCCATTAACAGTCTCATGTGCATTGTGTATTTGGAGAGGAACCTGCCAGGGGGCAGCGCGAGTGTGTGGGTCTCATCACACGGGGTTACATGTATGTGTGTGTATATATATATTCTTTCTGGCATATCCCCTAACATCCACCCCTTCTCCCCCAAATCTATTGGTACCAGCTGTCTAACACCCCCTAACATCCACCCCCTCAAACCTTAATAGAACCAGCAGGGCGCCTGGACCACACCCCACCCCACCCTGAGCTTCCGCCTGTCCCATAATGAGGAGCCACTTCACCTTTTGTTTCACCGTTGCCATTTATTCTCGGCGTGCGCACCACACACCACAGCACATCCCTCTATGGGACAGCCTCCAGTGGCCGTGTGTGTGGGCACGCAAATCGCGACGACACATACGCTGGCAGGGAAGACCGCAGGGGACGCGGCGCGATCACGTGGTCGGCTCGCAGCCAATGGTAGGGCAGATATGCCCCGTCGTGGCCCGCACCACCTCATCATGGCCCCACCGCCCGCACATCCCATCGCTCCCCTACAGACTGCACAACGCGGCTTTCAACTGTGCACGCGGTTGCCAGGCGCGCGTGCTGCAGGTAACACTGGGGCGCAGCCTTCCATATAAACGATCATAACAATCTCTAAACTGCAAAATGTTAACGTGTAACCATAATGTGGCACAGATGTAGCAAAGGATATTGCACCCGCTGGCGCCCGATGTGGGATATTCTGCGCTAAAACACTCTATGCTGCGTTAACAGCAGCTGCGATAACCTTGTCTGCATCTGCAAGTCATCGTTCCCTCTGACATTAGCCGAAGGCTCAGATTTTGGGCCACTGGGAGCCGGGATATGGAAGATACGCCAGTGTCAGCTTGTAAACAGGCTGGAAACCTCCAGCAGGAATCTCCGTTGGCGTTTTGTGCGCCCTACGTACCAGGAAAGGAAACAGCTGTTCGCATTATACGGGTAATGAGGGCCCAAATGGGACGGGAGTGTGGACGTTTGGACTAAACCCATTGGTGTAAGTGGAAGAATTCAATGGTTTCAACATATGTTCGTGAGTGCATGCAGTCTTTCCTTTTTGATACACAATGGTGAGCCATTGTCCAGACAACGCGACCTTACTGTGTTCCATGATCCCTAGAAAATGGAGGAGAAATTAAATTGTTTATGCGTGGGCCTTCCATCCAACAGACAGAGGGAGGGAGGTCTCTACCCACCTACAAGAGCCATCTTAAAACACACCTCTTTAACAAAGCATATGGGTAGCTCCGTGGCTGATACTGTACATCTCAGATCCACTGACCGTGGCCCCTCACAGACGCACTTACCAGAACACCCTCCTACTGCCTCTGCAAGTTCTCCCCACTTACCACTTAGATTGTAAGCTCTTTGGGGCAGGGACTCCTTTTCCTAGTGTTATTTTATGTCTTAAAACACTAGTTCCTATTATGAGCTATATTATTATGCCCCGTGTATTACTGCTGTGACGCGCCGAGTACATGGACGGAGCGACGTTATTAAAGATATACATACGCGTGTGTGTGTACATGTCTGTATGTGTTTTGTGAACGTGTGTGTGTGACAGTGCATGCCTAATAGGCGTGTTTTCCCCTCTGTGCTGTCCGTGTGGGGTGGCAGATAACAGGGCAGTGAGTCAGGCCGCAATATCTGCATGGACAGGATGGTTTCCAAGAACTATCTGCCGCGTCACATGACCTTATAGCGCTAAGCGACACAGTCACATGACATTGTTATTGAAACTATTTTAGCAGGACAGCTGGAATTGGTGTGTGTGTGCGTGTGTGTGTCACACTCCGTGCTAGTGACAGCCTGAAGAGACAAAGACACTCACTCAGCTATCCTAGACACTTATATAAACAATGTACTTCAAACGGTGTATCTGTACATAAGTATATTGTTTCAGTAATTGGGTTGTAACATGTGTATATACTTTTTATTTATATAACGCCAGCAGTATCTATCTATCTGTAATAACAATAATAATATATTTCAGTTACATTTTCACTATAAAAGCACAATATCTTAATATTATTAGAGGTCACCTGTATACTGTATACATAATATTTTTCGCATTAAATTAAGGATTTTGCCAATTTTAATGTTCATTCTCCCGGGTGATATCATTTGTTGAACCAACATTAAAGAAATATATAAGTTGGGAGATTAACTCGGGTAAAATATATTGTCGCCTCGTTCAATACACGCCCTTGGCAGTTACACCGCCCCTCTCACCCCCCCCCCCCCCCCCAAAAAAAACCCAGCTACTTTAAACACACCAATCCTGTTAAAATATCCCCCTGTGCTTCTCCCTGCCCACCCGAAGTGTCCGTCTCGTTCCCTTTCGCCCTCGATCTTCCGTCGTTTCCAGGAGGACGTCCCCCGACGCGCGCGGACAGCGCAGAGAGGCGTCCGTGTCATTTATCACGGAATGAGACCGGCAGAGGAAGCTGAGTTATGGGTTTCAATTATGGCTCGCGGGAGCAATTACTCCTGGTTCGGTGAATCTCAGCTGCTATAAAACCTCACAGGCATCCCCCCCCCCCCCATCACCCCTCCAATATATACACCTTGTCCAGGGCTGTTTTAACCCTTTGCTGTAGGTCAGGGAGAGGCCAACTCCAGTCCTCAAGGGCCACCGACAGGTCAGGTTTTCAGGGTATTCCAGCTCCAGCACAGGTGGCTCGATGAGTTCCAGCTTCAGCACAGGTGTCTCAATCAGTGGCTCAGTCTTTGACTGCTTGAGCCACCTGTGCTGAAGCAGGAATATCCTGAAAACCTGGCCTGTTGGTGACCCTTGGGGACTGGAGTTGGCCGCCCCTGCGGTAGGGTAACGCCTGACCGGGCCCTACAGCAGTGAATATTAACCGGGCTGCTTCAGCCAGTCCCGGTCATTACATCAGGAGAGTTAACCCATTTGCTCCCAGATGGGCCTGTTGAATCCCCTGCCAGATGCGTGATGTAACACCTTCGTGGCAAAGCATTGATGGTCTCTCTGGCAACAAAGGGGTTAACCAGCTCCATCTGTCCTCCCAATGCCAGCTGTCCACTCCTGCCGTGCAAGCCTCACCACGGAGAGATTTAATGCTAGGATGTGGGAAACCGAGTTTATAAAGTGAGGCAATCCAAGTGGCATTTAAAATATATATATATATTGTTGTTTTAACATACGCAGCCTTTGATTACCTGTACTGAACACAAATTACCTACGCTGCCAATCGATTCGTTCTCCCGTTAACCATCAGCAAAGATTCTGCTTCCCAGGCTTCACTAAATGGCTGCCTTTCAGTTTTCAAATCAATCCTTCAGTCAGTGTAACTCAGCAGCTACAATGTATCCTTATATTACCAAGGTAACACTGCTGGGAACATTGGCAACAAATTATGTTGCAAAGATCTTGCACTGCTGGAAAAGTGTGCTGAAGCCTGCTATAGAAAGCAGAGGATGCGCAGTATATTAAAACGCATTAAAAATGGCATTAAAAGTTAAATAAATAACAGTAAGTATAATCTAATACCACAGAACTGATCTATTTAAAAAAATACATGTAGGATATTGCTGGGATTACTCCTTTAAATCATCGAAACTCATTTTTTTAAAATTAATGAACAAAAACGTTACATTTCCATCCTTCGCATTTTGTATCACACGTCATTTCTATTGTAATTTAATTAACCAATTAGCGGGGATTACTATCAAACCTTCTGTTCAGTGAAATGCAAAAAAGGGAAGGACCGTTTGTAAAATGTTACACTTCATCTCCCTGTGCCTCATGCACCAAAAACATAGATTGTAAGCTCCACGGGGCAGGGACCTGTGTCTGCCAAATGCCTCTGTAAAGCGCTACGTAAAACTAGCAGCGCTATCCAAGAACATGCTATTATTATTATCACCGGGGCGCCAGATAGCTACGTCATGGGGTTAATCTATATTAATCTATAGACCACATTGCAGGAATTTGTAGGACTTTTTAACACTGAATGGGTTGGAACATGAACTGCTGAGAAGCCAGCAAATTGCAAATGACATATGAAGCCATAACTTATACATACATCAGTCTTTAAAATATGACAATTTGTAGGACTTTTTAACACTGAATGGGTTGGAACATGAACTGCTGAGAAGCCAGCAAATTGCAAAGGACATATGAAGCCATAACTTATACATACATCAGTCTTTAAAATATGACAAGTCCATTGCTTTGAAATATCTAGTTATTTTCCACCAATTGGTAAGCAACATAAACTTTTCCTTTTTGGGGAAGCCTGTTGCATTAGTGAGGTCTTAGTGAGGCTCGCTGGCTGTTTATACCTCCTGTACCCCCATGTAGATATTCCACTGGTACTTCAAATCCCTTCTGCGTAGGTTGTGCGAAAACCCCTCTTTTTAAATGTACGACCCGTCCAAAAGAGATTTGGAAGCAAAAATGCGAAGAGAAGCAGAGTACTCGTAAAAATACTCACGCATTAGACATCATTACTATTTGTTGCTGTATTGAGAAATATACATCTATTGCAGGTTGTGATACCTTTTAATGCCTGGCAGCACGAGCGGTTTTGGTCTGGGGGTTCGCATGAAATATTTTTTTTTTATGTTCACCGAAAAAATATTGTGTGAATGTGTGTATTATATGTGTATGTTTCATCATCATCAGCATCATCATCGCTCAACAAATGCACTCGCCCGCACGCCACTGGCGATTGCGTTTTGGCCGCTGTCGAGTGCTTACCTGTGACGGGGCCCGGCGATCTCCGTCTTCTCCCCTGCAAATTGTACTCTTTCCCTTGCAGGTCCTGAAAAAAAATGGTCGCGTTGCCATGGCACACGGCGTCACGTTTTGCAATGCCGTGACGTCATGGCGTCCCGTTGCCATGGCAACGCAGCGTTTCAGGACCTGCAGAGGAAAGAGTACAATTTGCAGGGGAGAAGACGGAGATCGCCGCACCACACTGCTGGACCCCGCCGCAGGTAAGAGTCGTGAGGGGGGGGGGGAGTTAGTGACTTTTTTGTGGGGGGACGATTTACTTTTTGTTGTGGGGCTAATTGGTTTTTTTCCCTAGTTTGTCGAGCCCTGATCATCATCAATCATCTCCATCATCCATCACCATCACCCATCACCATCATCATCTCCATCAATCATCATCATCTCCATCACCATTATCCATCATCATCCATCATCATCGCCATCAGACCCCGGAACTACCCCGTTTTAATATGCCCGATAGCCCCTTGCATGCCCCGTACATTTAATTCTTTATGCCTGTGTGTATAAAATGTGATTGTGCCCACGTAAAACATAGCCAGGGTCTCTGGACATGCGAGGCCGAGAACCCCGCTGTGTAGCCCGCATGTCCAGGGAACTGGGATTGGAGGGGGAAAAGAGGAGTAGGGGACAAACGGATACTGGCCGGGGGGCTACCCGCCCGAAAAGCAAAGCATTTGGCCGTTGCCCCAGACACCGTGGCGGCGAGCCTAACAGGGGGTATCCCCCTGGCTGGGGAAGCTGTTGTTGAGCTACCGCTGTTGGCGCTGCTCCCACTGGCCCATTCGTATTTCCCTGCAAACCCTTCAACCTGCCTTCAGCCCTGATTGGCCAATGCAGGAGAGCCCGTGCATCCCGATTGGTTCCCATGAAGCATCCGCGCTGTGATTTGTCACCGCCCCGCCTAGCATGATTTCCCAATAGTAGCCGGGAACTCCTACCCCCGCCCGTCAGCGTTCTGCGTCTCATTCTGACCCCAACGTGGAGGTGGAGGAAGGCGTGTGCCCCGAGGCTGTGCCGGAGACACCTGAGAACGAGGCTGAGAGCCTAAGGCTGCGTCCATAGAAGGACAAGCAGCACTGAGGCGCGGCATCCTCAATGAGGATGTCTTTATAGGGGGCTCACGTGAGCGTGCGCAGGCGTGCTCAGGAGTTGGATTTTTCAGCCGACAGCCAAAGCTGTTTTTCAGCGCGCTGTCGGCTGAAAACATCCAATCAGCGCGAAGCAGCGTCAACGTCACAGGGCCGTGACGTTGGTGCGTCGCGGGCGGTTGGCCCAGCGACGTCACTGCCCCGCCTCCCGATCGCGGACGCTGGCTTGCCTGCATGTGCATGAAATCGCTCGTGCTTGACCAAGGGGGGAATCAGCCGCGAATTGCACCACATAATTCTGGACGCTCCCCAATTGGGTCAGCCTTGGAAGTGGCGCTTGACGACTAGAATTCCCCCCCCCCCCCCGTATTCCTCTGTTTGTGATTTTGTGCTGTGGGGGGGTTATTGAGTGTGGGGAGGGGGGGCGTGTTGCGGGTAGGGGTGTGAGGGAGAGGTGGAGTTGTAAGAGAGGAAGAGAAAGGGAGAAATACATGGGGGGAGAGGGAGTAAGAGAGGGTAGGGGTGAAGGAGGTGAAAGGGAAGATTGGGTGGAAGAGCGAAGTAGAAGTGGGGTGCAAGAGGGAGGGGAGAAGATAGGGTGGAAGAGCGAAGTAGAAGTGAGGTGCAAGAGGGAGGGGGAAAGGTGGGGTGCAAGAGAGGGAGGGGGACAAGTGGGGTGTAAAAGATGTAAGTGTGATACATGAGGTAGGAGAGTGGGGGAGAAGTGGGGCGCGAGAGTGGGAGGGGGACCCCTCCTCCTCCTCCCCCCCCGCAACAGGTCACGTTTTCAGAATCTCTCAGCTTTAGCACAGGTGGCTCAATCAGAGGCTCAGTCTTTGACCAGCCACCTGTGCTGAAGCAGGGACTGTTTTAGCCACCTATGCTGAAGCTGGGACTGAATGAGCCACCTATGCTGAAGCTGGGATATTCTGAAAACCTGGCCTGTTGCAGGGGGGGGGGGGGGGAGGGAGTTGAGCGTTCCTGATGACAACACTTTCAAATAAATCTAAACAAATGGCAAAAAAAAGCTGCAGAAAGAATTAATGCGGAAGGAACAAAGAGGGACGTTATTTCCCTCAAAGTAACAAAATAAAAGAGTTAACGGCCCTCAAACAGGAAGAAGATATCAGGACAATAAGATATGGTCTGAAAAAAAAGGTATTTACTGAAAGAATAAGATGAGCAATCTTTCTAAAACAGGACTGGCGCAAAAAAACAAAAACACAATCCACATAAAAATGACAAGAAAAAAAATAGGCAATGCAAAAAGTGAGATGATAATCCTTATCCACAAACATGGTGATGGGGAATATTTATTTATAAAAATGTTTTTACCAGAAAGTCATATGTTGAGTTTCCTCTCGTTTTCGAGTGTGTCCTTGGGCACAGAGTTATGATGACAAATACATGGTTACATTAAATAAACAGAGGTTATACATTACAGACAATAAAGACATTGTATTGTATACACAGCAAAGAGGAGCAATCTGAAATTAAAGGTATGGGGAGGGGTATGGACACATGGGAACAATGGGAGAAATAAAAAAGAACAAATATAAAAAAAGAACTGTAAAATAGGGGGAAAATTAAATTAAATAAGAGCGGGGGAAGCGTTTCGGGTCTGAACCCCGTCTTCATGCCCCTTCCCACAGGATAAGTGCCAGTGATGCTTCCCTACGGGCTCCTCGCACAAAAAGAGCTCCCAAAATATACTTGAGGTAAATAAAAGTTCAAGCGTTTTCCAACAAGCTCCAAAAACCGCGGTTTTCCGATCTCCGGTCGTCGAACGGGAAGTCGCTCAGCAAGGGGGGTGGGGAGCAAGTGCGGAAGCGAGCGCGACGCCTGCCCCTACCATTACCGATCGCATCCCCGCACTCCACGGGAGCACCAGATGCGCTCGAGCTGGGGGGAAAAAAAGCGCTGCTTGGGGCGTGACGTAGCCCTGGGGGTGCCGGACGCCAGGACGTTGTGGCTAAGTCTTGGGGTGCAGAGGGTTAAAAGGGGTCAGTCCCTCCGAGGACCAAAAGTGTTAATCAGTTTGGCCCCGTTTTGCAGCCGGCAGACTGAGATAAATAGACTATGTGCAGGGACGGCCAAGTCCTCAAGGGCCAACAGGGCAGGTTTTCAGGATATCCCTGCTTCAGCACAGGTGGTGCAATCAGAGGCTCAGTCTTCGACTGAGCCTCTGATTGCGCCACCTGTGCTGAAGCAGGGACTGATTGCGCCACCGGTGCTGAAGCAGGGACTGATTGAGCCACCTGTGCTGAAGCTGGGATATCCCCAATACCTGGCCTGTTGGTGGCCACCCCTGCACTATGAGATCAGATGATCCCCTCTCCTGTCCTTAAATCCCGCTAACCCAGATTATTCTTCGGTAATGCAGTAGCGGCGATTACAAGTGGATCTCTGGCAGTTGATCCGACCCCTCGCCTGGCACCTCCGGCAGCCCTGCACATTGTACATTCACAGGAGAAGGCTTTTATCTCTGGCTGTCAGTGAGAGGGGGGGGGGTTCATTTTTTTTTTGGGTTCCCAGCTCTGCCACATTTAAATAGCAGAGAGACTGGCAGACAGAAAGCAGGGCGCAGATAAAGCAAACAAGAGCGAGGCTTCAAGTCAACGCAGAACAGAAATAAGAGCCCAGAAAGCCAGCTAAGCACAGCATCACCAAACACCGCGCTGCTTATCCTGTTTGTATGTTTGTGCCGTTACCACAACACAGCCGCGGGGAAGAATGCAGCACCGTGACTTTAACGCCGTCACTGCCAAGGGACATTGCTGACCGCCCAGCACGAGGTGTTGTTAGCCCATCTGGCAGCAGAGGGGTTAATATGTGGCGCTTATCCATACATCCAAAATTCCTTCCTCCTGCCTCTGCACGTTCCTCCTACCTACCAATTAGATTGTAAGCTCCTCGGAGCAGGGACTCCTCTTCCTAAATGTTACGTGTATGTCTGAAGCACTTATTCCCATGATCTGTTATTTATATTATTTATTTATATGATTACCGTGTGTATTACTGCTGTGAAGCGCTATGTACATCAATGGCGCTATATAAATAAAGACATACCATACAATACAACACATCTATGGCACCTTGAGTTTCCCCCATCCCATATCTGGATACCAGCCACTGGCTGAAGTTGTCCCTTTGACCCATTAGCCATTATTAGTCGCAGGTGGATGTGCATTATCCCCTGGGATCCCATTACAGGGCTTATCACTGCAGGGTGGCATTTTGCGGTGACACCAAGGGGGACGGCCAATCTGGATAACCTTCTCAGACAGCCCAAACAGCAGCTGATTGACGGCTATGGGGGCAATCAGGAGAGGCATTACAGGAAAGCTGCCTGACCACAGGGGCAGAGGCTAAACACAGCCCCAGGACAATACTCCAGGGGAAGTGGTATGTTTAACACCATCCCTGCCAGAGGATAACAGCATGTTGCAATGCTGGTCGTTCTGGCAGGGCAAGGGTTAATCACGCCAGCAGATATTTTGCTATCATTAATGATCATACATATACACACACATACACACACACATACATACATACACACAAACACACACACACACATACATACAAACACACACATACACACACACATACATACAAACACACATACATACATACACACATACACACACACACACACATACATACAAACACACACATACACACACATACACACACACACAATTGGATGTGTGTCCTTATATCTTCTTTTGTTTGTTGCAAATACTTTATTTCTTGTGGTGATGATAAATTAACCCTTTGGCTGCCAGAGGGGATCTGCGAGTACATTTCTCCCTAATCCCTGAGTGTTTTGTCCTAATCTCCAGCAGTCTTTTCATTCCAGAAATCTACACAATAATTTTTACACCGCCTCTTAATATTGCCGCACCGCTAGGGTTGCCAGGTGTCCAGCGTTGAACCGGACTGTCCTGTATTTGGACACTGTCCAGTAAAAAATGAAAGGTAATAGTGGACGTGTATGTGTCCGGTATTACCTCTCTGGACATAGAGACCTGACTGACTTGGGGAGGAGGCGGGAGGGGGCGCAGAATTTTCCAGAGCAGGGCTGCTGCTAGGGGGCTGGGCAGCTCCCTGCATCCTGATTGGCTGCATTACCCAGCAGCAGCCAATCAGAAGGAGGTGTCAGGAGCCTGGGGGTGGGGCCAAGGAAAGAAGGAAACAGAACGGAGCGGAGAGAGGTGACAGGGGTGTGAGCCTTGAGCACATTGCACTATTGTGTCCAGTATTTTTGGAGTAGCCATCTGGCAACCCTACTGATAACTGATACCCCATTGTGCATTTATTTGAATTAACTGTATAAAGTATATACACACACACAATCACTGAAAAACTCTCTCTCGCCACATGTTATTTCAAGCTAACGCCAGGCAGTGCTAACTTAACACGTCGTTAAGCTTATGCTAAATGAGATATACAACGGCTGTAGTTTTTGTATATAATTAGCTGTGTGGATTGGCGTTAACCAAATAACGAGCGTCAATGATTTGGATAAGGTCCTGTTATCAGCACAGGGTTAACAGAGCTTTTTTGGATTGGGGCCTAAAAGATGTTTACAGCTAAATTCAATTTAAGCAGAAAGATGACCCTGTGCTTTCGAAATAACCCAGCTAATGATTTTTTCTGGGAGGAAAAAGGTTATTTTCTATATTGTATCTATTTTAATGTTCTCGGAGACCCTTTTTTTTTTGCTGACGGTGATACATCTTTTATTTATTTATTTATTTTAATCTCTCTGTGGGATGAGAAGTAATGAAGGAACATTCAGGCCTGTGACGTCCTGCAGAGAACTCGTTCCAGGGAGCAGTTGCAAAACGAGGTTATTCTTAGCTCAGGAGCTGTATGTGTTAGCAAGAGGCCATGGGATTTCTCAAGGGCCACCAAGGGGTCAGGTTTTCACCATATCCCTGCTTCAGCACAGGTGGCTCAATCAGAGGCTCAGCCTTCAACTGAAGCTGGGATATCCTGAAAACCGGTCTTGTTGAGGTCTGGAGTTTAGCCCCCTGCTCCATAGTACTCGCCCCCTTATTTACACACGTACCCACCGCCTACTATCTCTGTAAGTGCTCCCTACTTAGATTGCAAGCTCTTCGGGGCAGGGGATACTTTTCATACTGTCACTTAGGTCTGAAGCGTTTATTCCCATTGTGCCGTTATTATTTTGTTCCGTGTATTACTGCTCTGAAGCGCTATGTACATAAATGGCGCTATACAAATAAAGATATACATACATATAAATACAAACACACACAACTGCTAGTTTCTGTCAGTTGCAGTGTCATGCGCTTAGAAGCAAATAAAATGACGATGACGTATTCGCCAGCATGATTTGAAACAGATTTCCTTACTAGCGCCTGTGACTAAATAATCCCAGTCGTGCCTTATCTCTGGGGCGCTCAATTCCAGTCCTCAAGCCCTCAACAGGTCAGGTTTTCAGGATATCCCTGCTTCAGCACAGTTGGCTCAATCAGTCCCTGCTTCAGCACAGGTGGCTCGATCAGACCTCTGATTGAGCCGCCTGTGCTGAAGCTGGGATATCCTGAAAACCTGACCCGGTTTGGGGGAAGGCCTTGAGCTCCCCTGCCTTAACTAATGCAATTTGCCTAATTGCAGCGTGCCAACGAATCCTCGTTTGACTTGGTCACAAAAAAAAAAAAAAGATTTTATCGTCTTTCTGGGAGCAAATGCTAATTAAGTAGGCTCTCCCTGGCGTGCGGCAAAGCGTTGTGTGTGACAAGGCACAGCAGACTGTAAAAGCCCGACCATTAAGCTTACACTCGTCTGCTGCTCAGCATTGTACACCGGCCACAGGCCCATTAGTCTGCCCGTCTGACTCCTTGGTGGAAGGCTGAAGCAGTGGACATTGCCTCGGAATTCCTGCTGTCTGCCTGCAGCTGGGGCAGTCTTTATCCTCATTAGCTGTGGCGGGGACAATGTTTCAGTTTGACATTTGGGACAAGAGCTGATTAACTGAACAAGATTAACGCCTTGTCTCCCACTTGTGCCTGCAGCTACACTGTCTGGCTCCATTTCTCCCGGGAAAATGACATGTTTTAGGTGGCAAAACAACGGGCTAAAGCAGCTCCAAAAATGGGCTGCTGCTAGGGGGGGGGAGGGGGCTTTCTCCATCCTGATTTAGCTGCTGCTGGTTATTGCAGCCAATCAGGAGGAGGTGTCAGGAGCCTGGGGGTGTGGTCAAGGAGAGGAGGAAACAGCATGGAGCGGTGAGGTGTGTGTGTGTGTGTCTTGAATGCGTCGCACCTTTCACCATTGTTTCCAGAATTGTAGAAGCCACCCCAGCTGCAGACCTGTCGGAGAGGTGAATGTGCTCACAAATGATATTTTTATTTGCTGTAAACAACTTGCAAATGCAACCAACTGATGTTTTGGGTTTTTTTAAACACAAAGTGAAACTGTCATTTTTCCTGGAAAAGGCAGGGCCCTGAAATGCTGACTGTCCGTCCGTCAACTGACCCGTCCACTCCTGCCTCCGTGATAATACCGTTATAATTATGCACGCGTCCTCCCTGTCAGCGAACAAAACGGGGGGGGGAGGGCAAAGCGCTGCGCAATAATCAACAAAAACCCCAAATCTCAGGTTACCATGCAGACAATGGAACATTTTATTAAAATTATTACTTAAATGCATTTTTTTTTTTAAATTTTATATTTATATGCAGGATTTGAACCAGGGTCTTCTGCCGCTAAAAAGCAGGGGGGAGACACTGGCGCATGAATATATTACTGATGATATGATGAAGCTCCAATGGTAAACCAAGTTTCCCACAGAATCAGCAGTAGTACATAAAATACAGTTTATTAAAAAATAAAAATAAACCCGCATTGCACATATACAATAAAAAAGACAATTACACCAATTATATCCAAATATGGACTATAGCAAATACAGCTCAACCCCCTTATAACGCTGTGCGTGGGGTCCAAAGAATCACATCGCGTTCTAAGCGGATCGCGTTAGAAATAATGCACAATTGTACGCATTGTACAATAAAGTATTTAAGACACCGATAATCGTGTTGTAAAGTATTCATAAATATAAAAATTGGGAGCCACCCTCGCATCGCGTTATAAGCGGATCCGCGTGGTAACGGATCGCGCTATAACGGGGTTGAGCTGTATATTGAAAATCCACTATAATAATTCCAGATAGTTGGCAATGTAGATGTCCTTGTTTACAAACGAATATAGATATTGGTGCTATATCACAATTAAAAGTTTGTTGATATCTGTTGATCCCCCCCCTTGTAGGAGAAAGTCTTGTATGCAAAACTTGTGAAATCTAGTCACACACTGGGTGATGTGCGTGTTGTAGCCTGGAGTTTTTGAAAAAAGAAATCTTCTTAGAGATGAAATCCGCTGGTAATTTAATTGCTGGGGTCCAGTCACTCGGGTGTATATGAATGCGGTCTCTATGTTAGTGGACCGAACTATCCGCAACCATCCATGAATGGTAGTTTCTATTTAAAGATACTTGGGTAATCGGTGTACACTGCCTACGAGTGTTAGTGCCGGTAACCGAAATAGTCACCGTCTTACTCACGGAATCCGGTTGTGTTACATGCGCCGTCACCGCTCACTGCCCGGTTGGGCTTGGGGTCTGCTCACTGCGCATACATGTAGCTCTTACCGCGATGTCCGTCCCGTACTGTGCTTGTTACCTCTTGTGGCACTATTGATCTCCAAAGGTCCACGGTAAATGTGTATGGTAATCTTTGTTGAAACTTTGTTTCTCCTCCAGCTTGAAACTAGCGTGGTGCTCACCGCGTACTCTGCTCCGATCTGCCTCAGCGTCTCCACGAGGCACCCCAGACACGCCAATCGTCTCCTCCTCACCGCTCCGGTTTGGCGCCAAAAGCAGGTAGGGAGTGCGTGGGAATATTGTGCTACGGTTGCTTGCAAATCATAGATGTCTCACCCAACGCGTTTCACCAGGCTTTGGTTTACATACCCCTGAGGTGTCATTTCGGCAGGATTGCGGCTTTAACCATTACCGTGTCCTAAATTACGTACCAGGTATCTCCTTTTGCTTGAGGGTGATTGGGTTGACCGCTCTGATGGGGCATCCAGGGGGGGAGGAGGGGGTCGGTTGCATTATGTGATCGCTCCTAAAGTAATCACATGACCCGGAAGTGACCTCCGGAACTTTGAAGGTTAAACATATGGGAATGCACCATTGGGCTCGTTAACTGGCAAGTGGATGTCTTCACTAAAAACACCACGTTTCCGGAAACCACTCAAATGGGACAGGTTTACTTAACAGCAAAATATTGGAGACAGGATCCGTGGCTGCTGTAAAAATGTAATTTGGGATACTGAACTTAAAAGAACAGAGAGGGTGAGATTCACTAAGCTACAATAAGGGGTACTGGAGTTAAATCCTGCATGAACCGCAAGTCAAGCCAATGACAGATAGCACGGGATCGAACTCCGATACCCCTATTCGGGGGGTTAGTGAGTTCCAGTCTTCATTTGGACCACACATTAAATAAGTTATGGTGGGAAAAAAAAGGGACAAAAACTCCCCAACGTACAGTGTACAGCAAAAAAAAAAATATCACTTGTGAGCACGTTCACATGTCTCAGAAAGGTCTGCAACCCTGCTTTTCCCCATTATCTATTAGCAAACAGTGCTTCCACTGCAGCCAGGGATTCTGGGAAATGACATGCAAATGAGCATGCACTGTCAACTTTTGCGTCTTATCCATTTTAACATGGGACCCAATAAGCGTATGCCTGCCGCATTACACAGCCTGGGTTAGAGAAGTGCAAAGCCAGTAACCTAATCACAGACAGCTCTTTCGACCTTTTGGTAATTTAACAAACATTTTACACAGTCTATATTTATTCTTCGCCTACTTGTGCTTTTTATTGATACCTGCGCACAGCAGGACACATGGCAGCTTTATTTTTCACCAATCACTAGATCCGGCCCCAAAACATGGCTGGCCTGTTCTACGCAGGGCATTGTTTAACAGCCTAATGGTTGTATATCCCGGATTTAGACAAGACCTGTCCTTTAATTTATAACAAACGTCATATTTACTCGCTGGGTGTGCCAAGCTAAAGAAACTCCCAACAATGCAGATGCCCCAGCCTTAACCACAACACTTGTAGGAAAGGGATGAAAGGCTGTTTGTTAAGGGAGCATGGTATTAGGAATTTATTACATTCCTGTTTAGAAACACCACACTGATATATTTATCGTCCATACCACGTTACAGTTTTTGTTTTATTCATGTTCCTTCCTTTGTTCATTCTTCTGCGCCTGAATATAAAACATTCCCTTTGTTATAAATAATTCAGCAGACAGCCTGTTTATTCTGTCATTATCACAGGGAAAGTATTCTCTTCCCACATGCGAGGACAATTATGACGCACTGGTCCTCCATACAAAGGGCGGCCATGCCTCCTCTATTCCTGATCAACGCCAAGACTGGCGGTTTTGACACTAATCTGATGTTAAAAAGGGTGATTTCTAATTTGCCTCTATTAACTCATTTGCTTATGCAATGCGTAGCAGACCTCTCAGACAGGGAAGAACTCAAGACAACAATTAATACTCATTAACGGATTAGTTCATATTATGGTGGCGAACGAATAATGCTTCTTTCCTTAGGGGAAAAAAAATCCTACAGATGTTGGGTTTATGGGGCGATCATTGCATCTCCTTTTTGGGGTCTACATTTAAAAGGAAAATGATACAATTATATTTAAAAAAAATGAGGTTCCACTGAGTGAGACCAGAAGGTCCAAGAGAGAGAGAGAGAGAGAGAGAGAGGGGCGCCAGAGGGTCTGAGTAACCAGAGTGATACGGTGTATTACTGCGATGTTCCCGGGACCTCGCTGAGGTGTCCCTTAACCTGGAAGGGTAGTCATTCTCTTCTATTTCCCGGCACTACACCCCGTAAGACACCCCGGCACTACACCCCTAGAAAATGAGCACTCGAAGGGCATGACTATGCCATGGGATGCCTGGAGTTGGGGGCTGGCTGGCAAATTTTAAACTGGCGGGGGCAAGCACAGCCCACCAACCCAAATATCAAGCGGACCACATACAGTAGACACGCATTACAAGGCATGCATGCTTACCAGACGCGCCAGGCACACACATGTACACCAAATATATACATGCACCATACACACAATGCCAAAGTGTATATAAATCACGCATACACACCCCATACCGACAGACCCTCTATACATACAAAGTAACCTTTCACACCCTGTGCTTACACTACATGAACTACACACACACACACACACACACACACACACACACACACACACATTCTCCCATATATACACACACACACACACACACACACACCACACACATCCACTATAATAATTCCAGATAGTTGGTAAAGTAAATGCACTTGTTTATAAATTAATATGGGAATTGGTGCGATATCACAATTAAAAGTTTGTTGATATCTGATCCCATCTTGTAGGAGGAAGTCTTGTACGCAAGGCTTGTGAAATATAGTCACACACTGGGTGATGAGATCTTCTTAGAGATGAAACCCGCTGGTAATTTAATTGCTGGGGTCCAGTCACTCGGGTGTATATGAATGCGGTCTCTATGTTAGTGGACGGAACGGGAAAATAAATTCCATCCTGACTCCAAATATTGGAAATCAGGTTACTCCCTGGATCAACGTTATGTCAACATTAGGTTATGCTGTAGAGTGTTAGAGCTGATAGGGCACAAACGCACGGAAACGCACGGAAACGCACGTGGACTTGGACGGGAAAACACGCAAATATATCATTCTAATATAAACCAATTAGGATGCGCTAAACATAAATGTGATCTAAAATAAATAAATATAGAATTGAGTGCTGCTTGAAAGAGAACTGTTCCTAGTGTAATTTCCCTGGACACAAATATATAATTCTTGGTTATTTTTAACAAGCTTTTTATGCTGGCTGCAGTTCTTCCCGACCGCTCTGTGCTTTTCCAAAGCGTTTGGTAGAGCAGCGTTACATGTCCGATTAGAAATAAACAATGGAAATAAATGATGGATTGTAATTGGGTCTCTGTGCCCGTGTTGTTGGCAGGAGCCGAGATGCTATTATTGTTAATCACTACAAAACAATCGTACGTTTGTTATGATTGAGGAGGCAGAGGCGGCAGTGCTGAGAAATAACTCGTGCGGAGCCACAGAATGTGCCCTCAGACTGCGCTTCGCCTTCACTGGCCGGCTTCAAAAACACAACCGCTTGAATCTGACGTTTGGTGGTGGACGTTTTGCCAACTCGCCGCCGGTGTTTGGCCGCCGAGGGAGCCTTTGCCGAGCCACTCCGCTGCAGGACACTCGGCCGCCGGCCGTTTCGCCAATAAGGTAAGCTAACGCAAGGGGTTTTAGCGGTTAGGGTATGGGGTTAAGGATAGGGTTTTAGGGTAAGGGGTTAGGTTTTTAGGGTACGGGCCCTTGAGTTAGGGGTTAGGTTTTTAGGGTAAGTGCGCTTGGGGTAAGGAGTTAGGTTTTTAGGGTACGGGGGCTTGGGGTAATGGGTTACGTTTTTATGGGTAAGTGCGCTTGTGGTAAGGGTTGGGTTTTAGGGTACGGGCACTTGGGGTAATTGATTATGTTTTTATGGGTTAGGTTTTTAGGGTAAATGCGCAAGGGGTTAGGTTTTTAGGGTACGGGTCTTGGGGTAAGGGGTTAGGTTTTTAGGTACGGGGGCTTGGGATAAGGGGTTAGGTTTTTAGGTACGGGGCTTGAGGAAAGGGGTTAGGTTTTTAGGGTATGGGTACTTTGGGTAAGGGGTTAGGTTTTTAGGGTAAGGAAGCTTGGGTTAAGGGGTTACATTTTTATGGGTAAGTGCGCTTGGGGTAAGAGAAAATCTTGTGCCCCCCTGGGGGGCGTGCCCCCCAGTTTGCGTACCCCTGGTTTAAAGGACCAAACTACCCATGCAAAAGGTAACGCAGGATATTCTGACTTGCATTGGCACCTGCGACAAAGTGCCGTGGTTTGGCTATTGTCTGTAAGGCCTCTGAGGTGAGATTTACTCATCTTCTCTACTAAGATTATTTTACCGGGACAGATTTATGGAGGCAGACATATTGTTTGGCGCTACAGTACATTGTGGGAAGGCAGAGGGAGGCAGCGCGATATGCCCCAAATCCCAAGGAGTGTTACATGGCTCAAGTCAAGCTGGATATTTAAACCAACTCCCCACTGGGTGTTATTATTAGATCTGGGGATTCAATGTTACATAGTTACATAACATAGTTACATAGTTACAGTACATACTGTAGTTACATCGTTGTTACATCGTGACATAGTAGTTACATAGTTACATTACAAAGTTACATAGTAGTTGCATAGTAGTTACATAGTTATATAGTAGTTACATAGTTGCATAGTAGATAAGGTTGAAAAAATACATATGTCCATCAAGTGCAACCTATGCTAAATTTAGATGACAGATACTTTATCCTATATCCGTACTTACAGTATATTGATCCAGAGGAAGCAAACACAAAACCCCAGTGACACATTATCCAATGATATCTCATAAGGGGGAAAATAACTTCCTTCCTGACTCCAAATATTGGCAATCAGATATCTCCCTGTATCAGCATCCTTCCCATGTATACTTATTTGGTATATCCCTGTATACCTTTCCTTTCTAAAAAAAGATGTCCAACCTTTTTTTGAAGATATCTATTGTATCTGCCATCCCAGTCTCCATGGGTAATGAATTCCAAATGAATTGGTGATTTTTCTGTTTTAACCCTGTGGGTGTCCAAGGACGGGGCGACTATATCATGAGGTCTGACACCCCGGCGCGCTCCGTGACACGCTAGATACGTCCGAATCTAATTTTCTCACTTCTGTAGGAAGACGAACGGAAGAGAACTCCCTCCGCCTCTGTCCCGTCATCAGTGGCGGAGCCATCACGTGATCGCGAATGCCACATCCCTGAAAGGGTTAATGCGCTCCGTTTATTGACTTGCGTGCTCGCTTTTCACATCGTACCCCCCACCCCGCTCCCCATGGAATTTGTCTCAGTATTGCCGCCATCCCCACTTCAAAAGTAACCCCCAAGCTGCCAGAGAGGCTTGCAACCCGTTGTAGCCCACACACAGCGTCTAGTAATACCCACTAGTCTATAGTGGCATCAATCTGGGCCCGCAGAAGAAGCAGGGGAAGGTGTCTCGCTGAGTTGGTGAGAGGTTGTTATAGATAATTCAGACCATAGTGGCATGCTTCTTGAAAAAGGTGGGATTCCTCACTTTTACACTCTTCCGCCCCTCCTTACATCTCAGCCCTAGTTTCTCGCTATGCACCATCCAGACTCTTGCGTTCTGCTCAAGGATGTCTTCTTTCTACCCCCTTTGTATCTAAAACCCTCTCCCGCGTTAAACCTTTCTCACTGACTGCCCCGCACCTCTGGAATGCCCTTCGCCTCAATACCCGACTAGCACCTTCTCTATCCACCTTTAAGACCCACCTTAAGACACACCTGCTTAACGAAGCATATGAGTTGCACCGTGGCTGATAATTTACACCTCATACATAAACCGTGGCCCCCTGCAGACGCACTTACCAGAACTGTCTCTCTACGTTCTTCCTACCAACCAATTAGACTGTAAGATCTCCGGAGCAGGGACTACTTTTCCTAAATGTTACTTTTATGTCTGAAGCACTTATTCCCATGATCTGTTATTTGTATTATTTGTTATTTATATGATTGTCACGTGTATTACTGCTGTGAAGCGCTATTTTCCTTAATAGCGCTATATAAATAAAGACATGCATACATACATACATACATACATACATATATACATACATACATACATAAACACATACACACATACATAACGCATGGGAGATAAGGAGAAGATGGGGTTTAGTAACAACTAAAAGAGAAGGGAATTTAATTCTAATATGTATAGAGAAGGGCGAATTTTTGGGGCGAATTTGGATCCGCTGTGGATTGTCCGGTTCCTTTGGTCCCCGGATCAATCTCAAAAAGGGCGATTCGCGTATTGCGTATTTTAAAATTATTATTACCAATACACTCCGCGGTGTTCCGCAAACGCGCCGACACATTTGCAGAATCCACCAACGCGTCGCTGAATCCGCGGATCGGATTCTGCAAATCCATCCGCGGGTCGTGTCCAAGGGCGGAATTTTGACGAATCCGCGCCGATTAAAAACCGACCAAATCGGTCCCGCGGAATTCTACAGCGCGAAGCGGAAAGTGCGAGAAAATCTGGGAAGCAGATTCGGGAGGATTCCCCCTTCTTTACATATGTACATGGATCTATAAGTGAAAAGTATACGGGGCATAGAAAACCAGTAGAGACAAATGGGGCAGAAAGCAGACAGCCCTCAACAGAGCCCAAGGAACTATAGAGGCAGGCTGGAACTTATCAATGGCATTACAGCTTTGCCATGTTATATTATCTTTTAATTATGCTATTAGAGACTGAAAGAAAGGGACAAGAGACTTTCATTCACCAACTGAAATAAATATTTTTTTTTGCCTGGATTACGGTTATAAAACCTTAAAGGGAGACTAATTCCTCTGTTTGTTTTACAATAAACACATTCCTTGTGCGGCACTTCTGGATTTATATTTATCAATGTCCCCGCTTCCGCTCTGAGGGGGATTCATTTCCTGTCAGAATTGGGGGGGTTCTATTTTGCAAATTAGTGACCCCCTGAAATGAGTGCGGCTCAGGTCCAGGGACCCCCCTTATTCCCACAGAGTTAAAAAAAAAAAAAAAACAGCTGTGGATTGCTCCTATAAAATAATCTCCATTTCAATACACAACATATAACATTTACGGCATTGAAAACATCGGGAGCACCCCTGAAACGGACAGTGGGTGCCCTAATGATCCCAAAACAAATATAGTATCGCATAGAACAGGGGTGCACTACATTTGGGGGGGGGGGGGTGCTACATTTGTTTTGGGGGGTGCAGCTGTTATAGGGGTCTTGCGCTCTCCCCCCAGGCATTTTACATGGCGTCATGGTAACCCGCGTCAAATGATGCCGCGGGGTCACGTGGCAATGTGACGTCACATGACCCCTTGCATCAGATGCAAGGCGCAGGGGAGAGCAGACAGGGGGTGTGCACGGGGGGGGAAAGTTTGCGCACTCCTGGGATAGGATCTCCAACAAGGGAATCCCAGACAAGCCCCTATAGATTACGTACATAAGCGAAGAGCAAACAGCAACTATAAGCTGGGATTGCCCATGTCGCCCCGTATTTAGACTCTGTATCAGGGGTGGCCAGCTCCGGTCCTCAAGGGCCACCAACAGGTCAGGTTTTCTGGATATCCCTGCTTCAGCACAGACGGCTCAATCAGCGCTGAAGCAGGGAAATCCTTAAAACCTGACCTGACGGTCAGCACCCCAGCCCTCGAAGGCTGAAGCGGGCCTCTCCTGCACTGTAGGAATATACTTCCGAAGATTATTCCGGACCTCAGTAGGGAGGTGCAGAATAAGTAAATAGCGCAGATAAAGGGGTGCAAACAATGGATATGGGGCAAAGTAAATGTCTCGGACAGTCTGACATGTAATGATAGCATCACCGCATCTCTCCGGTCCTGTCCAGTTATGGCGGCGGGAGGGGGTTCTGTGACCGGCTAAGGGGCTGCAGCATCCCACGTTGACGCCCAACGCTCGTTCGGAAGATTTGGGGGGTGGATTTGTTTTTGGGGGTATATAACGGCGAAGGCAATGCATCATGTATCGCCACGGCAAGTGAATCTCTTTGTGTCACCTTTAACGAGGGGTCCACGTGTCACACGCGTGGTAAGAAAGGGGTTCGGACGGCGCTGTTAAATACATACGCAACAAGATGACTGGTAAACCCTCCGGCCGTGAAGGTAAGGGATATCTGCAACTAGAGAGAGGGGAGTTTGTATAACCCCTCCACTCCCAGGGGAGCCATCAATTAGATTGTAAGCTCTTCGGAGCAGGGACTCCTTTTCCTAAATGTTACTTTTATGCTTCTTCCCATCATGTGTTATTTGTTATGTATTTGATTGCCACGTGTATTACTGCTGTGAAGCGCTGTGTACATTAATGGCGCTATGTAAATAAAGGCATATTGTACATACAACGTGATGTGCAACTTTCTTATGCTTTTGATTCACCATTCAAATGATATGGAAATGTCTCATGCTACCCGCAGGCATCAATGAGTCTTAGATGCTGTCATAAAGATATTAACTCCTGGGTGTCCGCAGTGGCCTGCGTGATGGGATGAAAATTAATCTTTCTAAAAGGTGAACTTCAGCGCGGGATAGAATATATCTTGTGTCCGCAATACAAGTGACATAAAACTCACAAGGCTAACTTGGTAAAATAACCCCCTCAGCCAATATCGTAGGCAGGTCTAGACAATTCATACGTTGGATATTTCAGTCTAAAGAAACAACAGCACATTTAACACTGTTTTTCAAAGTATGAAATGTTCCTTTTGTTTCCATCTTTAATAATAATAATCTTGTATAGCGCTGCTAGTTTTGCATAGCGCGTTACAGAGACATTTTGCAGGCACAGGTCCCTGCCCTGTGGAGCTTACAATCTATGTTTTTGGTACTTGAGGCACAGGGAGATAAAGTGACTTGCCCAAGGTCACAAGGAGCCAACACCGGGCTCCCATGATTCACACTCAGTGCCAGTCAGTGTCTTTACTCACTGAGCCGCTCCTTCTCCTAAATACATCTCATTGACAAGGTAACAATTCCTAATGATGGCTGTGTAACATCTTGTGGCACATATGAAGTGTCTGTGGAGTTAAAATTGGAGGTTATGATCTTGTGAAGTTTTAAACGCTCCAATAGGCTCATGGCCACAGTCACTCCTACCAACCCACTGTGCCCAAGCACTGCCATCTACTGCACTTCTTCCCTCACCTGCTGTCTCTGTAACTCTCCCAACGTACCACTTAGATTGTAAGCTCTTCGGGGCAGGGATTTCCATTCCAATTGTCTGATCTTATTTGTTGCCCTTATTGTACTATAATTCCCTGCACTGTATCGTCTCTGTTGTAAAGTGCCGAGTACAGCTGTGGGTGCTACAGTATATAGAAAAAGATATCCATACACGATGCATACATTTAAAAAAAATCTTCTATTTGTCTGATTTTAATGAAGGCACCAGTCTTTTTGTATGCATGTATGTCTTTATTTATATAGCGCACAGCAGTAATACACGTGACAATTATATAAATAACAAATAATGCAAATAACACATCGTGAGAATATGCGCTTCAGACATAAAAGTAACATTTATGAAAACTAGTCCCTGCCCCGAAGAGCTTACAATCTAATTTTTTTAACCTATTGAACACATCCCTGTTACTACATAGGAGCCAAATTGAACTAGACCACTGGCCACTGGTTGAGCCACCTGTGCTGAAGCAGGGATATCGTGAAAACCTGACCTGTTGGTGGCCCGTGAGGACTGGAGTTAGCCTCCCCTGCTCTAGACCCCTTACAAACTAAGTGTAAGCGCTGCTTTCCCATCCGGCAGAGCAGAGGTTAAAAGTTGTTTCTGCCAGTCTAACCTTACATGAATATCACAGGCACTGACTGTGATAGCACCTTCTGATAGAACTGATATGAACCAGGAAATCCCGCTCCCCTCCCCCCGCTCCCCCCCTCTCTCCCCCCTCTTTTCCCACCCGCTCCCCTCTTCTCCCCCCCCCTCCTCTCCCCCCGTCTCCCCCGCCTCTCCCCCTCCGGCCTTCCCTCCCTCTTCCACCCCCCCTCCCCCCCTTCTCTCTCCCTCCCCCGCACTCTCTCTCCCTCCTCGCCCCCCCCTCTTCCTCGCCTCCCCCCGCCTCCTTCCCGCCCCCCCTCCCTCCCCTCCCCCCCTCCTCCCCCCACGCTCTCTCCCCCCTTTCCCTTCCCCCTCTTCCCTCCCCCCCCCCTCTTCCCTTCCCCCCCTCCCCCCCTCTTCCTTCCTCCCCCCCTCCCTCCCTCCCCCCCCCTATCCCTTCGCCCGCCTCTCCCTCCCCCCCCTCCCCCCCCCTCTTCCCCTTCCCCCCCCTCCCCCCCCCCTCTGCCCTTCCCCCCCCTCTTCCCTTCCCCCCTCACCCCCCTCTTCCCTTCCCCCCCGTCCTCTCCCTTCCCCCCCTCCCCCCCCCTCTCTTCCCTTCCCCCCCTCCCCCCCTCCGTCTTCCCTTCCCCCCCCTCTCCTCCCCCATCCCCTTCCCCTCATTCCCTTCCCCCCCTCCCCCGCCCCTCTTCTCCCCCCCTCCCCCCCCCTCTTCCTTCCTCTCCCCCGTCCCCCTCCCTTCCCTCTCCCCGCCTCCCTCCCCCCCCACCGGCTGGTCAGCACTGTCGTACACTGGTTCTGTTTATAAGTGCAGGCGGATTCGCTATTTTTATCACAGGCCCTACAAGGAGCTGCAGATATAACGAATCCTTTTTAATAAGCATAAAAAGGTCAAACCGCGCTGTCATTCTTGTACCTACTTTTACAGGGCCCCATTAAGGAGTGTTTATATTGATTTAGCTTTCCCCTAATCTTCCCCTGGTGGATTAACCAATGTCGAATGTCTTATATACATTGCAGGAACAGTAAACTCATGTCAGCTCAGTCGTCTTATAGCGGCTTAACCCGTCGACTGCTGGAAAACCCATAGGATTTTAATAAAGGCACCAGTCACGGATCTTTATTTTATTTTTAACCTATTAGACACATCCCTGTTACTACTTAGGAGCAGGACCAAATTGAACTAGATCAGGGGTAGCCAATTCCAGGCCTCAAGGGCCACCAGCAGGCAGGGGGCATTGCAGGATCCCCTAGTAACCACAGAGTAAATCAGTCACTATCTTCTCACTAGTTACTTTAGCTTTGCATTTATCATCCGGATTCTAATCTTCTTTCTCTTTCTTTCTTTCTTTCTTTTCTCTTTCTTTCTCTTTCTTTCTTTTCTCTTTCTTTCTTTCTTTTCTCTTTTCTTTCTTTCTTTTTCTCTCTTTCTTTCTTTCCCAATTCCTCTTTAGGAGAGAAGTTTACCTACTGAAAGACTGCTGTGAATAACGCCTACCGGATTTTAATGGGAAAGCAAACCCGTTGAAAGCAACGTCAATGCATTGTCTCATCTGCTTTGCGATAATGTTGGACAGTCGTACCTTGAAATATTAACCCTTTAGATTGTGAGCGTTTTGGGACAGGCAGGCGCCTGCGTCTCAGAAATTAGAAAGTCAGACAATAACATACATATGTGGTATACTACACCAGGGGTGCGCAAACTTTTTTGTCTGCACCCCCATGCTTGCTCTCCCCCCCTCCTAGCGCCCCCCCCCCCTTTACCTTTTCTCCGGCGTCACGCGCCAGCCCGTTGCCATTTGACTCCGCGTTACCATGGCGCCGCGTCGCCAGAAGCCGCTGGAGACAAGGTAAGGGACTTACACAGGCCTCGCGCGTTTCCCGGCACTTCATTTAAATGTTGTGGGGAAGAGCACGGGGGCCGCAGGGTCACGTGACCGGTTCGCCCAATGAGGGCGAACCAGCTCTGTGACGTCACTCTGCCACGCCCCCATCAACCACCACCCCCCCCCCCCCCCCCCCATCGCGTCTGCCTGCAGGACAGAAAATCTCTCCTTCTACAGGCTAGCGTGACGCCGCGTGAACGCTCGCGCCCGCGCAAGCATACGCCATGGAAGCGACCTTAGAAAAAAGTACAGGTTGCGTCAGGAATTCATTCATTTTACTAAAAGAAAAATACTCTGAGAGTCGCCTGTCGTTTTCAAGTATATCCTGCGTGTAACTGTACACATCAAATATAGATTGATACAATCAATAAAACCACATTTTCTTTTCAAATGTTATATAGCGGATCCACATTTTAAGCAGCGCTATGCCGTATGCGAGACATGTTGCAGTTGAGAGCTTCGCGAAAACGTAGAGGCTTTTTGTCTGTCGGACAAGGTTTGTTCTTGAACACACACGTTGATGCTTCAATATTTCTCCAGAACAAAGAACCTCTGCAGTATTCCACAGCGAGTTACACAGCAAATAAAAATACCACGTTGTGAGCACATTCACGTCTCGGACGGGTCTGCAACCATGGTTTTCCCCCATCCTCTCCTACCGTACAGTGCTTCCGCTGCAGCCGGGGATTCTGGGAAATGACACGCAAATGAGCACAGTGTCACTGGTTTGCTTTAAATCCATTTGAACATGGGGCCCTATGAGCTTCTGCCTATCGTATTACACCGCCAGTAAACCGACTCACAGACAGCTGTTTCGACCCTTAAGTAAGCAGAATGATAAAACCAGGGCAAAATATGTAAATATTGCACCACAGACGAAGAAGGGGATGAATATTGAATGAGCCAAAACAGCATTCACCTGCCTGGCACCTGCCTTTGAGTAATGTTGACATTTCTTAACGGTCAATGACGCAATCTGAGCATTAATACATTTTTAATCAGCGTTAACGGACCGCTCTGTGTAAACATCGTTCCTTTGGAATACTTCTTCATCTGCAACTGCCTTCGAACTGCTCCTCCCGCCAGCCCTTATCAGAGCTGTGATTGAGTAATGAGGCACACCTTTGATAAACTCAGGGCAATCTTTTTTTCTCTCTCGCTTTCTTGCAGCCCGCATCTCCCGCCGACCTGATCTGTGAATCACGCCTGTATTTATTTATTTATTCTCCCCCCCTCCAAATTTGGAGTATTTAGACTTTGCCAGTTTGAACCACGCAGGGGTCAGCCTGCCCTACTGCCCACAATGAGGAATGGGTTCTGCGTTTTTTTTTACTGGCTCGCCGCGGTCCGGCAATAAAGGGGAGGCAATGCCAGATGGCCAACTGCCCAAACTTCCGTTTCAGTTGGGTCTCTTTATTTGCTGCATATCGATCACACTTGTTACTACATGGCAGGAAGAACCAACACCCGGCTGTCGGCCATCTTTCTTTGTCTACATGGAGAAGTGTAGATTTGTCACGGAGTGTGGTGTCCATTCACGGAGTCACATGAGTAGTCCTTCATAGATCAATCCAGAGGGGGCTCAAGTCCAGTCCTCTAGCCTCCCCCAACAGGTCAGGTTTTCAGGATATCCCTGCTTCAGCACAGGTGGCTCCATCAGTCCCTGCTTCAACACAGATGGCTCAATCAGAGGCTCTCCAAGAAGGAAAAGTTTGTATGAAAGGAGCAGGACTCCAGTCCTCAAGCGCCCCCCCCCCCCCCACAACAGATCCGGCTTTCAGGATATCCCTGCTTCAGCACAGGTGGCTGAGTCTTCGACAGAGCCTCTCATTGAGCCACCTGTGCTGAAGCTGGGGTATCCTGAAAACCTGACCTGTTGGAAAGGGGGGGGGGGTGCTTGAGTACTGGGGTTGAGCCCCTCTAAATTAATGTATAGTGCATAGATTTATTTATTTTTAACTTCACGGGGCTCTCCTTTTGGTGCTTCGTCCTCATTATTGATGGGACGTTTGACAGTGTCATCACCTTCATTGGAGAAGACGGTTACCTCCGTCCAGCGACTAATCAGGGTAGAAAAACCGAGAGAAAAATCTCTGCTTGACGTCACAATCAGAGCGGAAAACGGTCTGGGATCGGCGCATCGGAGGAGACCCACCGGCAGTTGCCAGGAAACGGCCGCCGCTGGTGATGCCGGATCGCAGATAATCAGTTCATCCTGACCGCAATGAAGACAGATCAGGCCAGCAGCTTATGTCCGGAGTGCTACCGAGAAGGTGTTTGAAATTGCCTCTCGCATCGGTGTCCGCCTGTGATAGGTGAGCGTCAGATTCGCCCCAACGCGTTTCGTCATGTGAGTGCGCCGATCCGAGACCGTTTTCCGCTCTGATTGTGACGTCAAGCAGAGATTTTTCTCTCGGACGCGAGTTATCGTGTTTCCCTTGTGAGTGCAAGTCCTGGTGACTTTCTCCTTTTACAGCTCAACCCCCTTATAACGCTGTGCTTGGGGTCCAAAGAATCACATCGCGCTATAAGCGGATCGCGTTAGAAACAATGTACAATTGTATGCATTGTACAATAAAGTATTTAAGACCGCAACAATCGTGTTGTAAAGTATTCAGAAATATTAAAACTGGGAGCCACGCTCGCCTCGCGTTATAAGCGGATTCGCGTTGTAACGGATCGCGTTATAACAGGGTTGAGCTGTAATTACATAAAATCATTTTACCTGTGTTACGCTATGGAGCTGGCGTGTCTCTTTTTAATTTCTCTTTAGGTTTTCCTTTGTGTTGGGTACAAACACTGCCGAAGCAGCAATTGGCTCCATACAGATCACCCACCTGTTCTGGACTTCTTCCATTCATCATTTTCACCTTCACCCAGGAACTGGTTTGAACTATTGACTGTTCTATGCTTTAGTGTGGTAGTGTAATAACCGGTAATATTTACACATTCTGTACATTAATCACTTTCCACACTTCATATCCATTCCACACTAGATTATATGCTACAGCACTTGCTAATTAGTAAGCTTCCTTTATACACTGGCACACCTGTTTAGCGCTGCTGTATTTTTCTCTCTTTCTTATCCTTTAAAGAGATTACATACAGGTTTAACCCTTGGAGAGCCGGAGCCCCCTCCATGACAGACGAGTACTCGAATACACGGGCACTCTCCTCTTTTTTATTAAGATATACGCGTTCAGCGATCCGGCGCGTGGTTCAACCCGTAGGAAATGAGCCCCAAAAAATAAAAACGTTAGACCTCATGACCTTGTAATGCGGCACCCAAAGAGTTAAAAAAAAAAAATTACGATGGATTTTGCTTACTTTGGAAATGTTAAAAGTTGGGGGGGGGGGGGGGGGGAGGGATAATGTAGATCAAAATGTTCCCAAAATAAGAATATTAACAATAAACTTGCTGTCCTTAGTTCACTTTTCTTTCAAATGTTTGGGAGAATAATGCAGGTAGCTGGAAGATTCTGCTGGGAGCTATGCTGCCAGGACGGCACAAACTCAGCGCGTTTAATAAGCGCCCGGATGTCGACTTCTATGGGATCGGCAATGTGCACGCGTCTGTAGTGATCCGTGCAATCGGAGACGCTGCCACAAGAGCGTGTAGGGCAGGGGGTGGCCTACTCCGGTTCGTAAGAGGGCCACCAAACAGGTCAGGTTTTCAGGATATCCCTGCTTCAGCGCAGGTGGCTCAATCAGTGGCTCGGTCAAAGACTAAGCCAGCTGTGCTGACGCAGGGACTGATTGAGCCACCTGTGCTGAAGCTGGGGCCGATTGAGCCACCTGTGCTGAAGCCGGGATATCCTGAAAACAAACCTGACCTGTTGCTGGAGTTGGCCACCCTTAGTGTACAGGATAAAACTGATGGCAAAATGCAGCAATCCGAAAGGGGGCTGCGATTTTGGATCGTGTTGGAGAAAGAAGACTTCTTTTTAACCTCCACAACCAACATGGTGTGACGCTTTAACCTCTTTGCTTTCCGATAGGCCAGCAACACAGTGTCCAGTTTACAAATGCTGCTGGGGCTTGACCCTTCCTTGCTGGTTTTCCAGTGTGTGTGTCAGTCCGATCGAAACAGAAGTGAAGGTCCCTCCGCTTCAGTGACCTGGCCGTGTCATTTGACCGCTCCTCGGAAGTGCTGGAGACACCCTAAAAGTTAAATGGGCAGTCCCATATAGCAGGAGCCGACTTACCCATATAATTAATAATATGTTCTTATATAGTGCTGCTAGTTTTACGCAGCGCTTCACAGAGACATTTTGCAGGCACAGGTCCCTGCCCCGTGGAGCTTACAATCTATGTTTTTAGTGCCTGAGGCACAAGGAGGTAAGGTGACTTGCCCAAGGTCACAAGGAGCCAACACCAGGAATTGAACCAGGTTCCCCTGCTTCACACTCAGTGTCAAAGTCAGTGTCTTTACTCACTGAGCCGCTCCTTGGTATAAATGGTTTCCTTAGCAATATTCATAATGGTCTCATAGTTCCATTTGGACGTATTTGCTTCCGGTGTAAACAAAAATGGCCCTATGTGTAATCCTATTTGGTAATGTTTGTTCTTTGTGGTTTTTGCCTAATCATGGCAGCATAATTAGTTTGACTGAAATGGAAAAAAAAATCTGGCTCAACTATTTCCCTGTATGTACGAAGGTTTACAGAGAGTCTTATTAACAAGAGATTAGGTAATGAACGTATAAAATAAAGTCTAAAGCATTTGGTTAGTACAGTCGTGAAAAATTAAATTTTTAAAAAAATTCTTCTTTTAAAGGGCGTTCATGGCTAATAGTTAATCCGCAAATATGCCACTGCCATAAATGTACTTTGGTCCTAGGAGGGACAGCCCCTCTACCATACAGTGACATGAGGGGTCTTCACAGCTGCAAACGGGGGCAAAAAAAAACCGGCAACAGATTTTATTATGACAAATGTATTGAAATGAATGGGATTTTTCCCTGTGATAAATCTGGTGTAGTATTTTTGCCTCCGTTTTGCAGCCGGGAGCCTTCGATTAATTAATATGTGTAGCTCAGAAGAGCTAGCAATCCAAGAAGAGAACAGTTCGCCCGATTTTCTCCCATTGACTATTTTGCATGGAAAGTTCTTTGCATGGAAAGTTCTTGGCACCACAGCCTGCATGCCTTGCCTTTTGACTTTGGCATAACCTTGGGCACGGCACAGGATAATGGGGACTTCACTAGTCAAGTTCAGTTCTAGGAGGTATTTAATTCATTCAATTCATGTTTGTTCTGCGCGAGTCAAGACAGAGATCTCATCTTTTGGAGGCCAACTTTCAAATGCCGCTAGTTAATATTTCAGCATGTACTGTTTCTCGAGTGGTTCCACAATGCAGAGTTGATTAACTCATCACAACAAACCTCTCTCCTTCTATTTTTCCTCTGTACATTGTTTTAACCTTATATGGTCAATTGCCTACAAACCTCGAGGGAGCCCGAATTTTATGAATGAGCCATGCATGTCTTAAAATTACGAAACTCCTCAAAACGGCCCATTAGAACTGTAAAATTGGCAGAGAGTGCAAGGAAAGATAAAAAAAAATACAATAATAATTCCATTAGGCTTCAAAAAAACAGCGAAGTTTGGAAATCTGCCCAGGCTGATCCCAATACCACCCAGATGGGAGAAGACCTTGCATTAAAAAACAGTGGCACTGTAATAAATCCCACCCCCCCTCACCCCCCCCCCCAAAAAAGTCCAGGGCAAAAGGGAGAGAAGAAAAAACAAATATAGTGTAGTATGATTAGCAGTATAGTGGTAAAACAAGGGTGACTAGTCCACTCACAGAGTTAGGACCTGCTAGTTTCTTTAAGATCACTGTTCATAGATCACTCGTCTCGTGTACTGACTTTTCCACGCAGTTGTCACATATGTATACATAGTACATCTTTGTTTATTTAAAATTAATAGACCATGGCGCTCGCCATATAAGCATGTTGCTTGCTTGGAGGCAGAAGATGTGGTTCCAAGGAGATGTTCAAGGGGAGGATGTCCTGCTGTGGTCTTCTCAGACCTCCCGCCTTTCCGGTGACGTCACTGACAGACTTCCTGTGGCGTTTTCCCCCCTGCTGGAACCCACAGCCTCGTCTCACCAATCTCTGCCAGCGCGTTTCGCAGCTGCTTCTGCCTCTTCAGAGGATTCTGTACTGTATATTTCACCCGATGTCACAACACAGTCATATTCTACACAGACAAACTATTTGGGGGAGCAAAATGGATAAGCTCCAAAGCGGCCGATCACACCCCTCTGAGGGTTATTTATAAAAGTCTCACGGGCTGCAATGGGCATCTTTTTCTCTGTTAAATCTGACGCAATTTTTGGCACCAATTTTGCAGACTTTAACAAAATAAAACGGTTTCTTTTGCAGAAACGACCCGGTTTATTTAGGACAGTCACCGCTTGCACAAGTCTGTAGAAAAGTACTAACCTGTCCGGATCAACTGCAGCAGGCACAAATGATTTGTTTAAATAACAAAAAACAACATTATTTTTTCTAATTACAGTATCACGGCGGGAAGTTGCGTCCTTGCAACCTCGTACCCGTATAGGAAGGTAATCTGTGGACACTATCTCCAGGGACATTTTTTTAAAGTCTTTTTTGACCTCTATATTGGATTCTAGTGACTCTTTGAATATGTGGATGAGGTATGGGACATTAGTAAGTGATCTGAGTTGTGTATATATACGTCACACACACATATATTAACACTTTTTTCTTTCTTTTTACAACAATTTCTTTTTTACATTTGTTGATTGCACAGCGCTTGAACGGGAGTGATCATTTAACATTCTGTGTGTCGCTCGCTATACATGCAGTGATATTTATATGCACATTTTGCAGATTATATGCTATTTAGTCATTTATATTTAGAGTAATTTTTAAAAAGGAGCAATCCATGGGGGTCTTTTTTCCCCCCAGCATAGGATTGAAGCAGGGAGTCTCCGGGGACCCCCCCGTTTCTGGAGATGCAGACCTGAGAAGGGGGCGCCGGTATCTCGACTAAGTTTAAAGCTCCCATGTCACGCGGGGCCAATAGGAAGCCGCATCGGATGACGCCACGGCTTCCTATTGGCCGATAGGGCAGGGGAGCTTTGAAAAGCCGCCATAATGTGAACCCAGCTAGCTGAGCCAGGGCGGCTACCGGCACCCCCTACTGAGGTAAGTATCTCTGTTAGCAGGGGGGCCGCCGGAGCTGAAATGAATGGGGTTCCGCTTCGGAGAAACCCCCGGCTTCCATCCTTTTTTAAAAAGCAGTGTAGGTTTCCGCTTTGACTGCATTGCTTCACCCAGGTCTAAGCCGGCTTCAGCGGGAGAGAATTGTTATTTTATGCAGTTGTTCTAGCGCTCTGCGTGTCGGTTTCTCAGGACATGCAAAGTGCTCTGCCTCCTGTTTGCTGTCTGCCAGTGGGAATGAGCAGGTTTTCAATGCTTTCTTTGGGGCAACGGTTTTCATACGGACAACAATGTGCCCTGTTTGATGTTGAGGTTTGTTATCTGTCCTTGCCCTGTGCCGGCTTCACATTCCCACGGGTTAATACTTTGTATCCAGCAGACTCTGGAGGGTTGCCGTTCAATCCAAATTGCACGAAAAAGCATTGCTACATTCCGCCGGAGATTGTTTTCTATTCTATTTATCAGCTTATATATATATATACACATTATGGCTGACTTTACACTTGTGTAATGATTTAAAGAGACAAATAATATATTACTAGGTTACTATGTTACATAGTGGATGAGGTTGAAAAAAGACGTACGTCCATCAAGTTCAACCTATGCTAATTTTAGACGGCAGATACTTTATCCTATATTTGTTCTTACAGTATATGGATCCAGAGGAAGGCAAACACAAACCCCCAGTGACACATCATCTAATGATATCTCATAAGGGGAAAAATTAATTCCTTCCTGACTCCAAATATTGACAATCAGATTACTCCCTCGATCAACATCCTTCCCATGTTTACTTATTTGGTATATCCCTGTATACCTTTCCTATCTAAAAAGATGTCCAACTTTTTTTTTAACAAATCTATTGTATCTGCCATCACAGACTCCATGGGTAATGAATGCCACACTGTAACTGCCCTTACTGTAAAGAACCCTTTCCTTTGTTGCTGGTGAAATCTCCTTTCCTCCAACCTTAAGGGATGGCCCAGAGTCCTTTGTACATAATGTAATGTATTCAATGTTCTACAGCAGGATTCTTCAACTAATTCCCGCAAAGGGGCCAGATCGGAACACATTTAGAATGCCATCTGTACTATATATATATATATATATATATATAAATATATATATATACAGTGGCTGACAAATCACCAAAAAATCTACTCGCCACACAAAAAAATCTACTCGCCACCTAGTACCAAACGTGTGTTGCTTAGGCAAATAGGCGCTCGCCACGATGTTAAATCCACTCGCCCGGGGCGTGCAAATGTATAGGTTTGTCGAACACTGTATATATATATATATATATATATATATATATATATATATATAATACTTATCTAGATACTACATTATCTAATTTACGAGGGAGTTTCAGTGTGGAAAACTGCACTAAGCTGCTTAAGCAACGAGTATGAAATTAACAGGACAAGATGTCTAAAACCCTGAACAGCCTGTTCAATATAAGCTTTTTATATATGTTTTAATTAGAGACCTCATCTTCAAACACCAGCCGGCATCTATTCTTATTGCTTTTGGCGAGGAAACCTGTGTGTCACCATGTCACCTTCTGCTTTATGTAACTAAATAAGGGCCAGACACGCAACTAAATGAAATCACTGCTCATAACGTGACGATTCCTAAAAATAGGAGTGCCCGTCGTGTTCCCCGAGGTTACCGCGTATACGCAAAGCTCATTATATGCAAAAATAATGGCTGTACTTTACATCTAATTAGCACAGGCATAACACCATGTTATCATAGTATAACATTGTGTTATCTTCCAATAACGCGCCTTTAGGGGTGTGTGCGCATGACTCCAGATCCCGAAAGAGGTCTTGAGCTGAAGTGGAGAGAGTTAACTCATGCCTAACTGGCGTTGCAACAAAACCAGATCCTGTAAAAACTAAATTTCATCCGTACAGCGGCAAGATGTGAGATAGCGGCCTCCTGGAAGAGACTAACCACCCCCTCTAAAGGGACTATAAAAAAGAGGGTCAATGAGGTGATGCTTATGGAGAAGTTAACGGCTCTCCTTAAGCAAAATGTAACAACATTTTACAGAACATGGGAACCCTGGATACTCTATATAAGATAAAAATAATCCACACATACTGGAAGGGCATTTGGTACCCCCAGACATGGAGAACTAAGACATCCCGAGCCTAATCCTAAATGGACAAAGTCAGAACCTCAGCGACCAGGGGGAGGACAGCCCCCCCCCCCTTTTCTTCCCCCCCCCCCCCCTCTCCTGTGCCCTTCCTTTCTTGCCTTTTCTCCTCTAAGGCCTTTCTGTAAGACAACTATGTTTGTCAAGCTTTTCTTTTCTCCCCCTCAAGAAAAAGACAAAAAAACTTCCTGTATTAGGCTGTATATTGTGTATGAGGTGTTTATGTTGTATAATTGCCTAATAAAAAAATACTTGAAACAAAAAACCCCCAAAAAAACCCACCTAAATATCAGGGTCTGGATCAGAGTAACGCCAAATTTAGGTATGGTCTAACTCAGGGGTGCGTAAACTGGGGGGTGGGGGGTGAGATTTTTCTGGGGGGGGCGCGGGCAGTTGCAGGGGCCCCGGCACTATTCGCCAAGGCATTTAAATGACATGCCGGGGGATCGCGTGAGGCCTCTGCAACAATAAACTTACCATGATTCAGACGCTGTGACGCATCGCAAATGACGCCGCGGGGTCATGTGACATCACACGCATCAAATGACGCCGCGGGTCACGTGAAGTGACGTAACGTGACCCATGCAGCGTCATTTGACGCAGCTGCAAGGTAGGAGGGGGGCGCGAGCACCAGGGCAGGCCAGACAGGGGGGCGTAGCAGCAAAACTTTGCGCTCCCCTGGTCTAACTAACGGAATGCTAACGAGGCAACCCAATCATGCGATTGTTTGGGGCGGACTTGTTTTAATTTTTTTAACAAGCACGGGGTCTCCGGAGCCGAACCCCATTAATTTCAGCTCCGGGGGGACCCCCTGCTTCCGGAAATACTAACCTCCGTAGGGGGGTGCCGGTAGCCGCCCCGCTCGCAGGCATCACATTATGGCGGAGTTTCAAAGCTCCCGCACCCCTGCGGGCCAATAGGACGCCGTGACGTCATCAGGTTCGGCTTCCTATTGGCTCGCAGGGCGCGGAAACTTGAAAGCCCAGCTTGCCCAGCCGTGGCGGCAAATGTACCCCATATGGAGGCCTGTATCTCTGGAAGCAGGGCCCCCCCCCCCCACCCGGAGCTGAAATTAATGGGCTTCAGCTCCAGAGACCCCATTGCTTCAGTCCCATGTAAAAAAATAATCCACACAAAATCGCCCGTTGGATTGCTCCTTTAAGTCCCAGTCTTAACCCTAGTGGATTTTAGTGGGCATTCAATGTTATTGTGACGCATCATTTGCATCTCATTGTCACTAACGCCCGTTATAGTTATTACTTTGCGCTTAGCAGGAGAAAACACGACTTTACGATAGGTTGTTGTCCATGGCTAGGTCTTAACATAACATCACGTTAAATTACTTAACAGATCCTTGTGGACTTGGGCGTAAGGTCGTACACTCTTCAAGGCTCCCCTCACCCCACCCTTCCCAATGCCCGTGATCTAACCTATCCTCCTCACCCCTTCCTTGACCTTACTAAAGTCTCACCAAAAGCCTCCAAAAGTCCCCCACCTCATAGTTCCAATTAACACCACTGTCCCCACTGTCAGACCCGACACCATGTGACCGACCAGATTAAATTCAGAGACCTGACCCCAACCCCCTGCCCACCAACCAAGCAAGCTCTTAAACGCTCCCAACCCATAGGCCGGTCCACGAAGTCCCCACCCCTGCCCACCAACACCCCTGCCCACCAACACACCAGTTTTCCTAACTAACGTACAGTGCTCTGGATAAGGGTGCTATATAAATGTGTTGTAAGTAAATAAGACAAACGCAGAATATGGAGAACAAGATCTTTGACCTTATGTTGCAGTAGTATTTATAGGGCTTACAATTAAACAATCATGATTAATTAGAGAGGAAGGTGTTAAACCTCTCACCAAAGATGTATGCATGTCTTGCAGTTCAATTTGAGAAACGCTTAAGAGTTTTCGAACATGCGGGAGCCACTGCAGGGCGATTGGTTTGTGAATTTTGCCGCTAATGCAGAAGTTTTGCGAGCGGTGATGGTGTGCAGTATTCCTCAGTTTTGCGAACTTGTACAAGATATTGCAACTTCGGCTAAGCAATTTAACCACTCTCGTCAACACGTCGTGACGGTGCTCGTCTCTGTCCAGGAGGCGGACCCGCGGGGCTGAGGCAAGATATGAGAACTGACCACAGGGCTGGGGACTGAGTCCTGATCGAGGAGAGTATCCGGGTCACAAACCAAGGTCGGGACACGGGGCAGCAGTGTAGTCGGGGGTCACGGTTCCAAGGTCAAGGCAGGAGAGTCGAACAGGGTCAAAGTACAGGCTCAGCAAAGGCAATACATAGCAGGATAGCAGACTGGGTCCAGGGCACAAGGGATGACACCATGCTCAGGGCACTAGCTGAATAGCAAATCGCTTCCTTATAAAGGCCAGGAATAGGTGCAGCTGATTACAACCTCCATCCAGGTTGAGGGCAGAATGAAGCCATTATGCCATCTTGGGTGAAGATGAAATTACTTCAAAAGTTGGCCATCTTGCTATAGGCAAGGACTTGAGAGATGTGTTGGTGCCTAAGGAGAACGTCCGCGAGTGGACGCTGACCCAAATCAGCTGCCGCCTCAGCCACTTAAAAAGTAGATCACCCTCTTAACTGTTACGTTCTATAGTCCAATAGATAATCTACTTTCAAATAGAAGGATTGCTCCCGAGATTTGGTAGTCATTCATCCCGCAGTGGCTTACTACCACCCAACCAGGCAATGTTCCTAGAACGGAATTCTGGGAAATGTTACTATGACGGGAGTGGCCTCAGTAAGGACTTCCACTCATCAACTTCTGTTAAAAGACCGTTCTTTATTTCCCCGGAAGGGGAAAAGTAGATAGCATTACACTTTTATCATCAGTGCAATAAAGCCAAACAAATGTAGCATCACATTTCGAACCAAATGAAATGTCCTTAGCTTTGGTGCTGGGTGGAAGTCCCAGCTTGTCCCCAGAGAAGCCCTCTGGGAATCTGGCTCTGTTTCAGGTTGTCTGATTTCTCCCTTTAACCCCAAGTCCTAACCAGGAGTTGATTGGGAACAATCCCTGCATTCTAGGCAGAACCTGACGGTCTAGGAAATTCGGCTGGGGCCTGTTTGCCGCGACCAAATTGCCGCCGGCGTTTAGCCGCCACTTACCTTGCCACCGGAATATCTCTCCGCCGGTCACTTCGCTGCCAAAGGTAAACCCCTAACCTTAAACTAAAAAACCCTATTCTTAACCCCTAACACCAACGCTACCACCTACCCTAAAAATCTTAACCCCTTACCCTAAAAATCTCAACCCCATTATAAACCTAACCCTAAAACCCCTACCCTTAACTCCCTACTCTAACCGCTAAAACCCCTTAAATTAACTTACCTTGTTTGTGAAACGGCCGGCGGCTGAGTGTCAAGCTGCCGCAGCGAAGGGTCCCTCGGTGGGCAAACGCCAGCGGAGACTTGGTCGTGACGAGCCGGCAGCGTCCAAAGCTTCGATTCCGGAACCTGAGACTCGGGTATGGTTTCCTGGGCCTCACATAGTGAAGGCGTTTAACCCTTCGCGAAACCACTGGTTTTTAAGGCAGCACTTGAATTTATAATTATATCATATATTTGTTGCGCCTTATTTTGCGGTTTAACCCTTCAATACTCTCTTGTAAGCCCTACAAACTCCCTCAGTTACACACACCCCATCTCCTATAAACAAAAAAAAAAAACTGGAACTGACCCATGTTGGGCGCCAAAGGGCTTTTGTTGTATGTATAACTTTATTTGTATAGCGTCAACAATGTACGCAGCGCTTTACAAAACTACAATACAAGGCAAATAAATGAGTATGGGAATAAGTGCAAACTAAGTCTAAAAGGAGACCCTGCCCCAAAAGGGCTTACAATCTAACTAACTTGTTATGTTGAGAGCCTCATGGACACTGCATTATTAGAAGTGCAGACAGGAGAGGTGAAGTGCGCCTGGAGTTCGTTGCGCAGGCGTAAAACGTTTAATGAGAGACTTCTTTTGACGGGTTTGCAGCTGGGCTTTGAATGCGGGATGCTTGATGAATATGGAGTGGAAGACCGTCCCCATAGGTAGGGAAGAGATCGGTGAAAAAAGGTGTAAGACGGGAGAGGGCTGTAGAGGTAGAAGGTGCAGAGATGAGACAACCTGGGGTTGAGTGTAAGAGACGAGAAGGGGTATAAAGAGAGATCAGAGGAGAGATATACGGAGGTGCAGAGGAATGTAACGAGGGGTCATAGCTGAGATATATGGAGGCGCAGAGGGGTGTAACAAGAGATCAGAGGTGAGATATATGGAGGTGCAGAGGGGTTTAATATCAGGTGAGACATAATGGAGGTTCAGAGGTGGTAACAGAGATCAGAGGTGAGATAATGGAGGTGCAGAGGGGTGGTAAATCAGATGTGAGTATATATGGAGTGGCAGAGGGTTGTAGATCAGAGGTGAGATATTGGAAGGTGTCAGAGGTGTAAGATCATAGCTGAGATATATGGAGGTGCAGAGGGTGTAAGATCAGAGGTGAGATATATGGTGAGGTGCAAGAGGGGTGTAAGATCAGAGGTGATATATATGGAGGTGCAGAGGGTGTAAGATCAGATGTGAGATATATGGAGGTGCAGAGGAGTGTAACAAGAGATCAAAGGTGAGATATATGGAGGTGCAGAGGAGTGTAACAAGAGATCAAAGGTGAGATATATGTGGGCAGAGGGTGTAAGATCAGAGGTGAGATATATGGAGGTGCAGAGGGGTGTAAGATCAGAGGTGAGATATATGGAGGTGCAGAGGGTGTAAGATCAAAGGTGAGATATATGGAGGTGCAGAGGGGTGTAAGATCAGAGGTGAGATATATGGAGGTGCAGAGGGGTGTGTAAGATCAGAGGTGAGATATATGGAGGTGCAGAGAGGTGTAAGATCAGAGGTTAGATATTTGGAGGTGCAGAGGGGTGTAAGATCAGAGGTGAGATATATGGAGGTGCAGAGGGGTGTAACAAGAGATCAGAGGTGAGATATATGGAGGTGCAGAGGGTTTAACAAGAGATCAGAGGTGAGTATATGGAGGCGCAGAGGGTGTAAATCAAGGTGAGATATATGGATGCAGGGTGTAGATCAGAGTTGAGAATATGGAGGTGCAGAGGGGTGTAAGATCAGAGGTGAGATTATATGGAGTTGCAGAGGATTTGTACAAGAGATCAAAGTGAGATATATGGTAGGTGCAGAGGGGTGTAAGATCAGAGTGAGATATATGGAGGTGCAGAGGGGTGTAAGATCAGAGGTGAGATATATGGAGGTGCAGAGGAGTGTAACAAGAGATCAAAGGTGAGATATATGGAGGTGCAGAGGGGTGTAAGATCAAAGGTGAGATATATGGAGGTGCAGAGGGGTGTAAGATCAGAGGTGAGATATATGGAGGTGCAGAGGGTGTAAGATCAGAGTGTGAGATATATGGAGGTGCAGAGGGGGTGTAAGATCAAAGGTTAGATATATGGAGTGCAGAGGTGTAAGTCAAGGTGAGATATATGGAGGGCAGAGGGTGTAGTATCAGAGGTGAATATATGGGGTGCAGAGGGTGTAAGATCAGGTTAGATATTTGGGGCAGAGGGGTGTAAGATCAGAGGTGAGATATATGGAGGTGCAGAGGGGTGTAACAGAGATCAGAGTGAGATATGGAGGTGCAGAGGGGTTTAACAGAAATGATAGAATGATATATGAGGTGCAGAGGGTGTAAGATCAGAGGTGAGATATAGGTATGCAGAGGAGTGTAAGATCAGAGGTGAGATATATGGAGGTGCAGAGGGGTGTAAGATCAGAGGTGAGATATATGGAGGTGCAGAGGAGTGTAACAGAGATCAAAGGTGAGATATATGGAGGTGCAGAGGGGTGTAAGATCAGAGGTGAGATATATGGAGGTGCAGAGGAGTGTAACAAGAGATCAAATGTGATATATGAGGTGAGGGTGTAAGATCAGGGGTGAGATATATGGAGGTGCAGGGGGTGTAGATCAGAGGTGAGATTAGGAGGTGCAGAGTTGTAACAGAGATCAAAGGTGAGATTATGGAGGTGCAGAGGGGTGTAAGATCAGAGGTAGATATATGGAGGTGCGAGGATGTAACAAGAGATCAAGGTTAATATATGAGTGGCAGAGGGGTGTAAGATCAGATGTGAGATTGGAGGTGCAGAGGGGTGTAAGACAGAGGTGGATATATGGAGGTGCAGAGGGTGTAGATCAGAGGTGAGATATATGGGTTGCAGAGGAGTGTAAGATCAGAGGGTGAGATATATGGAGGTGCAGAGGGTGTAAGATCAGAGGTGAGATATATGTAGGTGCAGAGGGGTGTAATCAGAGGTGATATATGGGTGCAGAGGGTGTAAGATCAGAGGTGAGATATATGGAGGCGCAGAGGGGTGTAAGATCAGAGGTGAGATATATGGATATGCAGAGGAGTGTAAGATCAGAGGTGAGATATATGGAGGCGGAGGAGTGTAAAAGGTGAGATATATCTACAAACATGGGATCCGGGGGAGAGTTGGTCTCCTAAGAAAGTATGAATATATATCTAAATGTAGACCTACAAGGGTTTAGGGGATGTAGCTCTGGTCCGATCTGGAATTATCTAATATTTACATTAATTTGCCCCCTGTCTTCAAAGTTACTTAGAAACTGGAAAACGGACAATAGGTGAGGTAGGCGGTACCTTCTCCCTCCCCTCATTTTAATTTATTTTCTTTTCTAACAATACATTACAATACAATGCATTTACACTTCCATGCTATCTTATTAATCTTATTTGTAAGTATAAATGGACGATTCATGTCTGTATACTCTTGCATTGTTGATTTTCTTGTATGTTAATAACCCAATAACAACCCGGTTGAAAAAACAAAACAAAAAAGAAGGTGAGATATAGGGAGTTGCAGAGGAGTGTAAGAGAGAGCAGAGGTGAGATATATGGCGTTGCAGAGGAGGGTAAGAAGGAGCAGAGGTGAGATATTTGGAGTTGTAGAGGATGTGTAAAAAGGAAATTTTGTTTTTGCACGTCCTTTGGAAAGTGAGTGGGCAGTTACGTTCATAAATAATTTTTAACTAAGAGTCTGGGTAAGGTCAGTTTTTTGTTTTATACCCTATTCCTACATAGTTTCTATAACCCGTTCATGATCAATTTTATATTATTCTTATATATTTCACACTGTACCTACGCAAAATAAAGGTGCTCCTTTGATGGGTGTATACAGTGTTTTATTATTTTATTTTTTTAAGGGAAGGACATTGTTGTATTCCAAACATTCCTGTGTTTTCGGTGATACAGGTTACACGTTCATACTGCACCCAACACAATCATTGGGAAAACCAAAACAACTGAACTATTTTTTTTTCCCCATTGAATGTATCCAAGTATTTCGTGAGACAGCAGAGATAACATTCGGCTAACACAACTCAACATGAACAACGGCTCACTGTAACATCCCACGAGTACACATGGTTATTGTAACATGGCAAAAATCTGAGTCGTTACCACAAAGCTTTGTTACGCCTTTCTAACGAACTGCAATACATTAAGCCAGGGGGCTCAACTCCAGTCCTCAAGCTCCCCTTCCCCTTTCCCCCCCAACAGTCAGGTTTTCATGAATCCTGCTTCAGCATAGGTGCGCAATCAGAGGCTCAGTCCAATAAATATAAAAATCGATGATCTTCAGCCTCAAAGGGCCAACTCCAGGTCAGGTTTTCAGGTATCCCTGCTTCAGCACAAGTGGTGCAGTCGTTGACTGAGCCGCTGATTGAGCCACCTGTGCTGAACAGGGATATCCTGACTAGTTGACCTGTTGGTGGCCCTTGAGGGCTGGAGTTGGCCGCTCCTTGACCCAGAGGGATGATATAACAAGGGAAATTTGGAGCCATATTGACGCAAATTGCATTCATTTCCGTCTCGCGTCTTCTGCTCAGTGTAAGTTTATTCCAACTTTGACACCGCGTGGATCACCGCGCCAACAGGAAGAGGCAGGAAAAGTGTTGCAAGACATGCGGACAATTTGCAACACATGCAGGGGAACAGACTTCTATTGGCACTTTATTTACGCCGATATCTCACCCCCCAAAGTACCCGGCCCGCAAAGAGACCACCCGCTGAAACTAGGCCTCACTGGTCCATTGTGCTGAGATCATCCTCAGGTGCTGAGACCTCCCGCCTCCTCTGCTTTCCCGCCGCTCTTTCTTCTAACCGAGAAAGAGACAAACGCGGAAGGCCGGGGCGTGGTTTCTGCAAACAAAGAACGACAGCATTAAGGCCCTGTCTGCTACACACAGTCTTCTGCCATTAAGCGCACTGCGGCGTTTTTGGCCGTTAAGACGTTTTTGCTGCGGACACTCACCACAGTACACATTCGCAGCGGTGTCCGGTTCTCGCCGCGCAACCGACCCGACAAGCCAGATGTGCCGCACCAACAACGAAGTTGAAACGTCCCGCGTGGACCGCTACACTGCCTTAGACAGGCGCGCGGACATTTAAAGATGGCGCTTTGCTGCGGCCTGTTCTAAGCAGTGGGTGGTCCCACAAGGGACGTTTCAACTTCCAGTTGTCGAAGTGGCGGTCGCACACACACACACACACCACCCCACTGACTGGCGCGCACACACACACAACCCACTACTGCGCACGCCACACACACACACACCACTGACTGGCGCACGCAACACACACCCCCCACTACTGCGGCCACGCCGCACATACACACACACCCACTGACTGCGCACGCGCACACACGGCACACACCCACTGACTGGCGCACGCCCACACACACCCACTGACTGGCGCACGCACACACACACACCCCTGACTGCGCACGCACACTCCACACCACTGACTGGCGCACGCGCACACACACAACCCACTGACTGGCGCACGCACCACACCACACCCACTGACTGCGCCGCACACACACACACACTGACTGGCGCACACACACACACCACCCACTGACTGGCCACGCACACACCACCCACTGACTGGCGCACGCACACACACACACCCACTGACTGGCGCACGCGCACAACACAACCCACTACTGGCACACACGCGCACCACCACACCCACTTACTGCGGCACGCACACCCACACCCCACCTGACTGGCGCACGCACACACACCCACCCACTGACTGGCGCACGCACACACACCCACCCACTGACTGGCGCACCGCACACACACCCACCCCCTGACTGGCGCACGCACACACACACACACCCACTGACTGGCGCACGCGCACACACACACCCACTGACTGGCGCACACGCGCACACACACACCCCACTGACTGGCGCACACACACCCACACCCACACACACACCCACACTGACTGACGCACACACACACACACACCCACCCACTGACTGGCGCACGCGCACACACACACCCACTGACTGGCGCATGCACACACACACACCAACTGGCGCACGCACACACACACACCCACTGACTGGCTGCCCCACACCCACACACACACACACCCACTGACTGGCGCACACACACACCCACTGACTGACTGGCGCATGCACACACACACACACCCACTGACTGGCGCACCACACACACACACACACACACACACACACACACACACCACACACACACAACTGCATAGCTGTAAAGGAGGGGGAACGGATTGGAAAGGTAGGGGGACCGGACCGGTAAATTGGGGAGGGACTCGAGACCTGTAAAGGGGGGGGGGGGGAAGCTGGATTGATTGGAACGAGGGACAAACAGAGGGGGGAGACAGGGGGTAGACAGGTAAAGAGAGAGGGGGGGGGAGACAGGGGAAGGGGAGAGGGGGAAGAGGGGAGGGGGGAGACAGGGAAAGAGAGAGAGAGGGGGGGGTAGAGAGGAGAGAGAGAGAGAGAGATCGGGAACATTACATCCCGGGCAACGCGGGTCTCTCAGCTAGTTTTTTATAAAGTAACCCAGCACACACCTGCAATCACAGACATGTTTTGTGTTAATGGCCATCGTGTGGTTCAGACACTAACTGCACCCACCGTCGAGGTTTTATTTTCGCACCCGCTGTCAACATGCGGCAAAAGGCCCCCGGCGTAGCAATGTGCAATATACGTAACACAAAATCCAGGCGTAACCGCGCGAGATTCCTGGATTTTTTTTTTTTTTTTTTTTAGAAGTTTACCATTTTACCTTTTTCTTATCCCTTCCGCTTCTCGCTGCCCGATTTGGGACGCTGGCCACTAGCGCCTCCATATTTTATTGGCGCTTCCGCGTTCTTTCCGGTAGCAGACCTGCATTTGTCAGCGTGTCGGTGCAGAGTACTCTGGGAAATGAGGGGGGGGGGGGTGGAGAAGGGTGAGACATCAACGTCTATCTGATTTAAACTGTTTCCTTTAGCACAAAAGGAAGCGGGGAAAAGCAGAGCACTAGCAGGTGGCGAATGGAGGATCCAGAGGGGGCTCGCATGTAAAAAAAATAAAGGCTTTGTTGGATCATACAAGACCTCCAACGCGGTAAAATACGCACCAACGCGTTTCGTGCCTGCCGCGCTGCATCAAGGCGTTCCCTTTAGCAGACACGGAGCGCAGTCTTTGCAAAGTGTTTTTTTTTTTTACCTTTCGCACTCAGCCGGCAATACGCGCTACACCCCGGAAAATGTGTCAGGCGTCGCTAAAATAGGAGATTTCTAAGGGACAAGAGTGACAATGTTGTGTGGGGGGGTGGGGGCGGGGGCAGCCATCTTTAATGCATGACATGCGTTATTCTCCCGAGCTTGTTCATTTAAAAAGTGGAAGCTAACCTATTGTATCTCTATATATTAATTCCGCTGACATTATTTGTATGGCGTGATGACATTGCGGCATTGTCACACCCCGTGGTACCGCGCTACAGAATGTGTTGTTGCCTTATTGATAATCGATGGTTAGAACTCACCAGCCGGGTGTAGCCCTTTCCGCAGGCCTGACACTGAAATACAGGGGGGACAAAGTCAGGGGTGTGATGCCGGTCCACGTGGCATTTCAGGAGCGGTTTCTGTCGGAATCTCCGGTCGCAGTGATCGCAGGCGTATGGCTTCTCTCCCGTGTGCGTACGCTTGTGGAGAGTCAGGTGACGTACCTGCACACACAGCCATAAGACCCAACAACCGCTGTCAATATGCCGCATCACCCAACTTATTGATGCAGTCCGAGCTAATGCCTATTAGCTCTTATTGCCTATTATTACGCACACTTTATTTTATTCCCCCCCCCCTTAAATATGCGCATCAGTACAATCCACACAACGATATGTAATTAACTAAGTTGCCGATCGATCCGTTCTCCTGTGATTGATCGGCGAAGATACTACTTGGGGGTTCACTAAATGGCTGTCAGTGCAGCAGAAGAGGACCAAAGATGCAAAGTTCTGGGGGGAAGATCATGTGACAAGGCAGTCACTAGATACAATTGGTGCACTGCTAGAGAGAGGGCAGGGCTTTTAAGGGGAGTGCCAGAGCCTGTTTCAGCAGAGAAAGGGGGTGTGATGATGTAAATGGTTGCTATAGAAACAAAAAATGCTTGTTACATTATAATACATTAAAAATGTCATTCAGAGTTGTTAAGTATTTTCTCATAGTACAGAACTGATCTATTTAAAAAAACACACATGTAGGATATTGCTTGGTCTGCAACTTTCAACCCCGACAATCCCTGCTATCGGATCGGCTGTCCCCATTGTGGGTTCAGGAGCTGTACCTGAAGGTAAAACTGTACCCACACATTGTTAAACTGCAGCCACACATTTCATAACACCACAACACATTTCATAACACCACAACACATTTCATAACACCACAACACATTTCATAACACCACAACACATTTCATAACACCACACAACAACCCAACTCTTCAGCTAGAAGTATGTGGGCGTCCCGCGTTGGAAGGCGCCTGACGGCTTCAAAACGGTTTAGTAAACATGGCGCATTTAAGAAAAAAAAAAACGCTCCTTGGCCCCAAAGTTTCAAAGATTATAGTTTCTATCGACGCTGCAATATAAAAAAAAAAAAGTGACCTCCTTTTAAGATAAATACTTGTAAAGTTAATGCGGCAATCCTAGCTGGACGTTCGTCACACCCTATTTAAAATGTAAATTTAATAGGATTGATGCAGGGGGGGCTCCGGAGCTGAACCCCATTAATTTTAGCTCCGGAGACCCCCTGCTTACGGAGATACTTGCCGCTCTGCCCGGCTAGTTGGGGGGGAGGGGGTTCGCGTAATGGCCGCTTTACAAAGCTGCCGCTTCCTGCAGGGGCCAATAGGAAAGCCGTGACGTCAACCGCGGCTTCCTATTGGCCCGCGTGACGCGGGAGCTTTAAACTTTGCAGGAGATGCCAGCGCAGACCCTTCCCCCCACCCCCTGAAGAAACTCTGGAAGAAGGCGGCCCCCCAGGAGCTGAAATGAATGGGGGTTCATCTCCGGAGACACCCCCCTGCTTCAACCCCATGTAAAAAAAAATAAATGATATATATATATATATATATTTTAACCAGCCCGCTTGTATGGCCGCTTTCGCACTGCAGCACATTGCAAAGCTGTGCTGGCGGTTAGCACGTTAAGAAAAGGCAGTCAGTCCTCGGACACTTGCATTTTACTTTGTGGGAACACGGGGGCTTGTAAAACTGGGTGGGAAAAAAAACGCACCGCTTCTCAGCTGCTTGTAGCCTAAACTTTCTTAATCCTGTTTATGGTAGAACTTCAACTTTAAGCTTTTAATTGAAGTCTGGGCCGGCGGGTAATTCACATGTGATGCAGAGCAGCTCAGACTTTCTTCCATTGCTCCTCGGGTGACCAGCCAAAGAAGTTAAGAGACTCCGCTTCAAGCGGCTTAAATCGCTAGATGGGAGGCCGCCATTGTAGTAGGGGCGTGCGCGACGGAGCGATTGGGGAGGCCGTCACCAGGCTGGTTCGCCCTCATTGGCTGAAACGTCTCATGCGATGCAGCCGCGCGCAGGAAAAAACGGAATCATTTGTACTCTGAAAAAAATTTCCGCGCCGGTCGGCCTGCATCGCGCCCGCGCTTGCAAAGCCGGCCCCCGATACGGCTGCGGCGGTTTGTCCGTGAAATCGCCCCCGCGCCTACTATAATCGCGGCTTAAAGCGGCTTCCCTGTGCTGAACAAGTGCGCAGCGCCGTCCAAATAAATGGGGCGAAGAACCGCAGCACAGGGAATCAGTTCCACGGCCTGGAGTGCCTGCTACTATTTTCCTTTAGGCCCTCGATTATAGTGCCGGCATGCGCGACCGCACACGCCGTCACGCGAAACCTGCACTGCATGCCGCAGGCGTAGCCGTGAGCGGGTTCGCCCTCATTGGCTGAACCGCTCACGTGACGCGAAAAAACAAAAAAACAATTAGAGTGTCATTTCCAAATTTGCGCGCGCGGTCGCTCTGCACGCTCGCGCCTGCACTGTAGTCACGGCCTTATTTCTAATCTTTTTGCAGCCAATGCCCCCCCCCCCCGGGGCAAGTATACCAGTCTCAGTGAGAGTGCCACTACAACCAGTGATACATTGTGTATCATTTCTACCAGCTGCCCGTGCACCTGGGCAAGTACTGATGTGTCTGAGAGCTCCCGTATTCTGACTTCATACGCATAGAGATGTAAATATATACATATATACACAAACATACCACAAGCAGGATAAACACAGGGGAGAGGGGGGGGGGTTATGTATGCGCGGGGAACGATGCCGCGTCCTGCCATACCCTGTCCCCCCCCCCCCCCCGTCGCTCACCTCCTTGCACGTGTAGCTGCAGGCGTCGCACTTGAAGGCCTTCTCGTGTCTGTGCTTCCGCTGGTGCTCCCGGAGGACGTAGCGCTCGTGGAAGGTGGCGTCGCAGAAGCGGCACTTCAGCGCGTCCTCCGTGTAAGAATGCAGCTTGCGCAGGTGCACTCCTGCAAGAACAAAGGGGGATGGGGGGGGGGGGGGGGGTTGGCCTTTAAATGAGGTGTTTTCAAAACAGGAGGACTATTTGTCGCCTTGGTCCAACACCGAAAATGTCGCCTTGCCCTTCTCCTTCTCTCAGAGCGGTTACGTTTCTGGGAGGCTCAACCGGGACAGGTTAGTATCCACCAGCAGTGTATTAGGGGACCGCCGCAATACTAAGTGATTATTTTAAAGGAATACATGGTTTTGGCGACTGTCTCCAGGTATACTTGCCCTGCATGTGCTACATTCCAGACCAGTGCAAACAGGGGACCGCCCCGCGTACGCTGGGACGCGTTTTGCTGCCGCAACTTTGTTTTGACAAAGGCCAGCAATTCCCCCTTTCGCCCCCAAAACGGGTTAATGCCACACAACTGAGGATTGTAAGTTCTTTGGTGGAGGGAACTCCTTTCCCCAATTTTTTGCTTTGATGTATGAAGCGCTTATTTCAATTTTGTGTTATAGCCAGGGGTGCGCGCAAACTTTTGTCCCCGCGCCCCCCTGCCTGCTCAGTCCCATCGCTCGCTCGCCCCCCTACCTCGTTTCCGGCATTAAATGACGCCTCGGAATCATGGGACGTCACCCCACGGCGGCTGCTGCTGCGTTGACATGGCGACGCGTTTGTCAAATGACGCTGTGAGGTAATGTGACATCACATGACCCCCCCCCCCCTTCCCTCCCACGGCTTCATTTTACGCCATGTCGCCCAAAGCCGTCGGAGAGCAGGCAAGTGACAAATCACAGAGGCCTAGCGCGCTCCCCGGCATTTAATGTAAATGCTTTGGGGAAGAGCGCGGGACCTCTGTAACCGCCGCGCCCGCTAGTTTGCGCCCCCCCATGGTTATGTTATTACTGCTGCGACGCGCTGTGTAGAATAAAGATTTACATACATACAATACTACAGATAAGAGCAAAACGCGATACTAGTTTATGTGCGTGAGGTACAGGCTTCAAAATCCGCAGTCACTAGATTTGTGGCAAGAACACAGGCACAATACGCAGACGCGCACGCACGCCATTCCCCCCCCCCCCACCGACGAACCCCGGAGGAGAGGTCATCAGCAGCCCGAGAACATATACGCCCTTTAATAAGTCTCCCCCGGGGAAAAGTGCTAAATGGTTCGCCGGTAACCATGACAACGTTTCCAATTATAAAGCGCAAATACGAAAGTTGAGGGGAAGGATAATAACGGAGGACGCTGAAAGACTCAGATCGCGTTATTCTGTATATAAAAAGGTGTTAACTCGCTACGCCAGGGCTGGGAGAGTCCGCAATGTATTGCAAGAATAAATCTGACCCCCCTTTTATTTTAAGAAGGGACAGCAAAGCGCTGCAGACCCACGTATTAAATATTCTGCAGCTGGTGGGGATGCACTGCAGGATTTACTGATATAAAACAAATAAAAGATAATGTTAAAGAAGTAAAAATCTTCTTTACTCTTTATTTTCTTACCTATGGTTTTTTAATTGGGGGGGGGAGGGGAGTTCTCCAGATTTGAACCGTTTTATTTTCAGCTCTTGGAACTCCCTGAATCCTGAGATACTTTTACCTACCGGGTTTAAATCTCCTGCCGGGTAAACAAAATGGCTCCCAAATGCCAACAGGAAGTCGCAACATCATCGGCGACGGGCTTCCTGTCGGACGGCCATTTGAAAGACAGAGAGTAATACCGGTCACTTCGCTGATAAGTATCTAAGTTCCGTGGGAGGGGGGGGGGGGGGGCGGGTTTGCTGGGGAGGAAATGGTCGCGGTTCAGCTCTGGGCGACCGCGGGTTCCAATGCTCCCTGAGATACTTACCTCCATAGGGGTTCGGGTAGCAGCTCCGCAGGTTTAAATGTCCTGGTTACGTGGGCCAATAGGAAGGTGCAAGGGATGACGTCACGGGTTCCTATTGGTTCCCGCATTTAAGCCGCCATTTTGATAGCCCCACATAGCCCATCCGGAGCTGTTACCGGCACCCCTAACTGAGTATCTCAGGAAGCAGGGGGTCCCCGGAGCTGAAATTAACGCAGAGACCCCCTGCTTCAAATACATATATATATATATATATATATAATATATATATATTACAAATGCTGTAATATACAACATACTGTACAGTACCAATACTACAATGTACCAAGTGTTTAATTCACTGTTATCAACACAAGGGGGCAGCATATATCTCCGATACACACCTAAAATGTTTCCTGGTTACATCATTATGCATTTATTTACCTTTTCTTGTTTTCTGGGGATGCGAAGAGGCCCGCAAATAATAATTTTAAAAAAAGGACCAGCATTAATCATGTTATTAAACAACTTTGACCTTCTCAAGGTAAACAAAAATCAGAAAATACCAAGAAAACGGCGTATCAAGTAAAAAATAGCACCAATTTGTAGCATTTTTGAATATCCCCATATATGCATCTGTGTAAAAGTTTTGTTTTGCTGCATTGCCCATTTTTTGCTTGTTTGCTTCAAATGTAAAAGGTTTCCTACATTTGATGCTAAATAAAAATATCACTTGTGAGCAGTCGCACGTTTTAGGCTGAGATTATGGTGCCGGCGTCAGTGCGTGCGTGGTCTTGCGAGCGTGCGCGCACCCGGCAAGCACTCTGCTGTATTTCCTTTTGGGAGCTACCCCTGTGCCTGCGCGCCTACAGGCGGAGAGGCGCGTTGACGCGGCCGCGTTTTGAAAATACAACACATTTTGTATTTTCAGGCGGCTGCCGCGTGACGTCAGCGCACGTGAGCTGGTTCAGCCAATGATGGCGAGCCAGCTTGGTGACGCGTCCACCACGCGCCTACGATCTCCTGCAGCCTAGTTCACAAATCGCTGCAGAAGTATGCGCGGTGGCACGCTCGTTCTCACGCGGCCGCGCAGGGACCATAATCCATGCCTTACGACAGGTCTGCAACCCTGCCTTTCCCCATTATCTCTTAGCATACACTGCTTCCACTGCAGCAAGGGATTCTGGGAAATGACAACTTCTCATCCACTTTAACATGGGACCCCTATAAGCTTGTGCCTGCCGCATAACACAGCTTTTCAGCACAGCCTGGGTTCGAGAAGTGCAGAGCCAGTAAACCTACTCACAGACAGCTATTTCGACTACACTTGACGCAAGATAATAATGTCGCAGGCAAGTGTTAATTTCGCTGCCCTTTTGCCATACACGTGACAATATTTAACTCCAGTGCTGCGTTTCTATATCAACTAGCAACGTTTTCTGCTGGAGGGACCGCGCTCTGGACGCTTCAGCAATCAGCAGGGTAAAACAACTCACGCAGGTCACTCTTCCTGGCAATGATGGCATCGCAATGCAGGCAGTGGTATTTCTGCACGTCCTTGGTGTGCTTCTGCAAAACGTGCATCTTCATGGTGCCACTTTGGGTGAACGTGGCCTGGCAGAAGTAACAGGTGAACGGCTTTTCACCTGTGAGAAGAAGAGACGGGCGTTCGTGAGGAGGGGATTCTTCCAAGTGGCTCAGCCAGAGATTCTCAACTCCAGCACCGCACACACAACAGGACAGGGGTTTTCAGGATATCCCAGATGCAGCACAGGTGGCTGAAGCAGATGCTCAGTCAAAGACTGGTTGAGCCACCTGTGCTGAAGCAGGGACCCATTGAGCCACCTGTGCTGAAGCTGGGATATCCTCTAAACCTGACATGTTAGTGGGGCAGTAGGCTTGAGGACTGTTGGGGTTCAGCACCCCTATAATAAGGCATACGACAGACATTTATTTGTCTCTTAAAGGAGCAACCCAAGCCGTTTTTTTTCTCTTTTACATAGGTTTGAAGCAGGGGGTCTCAGGAGCTGAACCCCATTAATTTCAGCTGCGGGGACCCCCCTGCTTCCACGAGATACAGACCTCCGAAGGGGGCGCCGGTATCTCCCGCAAGTTTAAAGTCCCCCCCCCCGCCCCCCGCTGGGCCAATAGGAAGCACCACCGGATGTGACGTCACGGCTTCCTATTGGCCGGCAGGGTTTCAGGGAGCTTTGAAAAGCGGCCATTACGTGAACCCCCCGAAGGCGAGCCAGAGCGGCACCAACTACGGAGGGTCTGTGCCTCCGGAAGCAGGGGGTCCACAGAGCTGAAATAAACGGGGTTCAGCGATCGCTGGAGGTCAATTAGATTTTTTCAGCGACCGCAGCGTGACGTCAGCGTCGCCGTAGCAAGGACTATAAGCGTGGCCTTAGACACAAATCCAAATGACATATTAAAGAAAAAGATAAGGCAAAAAAAATAAAAAAAAGGATTCGAACCATACTGGTCCCCTATAAATGGGGGGAAAAAAGTAGTATAATACCATTTATTGGACCAATAAAAGTTATTATATTGCTTTATTAACAATGTACAAGCTTCCGGACTTCACAGGGTTCTTCCTCAGGGGAGCGGGGGCTACAGGTGAGACGATGGTTTCAGTTAAGCTGCAAGAGAACCATATCCGGTTCGGAAGCTTGTGCACCGTTAGGCCGAGTCCATAGAAGGACAGGCCGCGCTGAGCCGTGCGGACGCTCAGCGCTGAGCCCCTGCATCCTCAATGAGGATGCCTTGAGAGGGGGCTCACGCGAGCGTCTGCAGGCGTGCGGAGGCTTTGGAGTTTTCAGCCGAGCGCCAAGCTGTTTTTCAGCGCGCTGTCGGCTGAAAACATCCAATCAGCCTTAAGCAGCGTCAACGTCACGGCGCCGTTGACGTCAGTGCGTCGCGGGCGATTGGCCCAGCGACGTCACTGCCCCGCCTACAACTACCTCCCGCCGGCTCCCTTCGCGCACGCTGGCTCGCCTGCAAGTCCGTGGAATCGCGCTGACTAAAGCAGGCGAGCCTCAGCGTTAGCGCGCCTCCGCTCTCCTCACTCCTCTATGGCCCGGGCCTTACTTTTTGCGGGGGCTACAGGGGAGACGATGGTTTCGGTTAAGCTGCAGAAGAACCATATCCGGTTCGGAAGCTTGTGCACCGTTACCTTCTGTCGGCCCCATAAAAAATAACATACAACCTACTAAAGAAAAGGTAATGACGATGGTTTGAGACATTCATTCCCAGCGCCCCACCACCGACCTGAGTGCGTCCTCATGTGCCGCTTCAGCTTGTAGCTATCTTTGCTGGCGTAACTGCACAGGCCGCACAGAAAGGGGCGTTCTCCGGTGTGGGAGCGAACGTGACGCCGCAATTTACTTCCCTGGTCGAATGAAAGGCGGGACGTTACAAACGCGGTCGCTGGCTCTTTGTGTCGCTGGGCAGGTTTTCGGAGATAGTCGGAGGCCAAGGATGAGCGCCAGCATTAAACATTTCGTTGGACATCGCACCCCCGGATCTCAATATTAGAAATACCCATTCACCATCAAGAGGGGATCAAGCGTTAGCTCAGTGGTAATGGCACTGCCTTTGAAGTGGTTGTTACATAGTTACATTACAGATTTGCATACCGTAGTTACATACAGTTACAGAGTTGATGAGGCTGAAAAAAAGACATATACGTCCATCAAGTTCAACCTATGCTAAATTTAGATGACAGATACTTTATCCGTACTTAAAATATGTAGATCCAGAGGAAGCAAACACAAACCCCAGTGACACTTCATCTAATTATATCTCATAAGGGGAAAATAACTTCCTTCCTGACTACAATAATTGGCAATCAGGTTACTCCCCGGATCAACATCCTTCCCATGTTTACTTATTAGGTATATCCCTGTATACCTTTCCTTTCTAAAAAGATTGTGAACCTTTTTTTGTACATATCTACTGTATCTGCCATCACAGCCTCCATGGGTAATGAATGCCACACTGTCACTGCCCTTACTGTAAAGAACCCTTTCCTTTGTTGCTGGTGAAATCTTCTTTCCTCCAACCCTAAGAGATGACCTTGTGTCCTTTGTACTGCCCTTGGGAGGAAGTTATTTTGAAAGCTCCTTGTACTGTCCCCGAATATATTTCTATATATTGTTATCATATCCCTTTTAAGGCTGCGCTTATAGTGCCTTGCGACGGCGACGGCGCTCCAAAATATATCAATTCACTCCGCTTATAGTAAGCACGACAGCGACGGAGCGTCTGAACATTTGGTGGCTGGGTCTATTTGATTTTTTAGAAACAGTCGCCACATGTGACTGTGTCTAAACAGTCACTTCAAATTAAATTTCGCTGGTGGCGACAGGTGACGTCAACTGTCGCGTCGCCAGCACTATAAGCTCGGCCTTAGACGCCTCTTTTCTAATGTAAACAAATCTAATTTAGCTAGCCTCTCCTCATAAGTTAAGATTGTCCATCCCCTTTATTCATTTGGTGGCTATTCTCTGCACTGTCTCTAGTTCCATAATGTCTTTTCTATGGAGTGCTGCCAAAATTGTACTCCATATTCAAGGTCTGGTCTTACTAGTGCTTTGTAAAGGGGCATAATTATGTTTACTTCCCTTCCATTGATTGCCCGTTTAATGCAAGATAAGATCTTGTTTGCCTTTGCAGCTACTGCCTGACATTGGGCACTATTGCTAAGCCTGCTGTCTACAAGCACACAGAGTTTGAATCCCATTGTGAGTTCTACTTGTCACCTGGGAAATATCCGTTTGGACGAACCGGTAAATCCCTTTTTGCTTGTTGTGCTGCTAAGCTTGATGGGACCGACATGCACTATGTCTGCATAACTGTATTGTACAGCGCTGCGTTCACTGCCAGGGCTCTGTAATTATCCATTCTTCTTATTATACAGTAAGGACCACTTGCACCTACCTCCACGCATGCGTATTCACAAGACGGGCACTTATAGGGTTTCTCAAACGTATGTTTGTAGCGCCGATGCCTTAACAGCTCCCCGCAAGTCACAAACGCCATGTCGCAATCGTTGCACTTATGAGGCCTGACCCCTACAGATTGAAATAATTATAATAAATCGCATTTATCTATGACTTGGCAAGGACATCGGCCACTTAAAGGAGCAATTCATGCGCTTTTTATTATTTTGTTTACATATGATTAAATAAATAGGCTTTTTTTAAAAACATAGGATTGAAGCAGGGGGTCTCTGGAGCCCAACCCTGTTAATTTCAGCTCTGGGGACCCCCTGCTTCCGGAGATACTTATCTCTGTAGTGGGTGACGGTATTTGAGCAACGTTTAAAGCTCCTGAGTCACACGGGCCAATAGGAAACCTCACCAGATGACATCACGGCTTCCTATTGGTCCGCAGGAGTTTGAAGTGTCCATTACATGATCCGCGCTAGCCCAGCCAGAGCTGCTTCCGGCACCCCCCTACGGAGGTCTGTATCTCGGGAAGCAGGGGGTCCCCAGAGCTGAAATTAAAGGGGGTCGGCTCCGGAGACCCCCCCTTGCTTCAATCCTATGTTTAAAAAATAAGCAGCGCTTGGATTAACGCTTTAAAACACATTAAAACATCAGAATAATACCTGTGTGGGTATTCACGTGGTTGCGTAGCAGTGCAGGTGTGCTAAACATTTTTCCACACAGGTGACACGTGTGGGGTTTTAAATGCTTTCCTATATGGCGTGTCAGGGCTGCCAATTTCCTGGAGCTGTAATTGCATACTTTGCACTGGTGTGTCCTCTCCTCCTCCCCTGAAGCAGAAAGAGAGACAAGGAAACCCTGGGTATGTCTCTGCACATTATTATTAGAAATCGCCCCGCGACTTGCTTCATGCGTCCCCACGGCCATGCAGGCTTGCCGGCGAGCATTCTGGGTAACAAACATGCACGCTCATTCCCTAGAGCAGCGAAAAGAAATTACTGGTACGAAAATAATAACAAGTGTTCAAAATCCCCCCCCCCCCAGTCTACACCAATGGTGGAAATATTCAAAAATAGGCTTTTACCAAAACTGCCAAGTTTTAGCGGAAACATGTGGGAGGCCATATTTGTTAGCTGCCTAATCTCAGAATTGGCAGGTTTTTTCCCCCCCTAAGTGCTATATTTGACACTGTTAAAATTAGAAGCTAAATGCTGAACTGGAGCAGAGCAGTTTAAACCACGGACACACGCAAGATACAAATATTTCGTTTTACTCCAGTTAGTTTACAAAGGGATCAACGCGAACAAAGAAGAATTAAGTATTACTTAAAGCTGCAGACCAAGTAATATCCTATGTGTGTTTTTTTAACAAAAAATCAGTTCTGTACGATGAGAAAATACTTGTAGCATTTCTTTATTGTTTTTTTTTTAAACTTTGGATGACATGTTTAAGGTATTATGTAAGGTATTATGTAACAAGCATTTTGTGTTTCTATAGCAACCATTTACAAAGTCACATCCCCGTCCTCTTCTGAAACAGACTCTGGCACACCCCTTTTTGAGCCCTGCCCTCTCTCTCGCAGTGCACCAATTGTATCTAGTGACTGCCAGGTCACATGATCTTCCCCACAGAACTTTGCATCTTTGGTCCTCTTCTGCTGCACTGACAGCCATTTGGTGAACCCTCAAGTCGTATCTTCGCCGATCGATCACAGGAGAACGGATCGATCGGCAACTAAGCTAATTAGTTATCATTGTGTGGATTGTATTGATGCACATATTAAAGGGGGGGGGGGGGAAACGGCAGCTTGGGACTGCTGCTTTAATTGAATAAGTTGAAAAAGCCACAAATTAGGAAAAGTGCTTTTTTCCCCCATCCGTTTATCTACGAGACTGCAGAAGTAAAAAAAAAAATCTGACTACGTTATCAGTAAGACTCAATCAGAGAGGCTACGGTTACTATGGGTATTAAAGCTGCAGTTCAGGCAATATCCTGCATGTGTGTTTTTTTTTATAAATCAGTTCTGTAGTAAGAAAAAATACTTTTAGCATTTTCTGTTTTTAAAAAAACAACTTTGAAAGACCAATTTTCTTGTATTCTATTTTAACAAGCATTTGCTAAGGCACTGCCCCTTCATGTCCTGTCACAAGCCCTGGCACACCCCTTTGTCAGCCCTGCCCTCCCTCTAGCACATGTCAGTGCAGGAGTGCTCATGAATATTCATGAGCTTCCACTGACAGACAAGCAGAATATAAACAGATCCCTTCACTAATTATGTCACCAAATTTCGCCGATCAATACATGGAGAACGAATTGACCTGCAGCTATACAGCTCTTTAGGTAATTAGAGATTGCCCACATGAAACTATTGAAGTAAAAAAATAAATTAAAAAAAAAAAAAAGACTGAACTGCAGCTTTAAGTAGATACGATAAATAAACGAATGTGTCCTTTATTTCTGTCGATATTACCTCTTTCTTGGGCGCAGTTAGTGTTTTGCGCTAGTCTGTCGTATGGAAGATAAAGATACAGAGCAGATCGGTCGGCCCGCTCACCGTCGGTGCGAGAGTTCACTTTCGCCTTCCTGTTGCTTCGGGAAACGGAGGTCTCTTGGTCAACGTGGGTGGCATTTGTCATCTGCAACAACAAAAGTAGCGCAAACGGGATTTGGTTATTTCAGCGGACTTAAAAGTAGGCCAGCCATGCAATAAGGTGACGCGGGAAGCCAGCAGGGTGTTAGGGTGTATAGGGAGAGGTATTAGCAGCGGGGTGTTAGGGTGTATAGGGAGAGGTATTAGCAGCAGGGTGTTAGGGTGTATAGGGAGAGGTATTAGCAGCGGGGTGTTAGGGGGTATAGGGAGAGGTATTAGCAGCAGGATGTTAGGGTGTATAGGGAGAGGTATTAGCAGCGGGATGTTAGGGTGTATAGGGAGATATTAGCAGTAGGGTGTTAGGGTGTATAGGGAGAGGTATTAGCAGCAGAGGGCATGTTCGGCTTTTATACAGAGCAGGTATTAGCAGCGGGTGTTAGGGTGTATAGGGAGAGGTATTAGCAGCGGGATGTTAGGGTGTATAGGGAGAGGTATTAGCAGCGGGATGTTAGGGTGTATAGGGAGAGGTATTAGCAGCAGGATGTTAGGGTGTATAGGGAGATTTATTAGCAGCGGGATAATGGCCTTCCAGCCAACAGAATTGTCCACCCCTGCTCTAAGCTGTACATATCAAGGTCCTTTAATCTTTCCCGATAGGTCATATGCACCATTTTAGGAGCCCTTGTCGGTATAACCCCCAATTTATTTACGTCCTCCACGATTTGCTTCTCCAGCCCTGGGAAGAAACACATGAAATAAGGGGCTTCCGAGTCCTGTATCTTATCTACAACCGGCTTCCCAGCGGCCTCCCTTTTCCACGTATAACATGGCAGGGTTGCCTGGACCAGTTTGGTCACCTAACAGCTGTTAACAGGCGCGCACCCTGCGCCACCTTCCCCAGGACATTAAAATATCTCTGCCATTAGCTCACGTTCTTCCTAAGCATGAGCGCCGGGTGCCCTACTTGTACGTGCGCGCGGGCGGAGGGGGCATGGCAGGTCGTTGAGCGCGTGGGTAAGTATAGTTTTCTTGTTTATCCAAGCGCCGATCGCGGGCGAGTGTGTGTGCCCTGCGCACGAGCGCCGCGTGAGCGGGGACTTACATACATCTATAGATGTAAGTAACCGCCGCAAGCGCCGCCCGCTCAGCGCTAGCAGGGACTTAGCCTAAGTAGGACTGCACCTTGGAGGTGGGAGACCCTACTATGAACGCTGGTCTTGTTTCCTTGTGAGCTCGGTTATTTCCGCTTGCTTACTGTACTAAAATTAAACTGTAAGCTGTTTTCGGGATGTGAATGTATTATTATTATTATTATATACACTGGGGAGTGATAAACCACACTCTGTATAAGGAACAGGTTATAATTAGGCATGCTATTCTGCTGCACACCATTATTTATTAAGGCCTCGTTACAATGACACTGTAATTACGTTTGGCTGCTGGATTTTGCCTGAGTCACAGAAGAGAGAGGCGCAGGTTTTGAAGGGCGTGTATACCTTTGTTTACAAAAATCTTACCCCTTGTAAGCCAATGCGCAGATTTCATAACTAATGGCCAACTTCAAAACAACTCTAAGGCTGCCCTTATAGTGCCGGCGATGGAGACGTCAGGCTACAGTCGGCGGAAAAATAAAATTGAGAGGACTTCCAGCGATCGCGACCAAGCCGTCGCACTTACTATAAGCGCACGTGACGGCGGCAATGCATGTGTTTTGATGTGACGTCGCTGGCACTATAGGCTGTGCTTATAGTGCCGGCGACGTCGCGGCAAAACAAATGTTTTGCCGCCGTCGCGTGCGCTTATAGTAAGCGCGATGGGAGGGAGCGACGCGAATTTTTGAAGTCGGTCAAATTTGATTTTTCAGAGGCTGTCGCCACATGTAACAGCCTCTGAACCAATCAAAGACTTGGTCGCCGGAAAGTGAATTACAACTTTCGCGATCGGCGACGGGCGACGTCATCCGTCGCGTACACTATAAGCGCGGCCTAAGATGTGTCATCTTCTAATCATGATCACACAAAAATAATCTGAATGAACTCCCCCCCCGCCCCCCCACAGACAGCAAACGGGTTAAAAGTGAATTGTCATATTTACTTTGTGCCAACCTATTTTTTTTAACTCCCCCTCCCAAACATTCATTTTTGTTTTGGCTGGGTTTATAATTGTGCTGGTACCAGCTGTTACCATGGCGGCCTCTGTCTCAATCTGTTGTGAGCAGCAGCGGCCATTTTAATCTCCCGGGGATGGAAAATTTCCAGCAACCGACACCTCCAAAATTCCACTACAGAATGTAAAAAAAAAATTGCTTCAAAAAAGTGCAGCAAAAGGGTTTTGCAACGACATTTTTTTTTTTTTAAATGGTGAGGTAGTGTTTTGCGGCTTAAAAAATGACGCCATGCCAAGTCTAATGGTATACCTAGAATAACGGCCTGCTGCCTGTATATGATAATTAACTTTGGCCTTCATCAAGCGTCCTGTGCACTAGCTGCTCAGGGTGTATCGCGTAGGCTTGTACGCCCTTTTGCAACCCGCCATCTCCCTGCTCCTTTCCAAGAGGAAGGTGCTGAACATTACGCATTTCCAGGGGCGGTCACGCTGTGATGGGGGCGGATCTGGGTCTTCCCAAAGGGTGCGCCCCAAATGCCTGTAATGCCATGTCCCTCTTTCCCCCTGCAAGTTGAGGATATGCCCACCCTCAGGGTGCACCCCCCCCCCCTGTTGCATCTACAAAGAGCGACTTTCCACCACGTAACGGGGCTGTGAGAGAGGCTGTAGGGACAATGTACAACGTAACCCTGTTATTAGACTCCCCGCTCCCATCCAGCTTCTCGTGCATCCTGCAAGCTACGTCTGCCTCCTCCTCTGTTTCTAGCATCTCCCACAGGGATTTTTCTTCCTTTATCTCGGTAGGCGGGTCTTGTTCGCGTTCCTCCATTTTGCCACCCTGTTAATAAAATCGGAAAGCGTTAATTGCAATTATATTGTTGTGCTTCAGCAGAATGATTGCATTTGATAATGCAAGTGGATTGTGGGAATGTATTACCCCAAAGGGGGTTACATTGTGTTGTAGGCGGCTTCTCCAAAAATACTGGACACAATGGTGAAAGCTGTGCTGCACTCACCTCCCTGTTGTTTCCTCCTCTCCTTGGCCCCACCCCCAGGTTTCTAACACCTACTGATTGGCTGCATTACCAAGCAACAGCCAATCAAGATGGAGGAAGCTGCCAACCCCATAGCAACAGCCCTGCTCGGGTAAATTCCACAGCCCCCCCAAGCCAGTCAGGTCACTATGTCTAGAGGCAATACCAGACACATACATGTCCAGTATTACCTCTCATTTTTAACTGGACAATGTCCAAATACAGGACAGTTTGGTTTAATATTGGGACACCTGGCAACCCCAAGGCGCTCTGGCATTGCAATGGTTAAGAGCCACATACATTTAATCCCCACCCCAATAACTTTTTTTTTTTACATCAGATGGTTTAATATTGTTTTTTTTTTTATATCACACAGTATTTCTGGTATTTGTAGTCAGGCTTTATGTATAACTGCAAATCACTCTTTAAATACAAGTTACAAAAAAAATGTGCAAACACACTGTCTGAGCAATTACGTTTCATGCATTTGCCATAAGGGTTTGCAATGCATTGCAAAAATGCCATACCAACCCTACCCACTTTCTTCTATTTGGGAGAAACATGACGGTCCTGATTTGCATGCCTTTCCATGCTCTTAAAATGGCAAAATACTCATTGAAATTGGGGGTTTTGGCACAGAAATGCTGTAAAAAAAATCTTTAACCACGTCCCAAATATAAGTAATTATTATATATTTAATAAAAGCCCATGTGTAACTGCATACATCCCTCCACCGTCCAGGCTCCATACAGGCACTGCACTGCACTGCCCTCTCTACAGAATGCTCAGCTCCTCGCGCCAGCACAACGTTCTATCCGCGCAGGACGGCGCGCGCTTTCCACGACGCATGCGCAAGACGTCCCTGAGCCGAGTGGTTGGACCGGCGCACGCGCACCGCAGAGGAAGGGGGGGGAGAGCGAGATGGGACGACCGCGCATGCGCGTGATGATTGAGAGGCGCGTTTCCCGCTTTTCTTCCTCATAGGTGATTGCCGCCATTTTGTCACTTTCTTGTTTGGTCGATGGATTCTCATAAGCCGCAGAAATGCTGAAGCCACAGTGCACAAAACTGACCAACACGTGGAAGTTTCTTTCAAAGCGAATTCGGAGAAATAAAATAAATAAATAGTATATCCTAAGCTTCCATTGATTTTATCAGGAAAAAAAATAGAAACAATAGTTCTGATAAATAGGGAGAGGTGGCTGGTTTATAAGTGGAATAAGCACAATTGTAACCATTTAAATTAAATCAAAGTACCTACAAAAGGGGATTTTCTTTTAATAATCAGATTGCTAGTTTTTTTAGGCACTAAGAATTGCTAACAGATCTTAAAATCTCTATTTTTTTAGAGCCAAAAAAGCCAATTTCGCATGGTTCACGACTTCAAGGGAAAGGTCCTCACATCTATCATGGGGGCAATGTATATATATAAAGACTTGTGCATTCAAAACGAAATGAAAGAGTGCATTGCGCTAACAATTTATTTGCTGGCCTGAAATCATTAGCAACTTATGTTAGCATATCATTATATCATGTTCTTTCATTCGACCGCATATCTTCTTAGCACAGCTCAACCCCCTTATAACGCTGTGCTTGGGATCCAAAGAATCACATCGCGCTATAAGCGGATCGCGTTAGAAATAATGTGCAATTGTATGCATTGTACAATAAAGTATTTAAGACCCCAATAATCGTGTTGTAAAGTATTCATAAATACGAAAATTGGGAGCCACGCGTTATAAGCGATCGCGTTATAACGGGGTTGAGCTGTATTGATATGGCGCGTGAAATTATTTTCACGGAAGTGTTGATGAAGTACAATTAAAAAGTATATGAATTATACAGATATATTAATATCTTTCCTCTTATTATTACCCTCTTATCTTACCATTAATCAAATACAAGTTCAGTCATTGCATACAGTACATTGTTCACTGATAAATGTGGACATAAAGCAATGCCTTATACATATGTAACCCCCTTTCCCTATGCCTAAGGGAAACTGCGGGCGATTACGCGTGCTGCTGTTACCTTTAGGTAGCGGCAAGGGTGGGAGAGCGCTTGCTGGCGCTTGAGTGTCGTGATGTCAGGCGCTGGGCGTTTTATGGCCAGCCAGTTACACGCTTGAGGGGGTGTGTCAGGGGGCGCGGCCAGCACGTCACGGAGCTGGGCGAACCGCTCACGTGATGCATCAGCGAGCAGCCAAATCAAATTTGGTTGTCTCGCCGCGTGTGCGCAGGCGCTTGCTCAGTCTGGCCACACACATTGCATCAATGTGTTTCATCGCGGCCAGTGTGAGCGCGCCAGCCAGCAGCACCCTGGCTGAGGCCATAGGCTCACAGGAAGCCAAAGCCTCCGCTTCTGGGGAGCCTGGGGTACGATATCTCGCAGTGCAGCGCCTCCACCTATGAGAATCCCAGCGTGAGCGGGATAACTCCTCATAGGAACCACCAATACAAAGCAATTACCACAACACACACAGCAATAGTAATAGCAATATCATTTACCACCAGGTCCCTGCTCATAAACACAATAACAATGAACATACAATAGCAATAGTACCAGTGTGGTAACCCAGTATCCCTCCTCCAGTCCCAGGAGCAAACCCCACCCCAATGTGTGTGTAGGTAGCGCTACCCTCCCTGAAGTGTGGTGGTGCACGGTGGGTTCCTTCCTGTCTAACACCAGGGAATTAGAGGGATCCTCTGTTAGCAGAGTCGCATCAGTGGTCCCATGATTTGGGGTCTGCAAAAGTCCCCTCACGCCATACTGCTGGTTGCCACATGAGGTCTCGTCCGAAGGCCGTAGGTCACTGCATGGACGTCCGTCCGAATTCGCAGTGGTGTGGGTTGTCAATCTCTACTAGGGAGAGTCCCTATCTAGGGCCTAGTAGGGATCGGGGGCTAACTGGGGCCTAAGGGCAACGTCTGGCCTAGTCCAGGGGCTTACACGCTCCCTGGACACGTTCGTCCTCTTTGCTGGCTCCGTGACGACTTACACGTGGGCTCCTAGTCCGCGGAGGAACTCCTGCTCCTAAGGCCCTCCCCTTCCGGCGTCGCCAAACCCAACATGGCCGACGCAACACAGAGTCCCATAGACGTACATGCAGCGCCAATCCCAAGATGGCCACCACAACTTCAACCCGGTCCTCCCAAGCAACGGAGCAGTTTCCCGCTTATAGGTGGTAAGGAGGGGACCCTGCTACACATACTTCCCCCTGCTTCCTAAATCTGATTTTTATTGCACCTAGTGAGTGATGTTTACCCTTTTTTCAAGGATGGAAAATCCCTGCCCGGGTTAAAAAAGGCTAAAAAAAAATTAAAGTGCAATGCAGATATATATATTTTCTTTTAACAAAACGGCTTTAACGTTGTGTTTCTTTATTTTCATTCGTCACATATTTTCATATATTCGTCAAATTATCTAACAGTTTTCACTCCCAAGGAAATAGGAATGCAAAATAACATTTGCAGGGCCATTGAAATATTGTCCCCCAGGAGAGGTAGGCGTAGTCATAATTACCATTTTTTTTTTTAATAAACTCATTTGAAATACAAATATTTTATTTTATTGACATTAAAAAAGTTATGGGGGGGGGGTAAAAAAAAAAGGTGACAAAAACCCTTCACTGTAAGGAGTGACACACTGTGCTCATTTGCATGTCATTACCCAGAATACCTGGCTGCAGTGGAAGCACTGTTTGCTAAACGATAATGGGAAAGACAGGGTTGCAGAGCTGTCTCAGACGTGCAAATAAATGTATTTTCATTTTTATTTTATTTTTTACAGCAAACCATAGTGCAAAAAAAACCAAAACAAAAAGTCGTTGAACTGCTGCGAATGTCAAAAAGAAAAAATAATGTTAGGGGTTTCATTTTAGCCCCATTGGGAAGCCGCTCTGACTGGGCACGTGCAGGTTCCTTGTTTTTCACTCCAACTTGACAGGGTATGTACGTAATGTAACTGAAAATTGAATGGCAGCCGTTTCCAAGAATGCTGACCATCAGGTTAGAAACAGGCCCATGCTCTCCTTGTTTACTCAAAAACTATGCTGCAGACGTGCAACATAGGCCTGCAACGGTCTGCAATCCCCCCCCTGCCAGGGACAGACAACACGGGTTTAATATGTAACTCAAAGTGACAGATTTAGAAGAGGTGAATGTTCCCTTCCTGTTTGTGTGTCCTTTTGCACATTTCACAGCTAGTTAAATCAAATAAATAAATATATATATATAATAAGATAAAACACAGCAAAAACTGAACTAGGCTGGACGTCCGGTTTGATATTTAAGCGGTTTAACAGTCTACCTCAGTTTCTGAGTGTAATAGGTACTCTATTACGTAATTACAGGTTAATAAAATGAGGATGTGGATAGGGAGAAGTTTGTTTGTTGGAATGAAAGAGGTTGGCATTTTTATTGCTTTTACTCATCCCCTGTTTTAACTTTTTTTTTCAAATCCAGTATACACTCGTTTGTGAAAATATTTTGGAGGGCTATTTACCAAGCGTCACAAACAGATTTTTTTTTTCTGGGGGCAAAATTGGCGCACATCAATATAATTTAAAATTATGCTTGTTGTGTGCAAGTACAGTATACTAACCTGAAATTTCTACATCTGCACCAGTAGCGTCAAAAAGGATTTTTCCCCCCCCAACCAAAAGATTAAGCAGCATATTCTAGATGCTTTGTAGTGTCTCAGGAGATCTGGAATTCTCAGCCCTCCCTACAAAACTGGTTCGCACATGAGATTATCTTTAATTCTCGGTTTATGCCCGTTCTATATACATTTAGATATAGATACAGTACTTCTAAATCTCTTATTATCCGGCTAGAAACATTAACCAGTAAAACTTGAAAGGGGTAGAGGACCCTAGGGAGTACATTCATTTTGATGGATGAGATTCTACCCGTCCATCACAAGGGATATGAGATCCATTTTTGTAAATAAGATTTTATTTGAGAGGTAATTTAAATCATATATAGTTTGGTAATTTTTTGTAACGTGAACTCCCTGGTATTTAAGACTTAATTTTTTCCAGTTTATGTTAAGATATGGGTTTAGTTTTGTTTGCATCTCGGGTCGTATATATATGTAAGTTTAGGGCTTCTGATTTAGTTGGGTTTATTTTGAAGTTTGACAATGTTCCGAATATATAAATTTCCTTGAATAGTTGATCTATTGAGATCTCCGGATTAGTAAAGGAGAGCAGAATGTCGTCTGCAAACAGGGATATTTTATATTCGTCTTGTCCCAATCGAACACCTTTTACTTTTTTATTCTGCCTAATTCTGGAGGCGAGAGTCTCTATAGTCAGAGCAAACAATAGTGGTGAGATAGGACAGCCCTGTCTGGTTCTGTTTATTATTGGAAAGGGTTTGGATAAATATCCAGCTGCTTTTACTGTGGTTGTTATTGTTGAATACATTGCCTTAATCCCATTAATAAAGAGTAGGCCTAATCCAATGTTGCTCAACACTTGAAACATAAAGGGCCATCCAACTCTATCAAAGGCCTTCTCGGCGTCTATTCCCAGAACAACAGTTGCTGTTGATTTTGTTTTAACTGACAAAATACTCGTAATTCTGTTTTAATTTAAGTACGTGTGTTACCAGCCTAGCATGCCAAGGGAACACAGAAATACCTAGTATACAGTATAATATACGATACAGTGAAACACAAGCAGTACATACAGAGAATACTGTGTTTACAGAGTGCATCTAAACAATGTAATTCTGTACATCGGTTTTTGGCCAAATGAACCACAGAAAGATGGATTTGCAGGGAAAAGCCCACAGACCAATCAGACTGATAGATACAATGGCTGGCCTTAACCGTTTATTATGCAAGCCATTCTCATCCTAACATCACAATTATATCATCACATACATTCATACAGAACGCAGGTACATGTAAGCACATCTAGATAGATTTATGGTCCCTAAACAGCCATTTTTTAACATATATACATACATATATAGAACATTTTAGCAGTACCATATATAGAAGCCCTGATCCACAAACTGTTGCTAAACTTTAGAAGGCCTTTACTCCCATCCATACGAATGTGAGCTGAAGCAGGCCACAGTTTCTCACTCTTTTGTAGTGCAATGATATTTAGAGTGTCCTGTAATTTTCAAGTACAGTATGTCCTGGGCACTAAGTTACATTCATTAATTGAGAAGTGACTTTCTAACAAGTTTGCAATGGCAAACATCTGAAGTCTGGAATGCGTTTAGACAGGGAGATGGGTTGAGGGACACAGGTCAATAGCTAAAGCAGTGATCGTTAGCAGAGAGAGGGAAGAACAACAAGAACCATCAGTGAACCTTAAGACTAGAAGCAGGTTGCTGATGGTGAATCTCAGGAGAGAAGTGCTGGGTACAGTGGGTGTTGAGATACCCTTCATGAGATGATTAATCCAGGTTTTACATTCACTCTTTGAGATACAGTACTGAGACTCTTGAAGTGTTGACGAAACAAGTGTTCCTGTGATTAGTGAGCAGTTATATGGTCCTCAAATAGGCAAAGGATAACTTCATAGTGATTGCTACCTTACTGCAATATGCAAGGCATGGCCTATAAGGTTTTCTCATCTTATGAGAGCAGACATGTAAGCATCTCACATACATTATTTAGCTAGGTACTCCTCACCTGTATGTGTGACTGCACTGCTAACAAGACAGTAAGTTTTGTTTTGATGCTCACGGTTGTGTATTAAGTGACATGACATGTATACATGAGATTGATATTTAGTGTATTATATATGTGTAAGGGAGTAGGGACTAGGGTCGCCAGGCGGCTTCTCCAAAAATACTGGACTCAATGGTGAAAGGTGCGTCAGGTCACTGTGTCCAGGGAGGAAAATACCGGACACATACATGTCCAGTATTACTTCTCATTTTTTACTGGACGGAGTATCCAAATGCAGGAGGGTCCAGTTCAATACTGGACACCTGGCAACCCTAGTAGGGATGGGGGGTGGGGGGCAGGGGCCGTGGGAGAGGGCATAATATAGCTGTGATCTGGTGTCCGGTTCTGTACACTTCCTACATTAAATTAGAATGATTCAAATAAAATCTATTCATTTTCTTTTAATAATTAAACTGCTATAACATACAATACAAACGTGTAACTTAACTCTATGAACCTATGTCTGAAGCGCATATTCCCATTATGTGTTATACTATTATGTAACGTGTATTGTTGCTGTGATGTGCTGTGAGCCTGGATGGCGCTATATGAATAAAGATGTACATACATGCGTACATACATACATACATCCAAGGTTGCCACCAGGTTTGACCCGGAGACCACGGGTTTTGGCGACATACCTCCGGGCTAAGGGTTTAGCCTGTAAATCTCTGGGTGGAGGCGGGGGGTGCGGCGGTGTCTCTCGGCATCCACCTGGCATTCCCCTGCATCTCCCCCTAAAACTCACGCGAACATAGCTGCGCTGCCATGACAACGGGACGCCGCGTTATGTAGCAGGGTCACGTGACGTCCGTTGCCATGGTAACGAAACGGGCCCCGTCGCGTTGCGTCCCTTTGTCATGGCAACGCAGCGTGATTTGTTCACGGGAGTTGCAGGGGGAGATGCAGGAGAATGCCGGCAGACGCCACACTGCCGGCGCCGGTAAGAGAGAATATTTTTTTTACATTTTTCTCCAGGTTAGCCTTCAGTAGCAGGTGGCAACCCTGCATACATCACTGGGGAGGCCTTCACCCTTCAGTGGATGGACAAGGGCTGAAGATGAAGATGATGATGATACATATGTAGTAACCTATGTAATCAAGGCAATTTTAGAACATAGAAAAATTGTATTTATGCATTGCATGGGTGTTGTTATTGTAGCATAGTTTTGTTAAATGTAACATTTAGTGCCGATAGGCGACAGAAATTTACGCCACTTTTACCGCAATGGATTTTTTCATACTTAAGTGAGTGAAACTGACACGCAGCTTAATTAGGGTTGCCAGGCGGCTTCAACAAAAATACTGGACACAATGGTGAAAGGTGTGACGCACTTGAGACACAGACACACACCCCTCTCACCTCTCTCCACTCCATGCTGTTTCCTCCTCTCCTTGGCCACATCCCTAAGCTCCTAACACTTCCTCATGATTGGCTGCTGCTGGATAATTCAGCCAATCGGGATGGAGGAAGCTGCCCAGCCCCCTAGCAACAGCCCTGCTCTCTCTCTGCTCGGGGGAAATCCCACGTCCCCCTCAAGCCGGTCAGGTCACTATGTCCAGAGAGGTAACACTGGTACACACATACAAGTCCGGCATTACCTCAAATTGTTTACTGGACAGTGTCCAAATACAGGACAGTCCGGTTCAATACTGGGCACCTGGCAACCTTAAGCTTAATACAACTCATTATCCTTACTTTTCAAACTCTCCAAAGTGCAAGCTGACGCATTTGGGGCAAAAAGTGAAGCAAAGCGCTTGATAAATTGACGCATGAAGGTGCAACATGGAAATACCTCAATTTGCGTACATTATGCACCAAATTTGCCTTGATACGTAGCCCCTTTTGTGTGGATGGACGGAAGGTAAATGGTCCTAAGCAGCCCTAAAAAGGAAAGGTGATACTGTGCATGATTTTAAGAAATTTCCAATTCTACTAATAATATAAGCATTGATTGGGAAGAAACTCTTTCAACCTCATTTTCGGTGCAATATTTATGCTCTAAAAAGAGCATTTTCTAAATAAATACCTTTTTCTTCCAAATGGAATGGGGGCTTTCGGCCTATATTTTTTTTTAACTGCACCGTTGTGCTACTTAGTAGGTACTTAGGCCACAGACTGGCTAGAGCAGGGGTGGCCAAGTCCACTCCACAAGGGTCAGATTTTCAGGATATCCCTGCTTCAGCACAGGTGGCTCAATCAGAGGCTCTGTGCTGAAGCAAGGACTGATTGAGCCACCTGTGCGGAAAGCAGGGACTAATTGAGTCACTTGTGCTGAAGCAGGGACCGATTGAGTCACCTGTGCTGAAGCAGGGACTGTCCTGAAAACCTCACCTGTTGGTGGCCCCTGCGAACTGGAGTTGGCCACCCCCTGGACATGAGTTTTGCGAACAATTATCTTGTTCTGTACTGTACATGTTTTTCACTTTTTAAAATAGAAAACATGCTTATCATTCTTGGACTGCAAAGTTCTCCGGTTCTTATAGTAATACAAAAAAAATTCATATTGTGGACAATTAGCAGCTTTGTGACTTGTGCTAAGGAGATGTTTACTACAATCTCCAAGGTCTGCTTTTTCTCTCCTTTTTTTTTTAAATAAAAAGATATGTTATTGAGAGAACACCTTGTTTTTGTGACCTCTACCCCGATCCCTCACGTACTATTACGCCTCGGGACACGGGGCAAAATCTCTATATTTTTTTTTTCAACGGCGACCGTATGCCAGCTCATAACTACTGCAGCATAATCCTACCGCGCTGCTCGATTCTTATCAAGAAGCTGAACCCAATAAAAGTCCAACCAGAGTGAATATTGCCCAGTGGGAGAAGTGTGATGGGGCTGAGGCAGGGGTGGCCAGCACAAGTCCTCAAAGGGCCACCAACAGCCCAGGTATGAGGGATATCCCTGCTTCAGCATAGGTGGCTCAGTCAGACTAACTGAGCCACTGATTGAGCCACCTGTGCTGAAGCAGGGATATCCTTAAAACCTGACCTGTTGGTGGCCCTTGAGGACTGGAGTTGGCCGCCCCTGGGCTAAGGTGTAAAACTAAAGTTTAAGCCAACATCGTGGGGGGGTAATTGTGCACCGGTATACATCATGCTAGCTTTTTAGGAAAGGGGGGTGGAGGAGGGTTGTTCGCCGCTCCAGAGAAGCCCCCACTACTTCCGTTCACGCCACTGGGCCCAGACCCCAAGCGTTTACGTGATCGCGATTCCGGAAAACCAGTGTTCCGCTGGTGAAGACGATCAATCACTCCCAGGTGGAAACCCAGCCCGGCACCTCATTATTTCATATAAAGTCCGTCGTTGACGCCTACGTTCCCCCCCCAGAACTTAGTTCCCCCACGAAAACAGCTCAGATAAGATCTACTTTACACATCGTCTCTCACTTTCTGCTCCTTTAGCATTTATATAGAGGGAACCTTTGTGTTGTTGTTGCAGATAGAGTTTACAAGCTTTGTTTAAAAGGGACCGTTCACCTGTTATTGTTTTATTGCAAATCAGACACTGGAGAATGATAAAGCGATCCTCAGGGGCGGGCTGGTATCACTGGCCTATAGATCAGGGCTCTTCATCTGGCGCCCCGCAAAGGACCTTGATGTGACCTTGATGTGGACTTTGGACTCTGCTCCTGCTAATCATACTTGTCAGCCAAGTATAATTTTTCACACTGAAACCGACATGCAAGTTAAGATAATGTAAATATATATAGATGGTACAGGTGTAACAATGCTTGCTATAATGTGAAAAACATGTAGTCATTCCAAAGTCTTTAAATATAACTGACATGACATGACAACACGCTTGTGGCCTTTCGACGCTCTGTTTTCTGATCCTGCCCCTTTGGGGAACGAGTTGAAGAGCCGCACTGTGGAGTCTGTTGCCAGAATCTAAATTAAGATAGGCTAAAGTTAACCCTTTCCAGAGGGGGCCATTGAGAAGCCTATTTAGATAGGGCTATAACAATACTTGCCTTTGCTGAAGACAAACACAGAACAGCGAGTGAAGATATTACCAGGATAATAAAGAAAGTACAAGTTATATGAGGCATCGCCCACAGACCGGCCTCATCACTGCTTTGCGGGTTTGCAGAAACAGATAAGAAGGTCAAACAATGTCACACTTGGCAGGGAAAGCCGTTGAGTGACTTGTTGCATTTGTCCAAGGTGTACCACATGTATTCTGCTCTGCAAAGCACCCGCGGTGAGAGGTGTGATCATAGGTGCTGCTATGCAACGGTGTGCAGGTCTCACCCACGCTTCTTGTCGCAATAACGCAGTTTAAATATACCCTTCCTTAACCAGCTGTTTTTACTTTTTGATTATTATCCCATCAATCGCTGTCAAGTCCTCCAGCACTTTTGCAGCTCATAAAAATAAAGCGTCTTGCAGGCGTGAAACATGTCGGAGGTGTCATCGGAGATTGCTGGTTGTCCAAATAAAGCCCTTTTTTGAACTTACCTGCGTGCTGCTTACCTTGGATTCTGCCGTTCAGTTGCTACTCCGGATGTTCTTTCATTTTTGTCCATAAAAAATATTAATGTCAATTTTATTTAATGGCTTCTCTTAGATATGGCCACCATTGTGAATTTTCTGAGCGACGCAGCATTATCACCTCATTTACCTTTCTATCCGTGTATGTGAAAGCAGCCTATATTGTATATAGTGGCATTGCGGTTTTTGAGGCTTGGCTTTTGGGCCTAAATTTGAAAAGCAAACAGTGCATTTATAACACTATGAAATTAGGGTTGCCAGGTGTCCAGTATTGAACCGGACTGTTCTGTATATGGACACTATGGCCAGTAACAAATGCAAGGTAATACTGGACATATATGTGTCTGGTATTATCTCTCTGGACATAGTGACCTGACAGGCTTGGGGGGGGAGGGGGCGTAGGATTTTCCTGAGTAGGGAGAGAGCAGGGCTGCTGCTAGAGTGCTGGGCAGCTTCCTCCATCCTAATTGACTGCTAGGTAATGCAGCCAATCAGGAGGAGGTGTCAGGAGCCTGGGGGTGGAGCCAAGGAGAGGAGGAAACAGCATGGAGCGGTGAGAGGGGTGTGTGTGTGTGTCGAGCGCGTCGTACCTTTCGCCATTGTGTCCAGTATTTTTGGAGATGCCACCTGGCAACCCTAACATACATTACGTGATTGTAAACTTCTCAGTGGCTTGCCGTGCAAAAGGATTAAGGAATAAGTAATTGACCAAACAAAAAGAGAAATAAAGCCACACATTTAGAGACATGAGGAGTTAAGGTTACTCATTTTGTATACATAGCACTGTTACTTTGACCCACGCTGGCAGGATCGGCTGCCTGCACACACAATAAAGGCTTTATGCGCCGCCCCTCCTTTGTGACGCTAAACCAAATAATGGAGACCACACAATGTTGGAAGAAAAGGTCACAGCTTTATTTTAACATCCGCTGTTAAAATCCTACCAGCCTGCCCGCCAGCCAAGTATGCTCCATGCAAAATGGGGGCGAGGGGGAGATCCCTGCCGACAGCCAGCAATTGGCCCGCTCCCTCCCCCGTCCCGTATCATGTGCAGGGAGTTAGATCCTGCCGAAAGCCAGCAAATTGGCCCGCTCCCTCCCTTCCGTGACCCATCCCTCCGCCCAAAGCCTGAAAATGGTAGTGGTGAGATCCTCATTCAGGGACCGTCTTTTGGTCTCTTCAACCTCCCCCCCTCCCCGCCCCTAGGGTCAGCTTGGGCCCAGCCCTAAGCTGGACGCCCTATCCTTTTCTCAGCGTTGATTGGGCATAGCCGTCCCTGTCCCTACAGCCGCGCCTCCAGCCGGCCGTCGCTGTTCTAGGGGCTTCCAGCTGAGGGACGACCTAAAATCCTCGCCCTTTCTTCTTCGTCTTTCGTGTCTTCGTGCACTGTCTGGCGGCGGCAGCCTTCCGCTGTTACGAGGAGACAAACTCACTCTCCTGTGTGTTACAAATCATGTTAATATAACTCCAACAGTTCAATCAATAGCCACATTGGTGATGGGTGGGTGGGAATTCCGTTATGCTCTGGCCTCCTCCTCCCCTGGGCGCCCCACTCTTTATAACCCTCTCCCTCCCATCCCCCTGCATGGAGGGGTACAAGCAAGCCTTCCCACTCCGTTTGGGAAGGGAGGGGGTTAGACCGACCCCCCCCCACCAGCCTCTCGCCAATTCAGGACCGTCGCGCCGCTTAAGGAGCCATACGACCCCATGCTGGGGTCTCTGCCTGCCTTTCATAAAGGCTTTATGGCTCCGCCCTCCTTTGTGACGCAAACCAACATAATGAGACCACACAATTTTGAAGAAAAAGGTCACAGCTTTATTTTAACATCCGCTGTTAAATCCTACCATCCCTGCCCCCCAGCCAAGTATGCTCCCATGCAAAATGGGGGCGAGGGGGAGATCCCTGCCGACAGCCAGCAATTGGCCCGCTCCTCCCCGCAGCCCGTATCATGTGCATGGGGGGGAGATCCCTGCCGACAGCCAGCAATTGGCCCGCTCCCTCCCCCCGCACGTATATGTGGCATGGGAGGAGATCCCTGCCGAAGCCACAATTGGCCCGCTCCCTCCCTCCGCCCAAAAGCCACTGTAATGGAGGGGAGATCCTCTTCAAGGATCAGGTTTGGGCTGCTTCCTCCCCTCCCGCCCCTAGGGTCGCTTAGGCCCAGCCCTAAAGCTGGCGCCAGCCTTACCAGCGTTGTTGGGCAAGGCGGCCCGGCCCTACAGCCGCGGCCTCCAGCCTGCCGCGCTGTTCTAGGGGCTCCAGCTGAGGACACCCTAAAGTCCTCCAGCCCTTTCCTCCGTCTCGTGACTTGGCTGGCCCGGCCAGCTCCTCGCACCCGAGGCCTCCATCGCGGGCCCGCGGACTGGAACCCTGTGGGCCACACGCCCCAGACCAAGCTGCACCGAATCTGGATCTAAATTGCTTCCCGCAAAAACCCGTGATGTTACTTAAGAAAACACCTCCAACCACCCTTTTTGATAGATGGCACCGCAGTCCCTTCTTTGCCAGCTGCACTCTGTGTCAGTCCCTCTGCGTTTAAAGAGTTTTTTAAACCGGCCGCTAGAGAGATGAATTTTGCCCCAGGCCTTATTTAACCTTCCTCCTAGTCTTTCTCTTTCCGGGCCTTTAAAAAATTTGGTTGGACTAATTACGACTCAAATGATTAAAACAACCGCACTCCCAGCGCCTTCAAGCGGCGTCATTCCTGCTGTAACCCGATAATCACTCTGATTGTGTTTGGTGTTGGTCTGGGGTCCATTCCCCACGAGGTGTAGCAAACTAACCATCGGTTTCCCACCTGAAATTCCGGCGCACTCTTGTCGAGGCCTTTACAGTCAACCAAGCACCTGCATCTCTTCCCAAATCAACGCATTCACCCTCCGCCCTACACCCAGCTGCCTGGCCCGCACCGCTGATCCTTCGGCCACTACGTGCGGCCCCTGACGAAGGAATGTCCCATGATCCACACTTCCAGGGTCTTTTGTGCAGCTGTCTACAGAAGAAAAACAATGTTAATCATTCTTCTTGGCTCGCCACGTTGCTGTGCCCTTAGGCCCTGATGTAACCCCCTATAGGCACGGGGTTTCCACCTCCCCGGTTTCCACTTGGTGCCGTCATACAGGCCGTTCTCAGCTACCGCTGTTGCGGTCACCAATTCTAAAGCAATTGGGTAACAAATACACTGGGTTCCATCCCCCTTAGCAGCAAGGCACCGCTAAAACGCTTTGAAATTGGTACCTTGTGAGTGTTATCCTCTATATGTGAGGTGGACTCACGGCTCCCCTTGCCCGCTTGGTCGGCGTTTTAGACCTGCGAATCTTTGCATACCACTGACGTAGCCTTGAGAAGTCATGCTCGCGAAAAAAGCCCGAACCCTGGATTGTTTAAGAGCGCCACTAGCTCGCCAACGGCCCTGGAGGCCACAAAGAAAGCCACGCAATACTACTCTGAACAGTTCCCTTTTCCGCGTACTGAACATATGCTCTTTTGCTGCCCTCATCAATACCTTGAAAAAAACGCTGTGACGTTCGAAACGCTTTGTATGGGTCTTTGTGGCACATTAAAGTGTCCCTTTTATTTATTTATTTTGAATCTGGGTCCTTCCTGCTAAGTTTTTGCTAGTGCGCTTTTGTTCTCCATTTTCCTGTTATCTGCAATACTGTAGCTGCACACCTGCCTACCGCTCCCTAGGATGTGAGTATTGCTTATGTTCAGGGGAACCTGCCAAGTAGACGAGTTTGAGTGGCTTGTCCATCTACCCACCTGTCTCAGGAGGATATACCCATACTATTCATATTAAAAACTATATCATATCATTTTATATACCTTGGCTAGTGGTTTTGGCTCACTTTATTTCATTATACCTGCAAGACGCTTTGCCTATTTTTCTATCATCATACCTGAGCCTGTCTGGCGTTATCGCTCCTTGACTGTCGTTTCACTTGGTTCATCCCCTATCCACAGCCTATTCTAGGGTTCTCCTAACTATGAAGTCCTTAGTTTATGTCCTTGCAGGATTGGCCATTTCAGAAAACCATCCTGCCATCATGGCCCCAACCCCCCCGCTGCTTCTGGGCCTGTAGGAAGCTAATAATCCGCGCGCTGCTACCACGCTTACCCTCGACTCTGTCCTTTTGCTTGAATACTAGCCATGTGTTGCCAGCTGGCGGTGGTTCTCCAAGTGCGTGGGGCTCAGTGACTTGTGGATCAGGTCCATAATTCCGCTATACCCTCTGCCCAAGGTGACGTGGGCATGTATTAGTGTAACCTTCCTAGCCCCTCAGCATTACTGATAAGGCTCCTCAGTGTAAATGGCCGGAGAGAAACGGTCCAGCCATGCGTTCGCAGCCTACTCTTTGGTCATTTTCTTCTCCGTTATGACGTGCGGGTTATAGAGGCGAATTTAGAGATTGCGACTTGCGAGTGTGGTTACCAAATCTAACATATTTCTTACCCACGATGTTCCCCAAATGTTTTATATGTGTCCGCATCTAAGGTCTATGTATTTAAGGACGTTCAGACCCTCTACTGGGTGCTTCTCCGCGCAGCTGGCTTACACAAGGATAGAAAAATCCGTCTAGCTACTCCAGACAACGGGTAAATAGTGGCTGAACAAGCTGGTGGTGAGGATTGATACTGGTCCCCCCCGGCGCCCCCTGCTTGGCGTCGCACCCAGAGCCGGTGTTGGCTTCCCTCCTCGGCGTCCGTTAGAATTGATCAGCAGTAACTACTGCGCTCCAGTCTAGATCAAAAAACTCACCGTGAAGTAATGAACAAATATTTATTAAATTACCATAAACAGATACACCAACAAACGAAAAGAGAACCTCCTCCCACGCGTTTCCTTGATGGTCTTTCTCCTCAGGCGTGTAAACCGACTGGAAGAGTCGCTAGCGCCGCGTAAGTGTCCTTTCCCTTTACATTATGTGTAAGCTCTTCGGGGCAGTGACTGTACCTTAATGTTTACTTAATGCCTAAAGCACTTATTCCTCTGATCTGTATTATTTATATGATCTGATAGTTTTATTTGGTTACCGACTGTATTACTACTGTGAAGCGCTATTACCTAATTGGCGCTATATAAATTAACGGACATACAACAATACAATTGCTGGTACTTACCCGCCATCCTTAATTTTGGGCCTTGCTCTCCCCGCTGCCCCCTGCGTTGCACCGCGTGGCCCTAGCCTTAAGTGTAAAATATACTGGACACCTAACCAAACTCTATTGAACCCCCCCAAACTAACCACACATATATACAGCTATGAGTGGTCACAGAGGGTGCTCCTGCATCATGGCAATATCTATTTAAAACCAGAGCAGAACAAAAACACAGACAAAGCTCAGTTTTAAGCACATCCAGTGAATACTCTACACGGTACTGTGCCTAAATATATTGGTCATAAAATCTATTAATAAATGGTCTTTTAGTTTGACATCTTTGGCCAAAATTGTTTGTAAGCCCTTGAAGCCAACGGCACGGCAGGCACATATCAGTGGTCCTCAACGCTAATATAAATTCTAATAACCTGTGTAATAACAGGAGAAATGATTTATAGTAAATCTGTCGCAATATTGCAAATTCTAAGTCTGATTGAAGCTTTTATTGACCTGTACTTTACCGGAAAAGCGACTCTGTATTAGAGATGTCAAGCCAAACTGCAAGCAGGCAATTCCCCCTGAGTGACTTAATAGATACCACTGGCCTTGAAGTGGTACCGGAGAATCACCCGCTGTCTCTTTAGGAATTTATACATACAGTTTTGAAATGTCGCTGTCACTATCTGAGTCGCTATTACCTCGTACTATACTAGATTTTTATGTCTTACCTGTAATCTCGTTGCTCGGTTTAGTACCATCGCGGCTGACCTGGCCTGAAGCCGCGGCGTCGTCCGCCCTCCCTCGCCCCATGCGTGCAATGACCAGTCATTGGCCGTCGCTTCCTGCGAAAACTGAGGGACCCCATGCAGGATCCCGGGGCTGGGGTCCCTAAATCCTCTCTCCCCCCACCCCCCCGTGACAGAGCAGAACGCCCGTCTCGCGCTGCATTTAATCTGCCCGACACAGCGTGGCCCATGGGTGGGAGGGCAGGGCCCCGATGGCTGGGGGCGGTTTATACACCAGACCGCCCGCCCCCTGCCCTGCTGGAGGTAAGTAGGTGGGGTGTGTGGGTATGGCGTTGTGGTTAGTATGATATGTTGGTGCTTCACTGTAGTAACCCCGCTCACTCCTGCCCTGGTACTGTAGGGGTAAGGGTGTAACACGCCTCTCACAATTCCGTTAGCCTCTCGTCTCTCCTCCCCTGGGGCCCCACTCTTTATACCCTCTCCCCCCTGTCCCCCCTCCCCCTGCATGGGAGGGGAACACGCCTTCCCACTCCCGTGTGGGAAGGGGGAGGGGGGTTAGCCGCCCCCCCCCACCAGCTCTCGCCAATCAGGACTCATCGCAAGCCCTTAATAAGCCTACGACCCCATGCTGGGGTCTCTGCCTCTTGCAACTCCGAGGCATAAAATCAGCCGTCAGGCTTTTACTGGCTATTTTGAACTTCTCATTTACAGCGTCTATAAAACCGGACAATGTTATAGTGTCACATGTCCATGAGACTAATGATGTATTTTTGTAATTGGCATGCAATGTATGCTGGGTACGTCTGCTGACTGTTTTGGAGTCTTGTTTCATTATAAAAACAAATGGTTAAAACATTAAGAAGGTCTTGGCTGTGTGCTTCATTTCCTTAATACTGTATGTTGTGGTTACCTTTATTTTTGAGGAAGCCAGTTCATACTGTTACCTCTGAACATCACACTACGTTATGCCATTCCGAAATACACTGTAAAGCCCAGGATGGGCAAACATAGAAATTCAACTGAAGGGGTTAAAGAATTTTCCACTCCAAATTTAATTAATAGAGCCCTGCTAATCCAGTTGCAATCGCACAAATAAATAAGTTCTTCGTTATTAGGGTATATTTTTATGTTATTTTCACCTAACACGAGTATCTCGTTGTTTTGCACTCCAATGTAATTAATTGTAAGTGCCAATATTTCAAGATCAATATTTCCCGATGCATTGGTGTACCTGCTAAGCATTGCCATGGAACCAGCTTGGAAATCATGTAACCATGTATTGTTATAACTCTGTGCCTGGGACATACTTGAAAACGAGAGGTAACTCTCGATGTATAACCTACGCCTGGTAAAACATTTGACAAATAAATAAAATAGATCTTGGCAATATTGGGCTCTGGAAAGGGTAGAATTGACAACTATTTATCAGGACCATAAAATAAATATTTAATTTGACAGAGGTTGTTCTTCAAATCTGTCCCCGAAAGGCTTCCTGGGTTCAGTTAAAGCCTGAAGTTCAAGCATATCCTACAATGTGTGTGTTTTTTTTAAAATAATCAGTTCTGTACTATGAGAAAATACGGTGGCATTTAACAAAAATCAATGTTAAAGACATTTTTTATGTATTTTAATGGAATAAGCATTTTGTTCCTATAGCAAACCATATCAGTCACATCCCCTTCCCCTTCTGACACAGCATCAACCCTTTGAGCCCTGCCCCTCTCTAGCAGTGAACCAATTGAATCTAGTGCCTGCCTGGTCACATGATCTTCCTCACAGAACTTTGGCTGTCAGTGCAGCAGAAGAGGACCCAAGATGCTTTATGAACCCCCGCCAATTTTTCAGCGATCGATTACAGGAGCAACGGACTCGACAGCGACTTAGCTAATCACTTGTCATGTGCAGATTGTATTGATGAACATATTGTAGAATGATTTATTTATTTTAAACGACAGCTGTAGTTTTAGACTACTTGAACCAGAGTCCCGCGAAGCTGACATATTGGTCCCTCGCCCTCGTCCTCTTTTCCCCGATTGCCCAATACGTTTTGTGATTGCAGTGGGGTCAGGGCTTTGTTGTTCTCTTCTGGCGGCCAATGAAAGTCGCAGGTTTCTGCGGAGTTATTCGGCGGCTCTGTATTGGTGAACTCAGTGGCCATATTTCTAGTTTTTCTTCTGAAACCGGGTCATTTTAACTGAAACTTTTGGGGGAACCAGTATCAGCTCTGCGGACCCCAATGCCTTCATACATAGCTATTGCTGGGTGGGGGCCTAAGTCCCTAACGATACTTGTGCGACACACGGCCTACCGTCAGATGGCATGAGAATAAGGACAACAGAATATGGGTTGGTGCACGGCTTTACATACGCCCTAGCTCAACCTCCTACCCGGTGATCCTCAGAAGTGGACCCAGTGGCGTAGCTATAGCTCGGAGCAAAGCCCGGAGTTGTCCACGCTCTTGTGGGCCCGCTCTTCTAGGGTGACCATATTTGTCGCCGACTGCGCACTTGTGTTGCCGGCTGCTTGCGCGCATGTTCGGACGTGCAAGCTCCGATCGCGCATGCGCAGGGAGCAGCCAGCAGCGGAGTCCCGCTCACGTCCAGCTATGGCCGTGAGTGGACCCCTACATAACAATGCACAGTCATAAACATTACATTCAACAGTAACGCTGTCGGGGTATACATCAGTGTCAGTGGTGAGCGAGCGCCCACCCAATCCTGGGCATGTTGGGTTTGTGATGTGCCGGGGCACTCTGTGGGAGCTCATTCTGTACTAACGTGTTGCAGGCGACTGTACTTCGAAAAGGGAGCTGGTCGTGCCACTGTACTTGTATGCCGTTGAGGTCCCCTCCAACGGCGCATCGAAGAACCCGGTCATGTCACTAACTTTGGCTCTGCTGATCCTAACAGTCACGTGCACCCGTGATCCCGTGGCAACGTGCCAACTCCTCCCGATCCACAACCCACAGCCCTCTCCCATGAATTGATTCCATGTAAATGTGAGTTAAAACAGTCATTTTTTTTATGTGGGCAATACAAATTTCTCTACCATATAACACCATTGCTCACCCTCGGGGGCAAAACCTTCTGACGGGAATCTTGATGACACACACCTCAAGGGTCTCTCCAAGGGCGCCCATTGTGTTAAGCTTCATCAAGGGCTCTGATCAGAGAGAGCAGAATCTTGCGATACGCCATTTACTACATAGATAAATCGGTGGATGAGACCATTACACTGCTTTTAAGATCGGAAAACACATTTATTGGCTACACTATATTGTATCTTTAATTTTTTCACATTCCATCACGTGACCCACCAGCGCTCCTTTACCTGGAAGACGACATTCCCTACGGAGTTCTGTATTCTCTCTTCTCGCGAAGAAGGTGGTCCCGCGCGAAATTAATGGAGTTCCGCTCCGGAGACCCCCTGCTCAAACCAACGTCATTTTTCATTTTAAAAATCCAACGTGCTTGGATGCCACTTGAGGCGCTGGCTCAAATATGACATCAACAAAAGTCCGTTCAAAGTAAATTTGAACTAATAAAAATATGTAGGATAGGTTTCATAAGGTCCCACTTTTCACATATATGAGGTAGCCAAACCTGTGGCGTAAAATATTTTTCTAGAGGTGTGTCTGGGGGGAGATGTAGCACGTTTGCTGTATGGACAGAACTGTAAAGAGAGTAACATACTGTACCTCACAATCCTCCAGATAACCGGCAGGAACAATTTGTTTTGTCGCATTATAGGTGAAAGGTCTGTGAGAGAAGGGCGGCAGCCAGGACACAGAAATGATTCCTATAGTGTGAAAGCAAAGTGAACGCGTGTGGCTATCTGGCCTAATCATTAACCCCATCCAGGGCTGTTTTGCTGGCGCAAGCAGCACGTTGGACGGCTAAATAGAAGATATACTGTATATGGGTCTTTATTTGCAGAGTCCCATCCTGTACATGCGTCTTCACTGATGAGAACGCGTCCCCGCCCCGAAGAGCTGACGATCTACCATGGGAGGACAATGGTTTTTCCTGTCCTCATCCAACAGAAAACAATTTCACAATGAACTAGTTGCAGTATAATTATATTCCCGTTACGTAACAACGAGGATGATAATGAGTTCTAATCGGTTTTAAATGCTTGCAGCCTTCCCCCCGCGCCCCCGATTACCTTTACATCTTCAATACATACTTTTTTTGGTGTTATTTTGTAAAAACTATGCTTATGGGAAGATGTAACCTTAGGTTGAGTCCATAGATTGCCCCTCAGCCGTGCGGAGGCGCGCGAGGCTGAGGGAAAGCGGGTGCTTCCCTGGCCTTAGTTCGTATCGGCCTGTCCGGGGGCGGTCGTGGGGGGGGGGGGCGGGGGCGGCCAGTGACGTACATCACGGTTCTTCGCCCTCATTCCCCCTCACGTGGCCGGCCTGCGCTCCCGTGAGCGCTTAAACAAAAATAAATTTGTCGGCTGCGCTTCTCCGCACGCCTGGTGCGTGAGCCCCTGCTGAAGCCGCTCTCATCGCGGCTGCAAGGGATCACTGCTCAAGCAGAGCGCGGGTTCACAGGCGTCACGCCTAAGCGCTGCCATGCCCGGCGGACCTTAGTCACTCAAGGTGCTTCAGTCTCCAGCTGTAATTGGATAATACTACACAGTACGTAATAATAATAATAGTAATATTGGTTTTTTTCTTGTTCCTCCTCTCTCTGGAGGTTACCATGCTACTGATAACTACTGAGCTGCAAGGTTCCACCACTGCGTTGGCTGCTCAACGGCTCTGCCTGTTTATCATCGGGAGCTTTGAACTGCAGCAATATTCAATCAAGTGCTGTTGTTCATTTTAAACCACTGAAACAAAGCCCCCGTTTATTTTTGGGGGGGGGGAGTTGGAGGGGTGGCAGAGGAGACAGAGGTCCTGGTGGAAAAAGTCCGGGCAAAGGGAGAATTCCAAAGTATTTGTTTATAACCGAACGTGCGTTGTTCTGTTCCCTCTCTGATGGACTTACCCCATTAGGTTAAAAAGAGAGCCTGTTTTTTTCCTCGATACAAGTTGGAGTTTTCGTTACTGCCAACTGTGTACCTGACACTTGTTGAGGAAGCACAACAGTATTACGTCACACTAGATTGGCCCTGCCCTTTCACCCACTTTCATTTCCAGCGGCTACAACAACATTGTTCAAAAAACAAGGGGCCTTAACCACCTAGTGTTCAGTGAAACATTCTTCCTTTGCTTGAATACCTAAGCAAAATACTTGAGAGCTGCATCAACCTCATGCTTTGTCTTCAAGCCTAAAGATCTGAAACCTTGTTCCTAAACACGATGTTTGGTAATTAAACATGTATTTATATTTAATCAAATGTTTTTACCAGGAAGTAAGATGTTGAGCGTTACCTCTTGTTTTCAAGTATGTCCTGGGCACAGAGTTATAATGACAAGACATGGTTACATATACTGTACATAGTTACTGTAATGAAGAGGTGTTATACGGTTCATTATATACAAGACATTGCACGCACTTAAATATAATATATAGTATGGCGTATATCACAGTTCCAGACCAGATTAAAATGTGAGACAGCCTTAGTTTGAAAGAACTTAGACTGGTGGCGGCGTGAGAGTCTCCGGTAGACTTTCCAGTTGTGGGGTGCACGGTAAGAGAAGGAGGAGCGGGCGGATACTTTGTTGAACCTTTGGGACCATGAAACGTCTTTTGCAGTCATCTCAGGTGATAGTTGCTGCATGTGGTAGGGTGAGGAGCTGTTCAGATAGGCGGGTAGCTTGCCCAGAAAGAATTTGAAGGCAAGACAGGAAAAATGAACTTTGCGCCTACACTCAAGTGATGACCAACTAGATCTTTGAGCATTTCACAGTGATGTGTGTTGTAATTTCATTGGAGGACATAGCGCATATTGAGTTGTAGAGGGTATCAAGTTTGCCAAGGTGAGTTTGGGGTGCCGATAGCCAAAAGTAAACTATGTCCCCATCTGAAATCTACCTACCCCAGCTTTGCCCCTGCCCTCCCTCCCCTGTGCCCTTTGCCCCCATACCCTCCCCACCTCCTGCCCTCCCTCCCCTGCTTTCGCCCCCTGACCCCTCCCTTGCCCTTTGCCCAGCCCTTTTCCCCCCGCCCTTTTCCCCCCCTGCTTCGGCTCCCTTTGCCCCCCTGCCGCCCCCCTGCCCCTTGCCCTTGCCCCCCCCTCCCCTCCTGCCCTCTTGCCCCCCTGCCCTTTGCTCCCCTCCCTCCCTTCCCTTGCCCCCCCTCCTGCCCTTTGACCACCCCCGCACTTTGCCCACCCTCCCTGCCCTTGGCCCCCCCCCCACCCCTCCCTGCCTTTTGTTCAACATCAAAGAATAGGAACCAAACAGTTCCAATAATGAAACCAACTCAATGTGAAATTTTTAACTTTAATTATGAACAAGATTCGTATCACCTGGTTGCGTTCTGTAAACTAAAGACCTTAACCATTCACTCTAGTCTTTTTTTGGTGGGACGGTTACCCTTTGTTATTTGTTTAACTTATCAATATCATAGTATGATGGAGTGTGATATATCCCTTATTTCATGATAAGGTTTAGGAAGGATAGGCTAAGGATGATTATTATTTTTTTTTTTAACAATTTGGGTTTTTTTTCTTTCCCACGGTGACTTTGGGAAAGAAGGGGAAGGTACACCCCTTCCTCTGACATCATCAGCCAGGTGAGCCCCGCTTTGATTGGCTGCTGGGAAAGGTTCCCACGCTCTGAGTGGTGGACCGTCCCTGCCCATGATAACATAGGACACAGAAGTCTATGTAAGGGACTACCCAATCAGAAATCTCGTTCTCTTAGTCTTCCGACTTACCGGTAACTTCGGAACCCCGGGCATTGGCCGTAGCAACGGAATAATTATTTAATTGTCACATCGGTTCACTTAGTCTGTGTCAGTCAGTACAGTATACGGTGCCCTGACTGGCCACTGAACCCTTAAAATAAACACACTCCCAGTCACATACAATAGAGTCCAAATCCTAGATCAGGGGTGTGCAAACTTTTCCCCCTGCGCCCCTCCACCGGCTCTCGCCCCCCTCCTTACCTCGTCTTCGGCGTCAAATGAGGCAGCGGGGTCACGTGACATTATGTTGCCATGGGAAGGTGACCCGCGGCGTCATTTGATGCCATGGCGACACGTCTCCAAAGACAAGGTAAGCGAAGTTGCAGAAGCCTCACGCGATCCCCCTCTGCAACCGCCTGCTCCCCCCCTCAGTTTGTGCCCCCCTGTCCTAGATCATGTTATTATGTTGGAGTCTAAACAATATGAGAGAAATGCTGCACACCTCATCCTGCTGACGTCATCAGTCCGGGTCCTTAACAGTTGGAACGCATCCGGATGTCTCATCTGGTGCGTTGCAAGTTCGCGCATGTGCAGTAGTTGTCCGATCGATCCTCTTCCCCTTCTGTGATTTTGGCACGCAAAAAGCGCAGACCAGTTGTAAGTCATTGCGCACGCGTGAGCCAGTCTCCCTGCGGTCCTGCAGGCATAAGGGGGGTAGTTGATCTTCCGTTTTCATCCATTCACATCCATCTTTATCTGTCATGCAGTGGGGGAGGATATCTTCGTCATCAGAAGCCCACGATGTGAAAAGAAGGAAAAAAAAAGGGGGGGGGGGGGTCTGAATCAGCATAACACTTTTTGAACAAGATGCAGGACCGCAGGGAGACTGGCGCACGCGTGCGCAATGACTCACGAGTAGTCTGCGCTTTTTGCGTTCCAAAATTATAGAAGGGTGAAGAGGACCGATCGGATAACTAGCGCACATGCGCGAACCTGAAACGCAAGCGTTCCAACTGCTAAGGACCCGGATTGATGACGTCAGCTAGATGGATGCCAGGATACACAGAAATGATGAGAATGTAATCTCCACGAGGATTGCTAACAGCTGTTGGGGTTATATAACAAGAGATACAGACTGGACATTGGCTAGAAGGACTGAATCAGCACATGAATTCCATCAGCACTAATTGAACAGGTTGCATTGTGGGGGTTTGGGGCACTATTTATATGTTGTTACAAGGGAATGTACTTATGCCATTGTCACTTGATAAAGACCATTTTGGTCGAAACGTTGTGTTGGCTCAATAAATGAGTTTGATTTGCTAAACCCGTTGTGCCCTATGTTCCTTTGATCATTATGTTGGAGTCTCCCATCAGAATCCTCAATCATGGTTGATTTGAATTGGATTTAGAACCTCTGAATTTGTAACACTGTATTTAGATAGAAAAGAATCAATATCTGCAGACAATCGAGGTTCCGAGGCCCCTCCCTGCCTTCCTGGTAAGTTGTAAAGAGCTGTATAAAAGTCCTGGAACTCAGAGCAAATATGCTCAGGGTCGTAGACTCTGATATCCCTTTGGGTGCGAATACTGTGTATTCCAGATAAGTATTGCTTCGTTTTCAGTTTATTTGCCAGCACAGTGTCGACTTTGTTACTTTTATCATAACATTTTTGTTTTGCCCAATGCATGGCATTTTCCGCTCTAGAGGCCAAGAAATGGGTCAGTTCACCTCTTGTGTGATTTGGCTATAAATTTGTTGTGTTGGAATGCTTTCATGAAGCGTTTCTAACTGTTCCAGCCTGTAGGTTAGGGTATCAATTTGTTCCCCCCCCTCTTTCTTTTTCAGGACAAGGCTATCAATTTGTTTCTCGTCACCGCCTTTTGGGCTTCGCACACGGTGGAGTGGGGCACATCTGGAGTGGAGTTGATGTTGAAGTATTGTAACAACTCCTCTGAGACCTCTGCCACTTTGTCAGTGTTTGACAATAAATATTCATTTAACATCCATTGGCTGGAGTTTTTCTTTTCATTAAAGTGCTCCAATAAGGATAACATTGTTGAGTGATCTGACCATGTCGAGGGCAAAATATCTCCTCTAATAAGGTTCCCACGTAAGCGGCAGTCTACGAAGATATAGTCAATTCTATAGTAATGGAACTGGACAATAATGTCTCCGGGGTTGTCGCCAGCTTGGGGCCTAGGCCGCAAGGCTCTGTAGCAGCTGGCCAGCGCCTCTTCCATACGATTTGGTTGGTGCTGCGTAATGAAGCTTCCTAGCATCAATTTCATGGGTTACTGCCATCCCAATTTCACCAGAAGTCTGATACTCCCTGCCTGGAGTAACTACACCCCCGCTCAGAACTGTGGTAATGCTAGGACTCAGTGGACCCAGGAATAAGGACTTTGGTGCTGAAGGAGTCCCATCAATGGACCTTCATGATGCCTTTCCCAACTCCCATCATCCTCTAAAGCAGGCCCATTTCTCAAGGGGAGATAGTAGATAGTCTTTGTCCGATTTATTGTCCCCAATGCTGTCTGGGTTACAAAACCATCTCTGAGGTGCAGTTTGCACTGGTTGGGTAGAGCAGAATGGAAGTCCAATTATTCACTTCCAAGACAATGCGATGTTGAACAGCTGATTAAAATTAATCGCTTGGTGATTCCTGAAGCACTATGAAGCTATGGATGTAGCGGGCTCGTTTTTGGAGGGTTGACACAAGATAGAATATATCTGAATTATGTGGCTGGGCGGCTGTCCTTTTATCAGCAGTGGTGTGACCTTATCAGACACCTACGTACCTTCACTGCATCTGCCACCTCCACTGACTCTAATCATGCTGTGTTCTGTGTATATAATAATGACCAGGTCAGAAGCTAGGATCACTGCCTAGCAGAGCAAACCCGTAGAAATAGTATATATAATATAGTGAGTGAGGCAGTAAAAGACCTATAAAATTAGAATGGGGTAGCACAGGGGATTGGTCCGGACTCCAGAGTGGAGTACAATACAAGTTCCGATAGCCAGGCACCGATTCTGTCAACAACTTAGCGTCCTGCAAAGAGTGAGGTGGGAAAAGACCTTGGAAATTTGAAAGGTACACAACAGGACTTTCTCGATTCTGTGGGTGGTGGTGCATGGACGTTCTTAGTTGGTGGACCGATTTGTCTGGTTAATTCCGATAACGAACGAGACTCCTCCATGCTAACTAGTTACGCGACCCCCAGCGGTCAGCGTCCAAGTTCTTAGAGGGACAAATAGCGTTCAGCCACACGAGATTGGGCAATAACAGGTCTGTGATGCCCTTAGATGTTCGGGGCTGCACGCGCGCTACACTGAATGGATCGGCGTGTGTCTATTCTTTGCGGATGGGTGCGGTTAACCTGCTGTACCCGGTTTGTGATAGGGATTGGGGATTGCAATTATTTCCCATGACCAAGGAATTCCCAGTAAGTGTGGGTCATAAGCTCACGTTGATTAAGTCCCCTTTCCTTTGTACACACCACCCGTCCCTTCTACCGATGCGATGGTTTAGGGAGGTCCTCGGATTGGTACCGATGGGGTCGGCAATGGCCCTGGCGGAGCGCTGAGAAGACGTTCAAACTTGATTATCTAGAGGAAGTCAAAGTCATAACTAGGTTTCCATAGGTGAACTGGTGGAAGGATCATTACCGGGACCCAGCTCAGCGGGAATGAAGAGGGGCGTGGCATATACCTAAGCATATTTCTAAGCGGAGGAAAAGAAACTAACCAGGTCCCCAGTGGTCGCTGCGCCGCCTGCTACGGCATGCGCACCACATACAAGGCACAGCCCTCTATGGGGCAGGCCCCAGTTGGCGTGTGGGCGTTCGTGCACAAGCCGCGATACATGGCGGCCTTGGCCAAAATACAAGATTTTTGTCCTTTGGCGTGGCGGCCGAGCATTGGCCACGTCACGGCGCGCGGTTCAGCCAATGAGGGCGATCAAGCCGTGTAACGTCATGGTCGCGCCTCTGCCACACCCCACCCCATCAGATTTCCTGCTCTCCACTCCTAGCACAGCTGCAGACCACAGGTCACGACTGAAACATGTGCATGCGCCGGCAGACGCTATGGCGCGTGTGCAGCCGTGACCACTGGGACCGTAGCCTAACGGCGAGTGAAGAGGGAGGAGCCCGGTACTGAATCCCAGCCGGTCTGGCAGGCATGGGACATGTGACGTACGGGAGACCGGAACACCCTGCCATCGCTCGGTGGGGCCAAGTCCTTCTGATCGAAGCCCAGCCCGCGGACGGTGTTAGGTTGGTGGTTGGACACAGTCTCCTCGGAGTCGGTTTGTGTGGGAATGCAGCCCAAAAGTGTGTGGTGAACTGCATCTAAGGCTAAATACCAGCACGAGACCGATAGTCGACAAATACTGTAAGGGAAAGTTGAAAAGAACTTTGAAGAGAGTTAAAGAGGGCGTGAAACCATTAATAGGGATATGGGTGAGGTCCATACAGTCCCTGCTTCATCACACGTGGCTCAATCAGTCCCTGCTTCAGCACAGGTGGCTCAATCAGTCCGTGCTTCAGCACAGGTGGCTCAATCAAAGGCTCAGACTTCGAGTCTTTTCTCAGTCTTTTTTCTATGGAAAATATTTTTCTATTCTATCTTTATGGGACAAGCACTTACACAACACTTATTGAACTACCGGAGTGCCAACTGCATATATATACTGTATATACACACATACATAACGCTATCCTTAGGATATACTTATCTACTCAGGGCCCAAATAAAACTCTTTCAAAACTTTTTATCTATCCTATATATCAAGTATTACTATTATTTAATTCATCAATAATAGACATCATTTATTTAATAAATTCATTCAGAGCATGACATAATTTTTATACATTATTGCTCCATGAAAAAAGAAAAAATAATAATAATTAGCCGTGCTAAAGAAAACCTGTAAAATAAGCAGACAACAGTGCTTCCTCTGACAGATCTGTGAATCAGCTGGAAACCCCCTCCCATTCGGAGGAAACACACCCCCTACGAGCCTCCACTTTGCACCCAATAGGATGGAGGCATGCTGGTCAGGCCTCTCACACAGTGCTAACATTTCCTGCCACGCAATCCTCCGCTCTGCTGGAACCTCTGGCACAATGTCAAGAGCACAGTCACAGCCAGGTCGCCTTGCATCAGAATGCAACTAGGTCAGAGTTGAACTTGCCTGCTGCAGTCTGCAGTCTGCAGAAAGATGCATTGTATATTTCCCTCACAACATCACTGTAATGCAGTGTTTAATGCCACTGAATATATATATATATATATAAAACAGAAATAGCCGTATACTCATTTATTCTGCTATATATATATATATATATTGTGCAGAATAAATGAGTACATATATATATATATATATGTGTGTGTGTGTTTGTGTGTGTGTGTATATACAGTATATAGTCTTTCCTGGTTTCATAAAATACCATTTAAATTAATGTACCTATGAATATTTCTATGCATAAAATGCTACGTGAGCGTTTGCATGCAAGCCTCTAAACGAGCCATGTTTTGGGGTCCCTGTTTAGGCAGGATAATTGCATGGTGTAGTTATATTCAGTATTTACTTTTTTGTATACGCCACGTTTATATCTGTGGCCCCCCGTTTGTCGCCACACTTTTTTTCCCCCCCGCAATGCATTAGAAGCCACCTGGCCATTAAAGAAAGGTACGCCGGTCCCAAATATGGCAGCAATGTGTTGATTGCTGCCTTTCCCATGGGGGACGTTAATGGGAGATAACCAAGCCTGAAGCTCGTCCCCTATACCATGAACTTGATCTTGTTCCCAATGCATCTTTGTATTATAAAAGTCTTGCATTTCTTCTGTCACTACAAGACGATAATGAATCTCTCAAGGAGGTATTTAGCAATCAATAACCTGTTCAATCATTAGCTCACTCGGCATTTTGTTGTTTGACAAAATCTTTTATGACAAGGGTTGTTGATGACCTCAGTCCCAGAGGCAGGACAAACGTGACGAAAAGAGGTGGGGAGTTTTTTTTTGGGGGGTGGGAGGAGATCTCCCTTGAAAAAGTATTTAAACGAGCATGGTCATCATCTTCTTATCACCGAGCTTCCTTAGCATCATATGAACAGAGAGAGAGAAATCACAGCCACGCTGAATCAGTGGTGAGTATTTGCAAGCAGGATCGGAAATGCCAAATGATGTAATAATAATGTATTTTATTGTTATACTCTATTTTTAGTTCTGTCTTTTTTTTTTTTTTGCATTACCGTCATTTTGTGGGGTTCTTGTCCAGTTTGAGTAAAGTCACACAGCCGGGAAGAGGTTAATAACAACCTTCCTGTGCTGTGTTGGTTAAGGCGGGTGGGCTTGAATGGAAAAGGTAGGGGCTATTCATATTCTCTGTGTTCTTGGGCAATTTACGTGACCTCTCTGAGCATTATTCACCTTTAATAACCACCCAGATATTCCTCTGGAAGCCGCCATGCGCACCAGAACTTCAGAAATGTACCAATAAGATTCCACCCCAGTACTGGCTGCATAAAATACACCTGTAAAGTATAATGCACAGAACTAAATTATTTAGATAGCTATACATTATACTGCATCATCGTCAAGTCAATTATTCGAACTGAAAAGCGCTTTGCAAGTTATTATCGTTATACTTTTGCTGTACTAATGTAGTGTTGTTCTCACATTGATGAATACATGTGGTTATTTTTCAGAGCGCAGTATCGCCACCTTCTCTGTTAGCGATCCCTATAACTCGCCAGAATGCCGCAGCTGAAGACAGAGCGCCAAGCCACGGACATTGTGAGCCAAGGAGACCTGCACGGCTTAAATCCCGAAGTAAGAGACTTCATAGTCGCCAACACGAGACTCCTGCAGCCGGACAGCGTTCACATCTGTGACGGGTCGGAGGAGGAGAACACGAAGATGCTGAGACTCATGGAGAAAACTGGGATGATCAAGAGACTTGAGAAATATGAGAACTGGTGAGTTAGAGACGCAGCGCCATCCTGGGAGACGCAGCGCCATCCTGGGAGATGCAGCGCCATCCTGGGAGACGCAGCGCCATCCTGGGAGTGCCATGTACTGTATGCGTGTATTGGGTTTTATTTCTACGCTGCCAACCATGTACACAGGCGCGACGATACGGCAATAGTATGTATGTCTTTATTTATAGAGCGCCATTAATGTACATAGCGCGTCACAGCAGTAATACACGTGACAATCATATAAATAACAAATGTTACAAATAACACAGAAAGGGAAGAAGCGCTTCAGACATAAAAGTGACATTTGGGAAAAGGAGTCCCTGCCCCGAAGAGCTTACACTCTAATTGGTAGGTAGGAAGGACGTACAGAGACACTAGGAAGGCTTTCTGATAAGTGCGTCTGCAAGGGGCCAAGTTCGATGTATGAGGAGTAAAGTATCAGCCACGGATATGTATTGCAATATATGTTATGCAAATAGTATTGCAGAAATAATGCACGCAGATACGCTGCAAAATGGGGAGAAGTTCATCAAATTAAAGAATGGTAGAAATGAGTGCTTGCTCTCACATACAGGCACACACACCCTGATGAAGGGGTAGTGTGTGTGTGTGTGTGTGTGTGTGTTGACTCTCCCCAAGGTGCAAGCTGGGGCAGAGACGCAGAATGTGATACATCTCATTATTACCTGTGCACCATGTAACTCTCCCCCAACTCCTCCTACTGACTCTCCCCAAGGTGCAAGTTGGGACAGAGACGCAGAATGTGATACATCTCATTATAATCTGTGCACCATGTAACTCCCCCAACTCCTCCTACTGACTCTTCCCAAGGTGCAAGCTGGGGCAGAGACACAGGATGTGATACATCTCATTATAATCTGTGCGCCATGTAACTCCCCCCAACTCCTCCTACTGACTCTCCCCAAGGTGCAAGCTGGGACAGAGACGCAGAATGTGATACATCTCATTATAATCTGTGCACCATGTAACTCTCCCCCAACTCCTCCTACTGACTCTGCCCAAGGTGCATGCTGGGGCAGAGATGCAGAATGTGATATATCTCATTATAATCTGTGCACCATGTAACTCTCCCCCAAGGTTATCTCCCAATGAGATTCAAAGTGCTTTACAATTACAGTAGAGCCCGCAGTACACACACAGGTCCCTGCCCCGTGGAGCTTACAATCTATGTTTTTGGTGCCTGAGGCACAGAGAGATAAAGTGATTTGCCCAAGGTCACAAGGAGCCAACCACCGGGATTGAACCAGGTCCCCCTGCTTCACACGCAGTGTCGTTGTTTGCAGTCAGTGCCTTTACTCGCTGAGCTGCTCCTTCTCCCTTTATCTTTGAGAAGCCCCAGCAAACAAACAGGCAGGTCCCTGATAATCATACAATGTAACAGGACCTCGACGTGGAAGAGGAAGTGTCATTTTGCGCATTCAATGTTTAGCATTGCTTAACAGGATTGGAGCAGGGGGTCTCCGGAGCTAAACCCCATTTATTTCAGCTCCGAGGAACCCCGGAATCTCAAAATACAGATCTCCAAAGGGGGGCGCCGGTATCTCCCGAAAATGTAAAGCTCCCGCATCACGCGGGGCAATAGGAAGACACACCAGATGATGTCATGGCTTCCTATTGGCCCGCAGGACACCGGAGCTTTGAAACGCCGCCATTACGTGAACCCCAGCTAGCGAGCTGGAGCGGCTACCGGCACCCCCTACGGACGTTAAGTATCTCCAGAAGCAAGGGGTCCCCAGAGATGAAATTTATGGAGTTCAGCCCCAGAGACCGCCTGCTTTTATTTAAAGAACCGACCGGCTGGTCTGGCCGCTTTAATATATTAATTGTAATATTCTTGTGGTCTACAGGTGTGCCGCTGGTATATGAAGCATTGAGTTGGCAACATGGAGTCTTTGTAGGATCAGCCATGAGGTCAGAGGCAACAGCTGCAGCTGAACACAAAGGTAGCTACAGTATAAATCTTTGGGTTATATCCCTATGTAATGTGTTGAGGTGTTGTAAAAGCTCTGAAGGGTTTTTCCGTCCAAGACAAGTTGGTCTACTCTCTCAATGCATGCTGGGATTTCCCTTCTTCCCAACTTGGCCACACCAATTAGGAGCCAGAGGGACAACATATGACACCCCATCTTATTCTTTCCCTCGTAACAGGCAAAATTATAATGCACGACCCGTTTGCCATGAGGCCATTCTTCGGCTACAACTTTGGCAGGTACCTGGCGCATTGGCTCAGCATGGAACATCTCCCATCGGCCAAACTGCCCAAGATCTTTCACGTCAACTGGTTCCGTAAGGACAAGCAGGGCAATTTCCTGTGGCCGGGCTATGGAGAGAATAGCCGTGTCTTGGAATGGATGTTCAGAAGGATCAATGGAGAAGACTGTGCCAAAAAGACCGCAGTCGGCTACATCCCGGCAGACGGTGCCCTGAACTTGAAGGGCCTTGGAGATGTTAATTTGAATGAACTTTTTGAAATCTCCAAAGAGTTTTGGGAAGAGGAAGTGAAGAACATCAAGAAATACTTTGACGATCAAGTTAACGCTGATCTCCCATACGAAATAGAAAGGGAGCTGGTTGCATTAGAGGAAAGGCTAAAACAATTGTGAAAGGTTGTGGAACAGGATACATAGCAATTAGCTCAGATACTTACAAAGAGAATTAGTGACGGACATGCCACTTTTCTGAACTCACAACCGGTGGTAGCAGAATAGGACGATGATAATATCTGCCTTACTTAATCCTACATTTCCTTGGGTTTTTTTTTTAGCTATAAAGGGATGAATCAGATGAGTGGGCTCACCCAATGTACTGTATCTTAAAGAAATTGTCTTCCATTCTTAGTGTAAAACATTTTCGGTATTTTATGCACCTTGCCAATAACACGTAAGGAAAATAAGAGAGGGAGGAATGGGTTTCACAAGAAAAAGAAAGCATATATGAAAGAGGGCGTGAGCGAGTACAGGAACGCCAGAGTGGAGGGACGCCAGAGAGCGCAGCAGCACGAGCGAGACGGAGAATGCAGAGATAGAAACAGAATGTAAAGAGAGAGATTATCATTTCATTTTATTGTTATTTTTATATATTGGTTAAGGAATTTGTCATTGGGAAGGTTATTTGATAATCTTTAATATTCAACAAATACTTTTATATTTTTATATGTCTTTTATTTTCTTGCTGCTGCCAAAGTTGTTTACTGTACAACGTATAATAATAAAACTTTTTTTTATAAGGAAACTGTTCAATGCTTCCTCTGCATTTTAAAATACAGTATGGGTTTGGAATCGTGTACACAAAGTTGTTAAAGTTTGGTGATGAAGTATCTCCAGATGTAATACATATTTATACGAAGGCATACAATGTCTTCACTCATCACTGCTCAAAGGGTTATGAAGAAGGTTAAGTAGATGGATATTTCAATGGCCGCGTCGAATTGTCCTTAACCCCACATAAAAGACACTTGTTTAGGTAAAAATAACCTGTTTGAAAAAAGTAAATCCACAGCACCAAAAATATTTCCAAAAATTCACCCAAAATGTCACTATATTATGCTAAACCCGTATAGCTACAAATAGACAACCTCTTGGTTTACAATTTGCGATGAGTCCACACGTCATATTTCCCACTAACTCCTTGCTGTCCGACGTTTGAAAATGCATGAATTTATTCTAAATCCTTGTGTAATTGGGGTTCTTGATGTTGGGAAAACCAGTTTTTATTCTGCATGTTCTTAAATATTTTTTTCCCCTGCTCTGTAAATGTAATGAAAACCCCCTGTTCTAATTTCATTTTATTAAGTCTTTGAAGAGGAAAAATTCTTCTACGTTGGTGTTTTATTGATCTTGGCACCATCTGGTGTTCTCAGTTCAATTGAACAAATATTTGCCATGCTGTAAACCTGAATATCCAAGATCCAATAACCCATTATTTCTAAAGGCCAGATCTTAACGTGTGCTCACACACAATTAGAATCCAATGTGTACATTTCTTTGCATAATATTTCACTTGCTAAACAATTACTCAAACCTATTGCTAAAAAAAAAACCTACTCTGTACACCAGGCGTGGCCAACGCCAGTCCTCAAGGACTGGTATTAGGGATACCCCTGCTTCAGCACAGGTGGCCCAGTTAGCTGAGCCACTGATCAATCATTGAGCCACTTGTGCTGAAGCATGGATATCCCTAATACCTGGCCCGTTGCTGGCCCTTGAGGACTGGAGGTGGTCACCCACCGCTGGACACCAATCCGACCGGAACATTTAGCCATTTAGTTAGTGGGCAGGCGTAATCTTATCTGTCATCTGACGTCCATCTTGGGGACGTCCCCCGACATACCCGTACTTTTATACACAGTTGCCTCAAAGATTTCAGTAGCATTGCTCTCCTAACCCTTTGAGCACCCGAGTGCAACCGGTGCTACGTCACTCAACCAGGTGACCGCTTGGTGCAGCAATCACGGGGGTCGTGGCAGGACTCCCTCCCCCCCTCGGACGTGACTGGAAGTTAAAGGGCTCTCCCCTTCCGTTGCCATCGCGATCTCCCCTGGGTGCGTATCATAGGGCTCCCCCTAGAGTGCTGGCTCTTATGACGGACAGAGGATAGAATTTGGCACTCAAAGGGTTAAAATCCAGCACCCTCCTCTCACCCCCTCGCACTGCCCGAGAAGCCTTCCGTTCATCGACTGGCAATCCGTTGCTAGCCCCTCCAGCAGAGAAAGGGTTACGCGTGGTAGCTACCTCCACCGACTTTTAACAGTAATAAGCCACTAAAAGTCTCAATGTAGTTTTTTACCCCCGTTCATTGACCCCAAAGATGTCACTATTAGCCACGGTGGTAAGAAAGACGGGAGAGGGAGTGGGTGGTACGATACATTGTATTGGTCCTTTCGAACTTCTCAGGGTCCCGGATAACCGATGAAGGACCCTAGGAGGTTGGAAAGCTTGTAAGATGTCAAGTGCCCAGGACATACCTGAAAACGAGAAGTAACTCTCAACTTATTACTTCCTGGTAACACATGTTATAAATAAAATAAATAAATAACTACTAGTTGGTCCAATAAAAGGTATCATACCCGTAGCCCCTCTCCCTCCTTTGTTACTACATGGAAGTAAGTACCAGCACAGCTCCCCACCGTTCTTGGCCGACACTAAGTCAGTCATCCATATGTATTATTTGCATGGTAGGGCCATTATAAATAATATGACACTAGTCGTTTACATTTACCAATACCAGTGATAAATAAAACATAACAAAATACACAATTCTGTTTTAATTTACATTGAACCCATCGGGTGTTCAACATGAGGTGAATCATTTCAAACACACTTTTTTGTTACAGTTTGTATGACTTCAGCGCTAAGGTTTTGACGCACAACATTTTTCAAAGATAACGTTGTACCTTAGGCCCCGGCAACTCTGCGCCTCAGACACCACAGCATGGCCTCGGATATAGCACAGGCGCGCATGCGCGCGACGGAACGTACGAGAAGCCATCCGTGGCCTGTAGGATTGTGCGACGGGGAGGCGTGGCTGACGAGAAGCGATCTGCGGCCTGTAGGATTGCGTGACGGGGAGGCGTGGCGGAGGCATGGCCGTGACCTCACATGAGCGGTTCGCCCTCATTGGCTGAACCGCGTGCGTGACCCGGACGTCACGCGACCAAAATCAAAAACATTTTTGTCTCGCGTAAAATCAGCTGCGCCGACGCTTTCGTGCACGCGCACGGCCGTGCGCTCTATGGCTGTCCTCATTGAGGTGCGGCCATTTTGTTTACGCCTCGCGGACTGTGGACGCGGCCTAAGAGTGTAAACCCTTCAGGGTGGGGACTCATTATGCAGGCACAAGTTCTTTGTGCAGCGATGTGTACATTGTGCGTTTCTGGGAATTACTGTTCCCTGACAAATCTTGCGCTGCAATATGAGTTGCCACGGCAACAATATTTATTTGACACTCCCGGCCTTGCTGTTAATTAGCTGCCTAATTGAAACATAATGAAGGTAATTGGATGCATCTTTTGCTGCTCAAGAAAGAGTTTGAAAAAGCAAATCGGGATGTTGTTCACTAATTTATTTTGTTTATATGGGATTCAAAGTGAAAGTGGGTTAGTCCTGCACAGACCCTGTACTTTGTATCCAAAATGTCATTGAGAACAATAGAGTTTTGTGCTTTATTATACAGACACCATACAGCAGGGGGGAGGCCAATTCCACCTCCCGCTCCCTTACATCTGATGCAGAGTTTCAAATTTACACCACTTCTGATATGGTGCAATTATTGGGGCAAATTAAAGTGAAAAAGAATAGCACAGAGAGACGCAGAATGTGATACATCTCATTATAATCTGTGCACCATGTAACTCCCCCCAACTCCTCCTACTGACTCTCCCCAAGGTGCAAGCTGGGACAGAGACGCAGAATGTAATACATCTCATTATAATCTGTGCACCATGTAACTCTCCCCCAACTCCTCCTACTGACTCTCCCCAAGGTGCAAGCTGGGAATCAGATAGATAGATGGATAATCAGATAGATAGATGGATAATCAGACAGACAGATAGATGGATAATCAGACAGTTAGATGGATAATCAGATAGATAGATGGATAATCAGATAGATAGATGATAGATAGACAGACACAATTTGGATTCCCTTTCTTTGCTGACAAATCTATGTAGGTAAGGAAAGGATGTAAGGTAGACTATAAAACATGGACTATAAGACCTATTCTTACCAGCATGTGTTCAGCCAGCCAGCCCTCTTCTTTGGCGATGCGGCTGGCAATCCTGAGGGCGAAGCACTTTTTCCCCAGTAGAGAATTTCCTCCGTAACCGCTTCCAAAGGAGATAATCTCTCTCCGCTCCGGTATGTGGGCGATGAGAGTCTGCTCGGGGTTACACGGCCAGTTGTTCACCAGAGATCCTACAGCGGAAATAATCCCATGTGCTAGTCAGTAACATGGATGCGTCTGGAAGCAGCTGAAGCAGCAAAACGCGTTGCACTGCGCGATTTCTTTTACATTACAGGATTAGAGCAGGGGGTCTCTGGAGCTGAACCGTGTTTATGTCAGCCCCGGGGACCCCCTCACCCCAGAGATACTTGTAGGTTCTGCCGGTATCTCTTTAATGTTTAAATGTCCAGGTCACACGGGCCAATAGGAAGCCGCAAGGGATGACGTCACAGCTTCCGATTGGCCCACGAGACTCGGGACATTTAAAGGCCGCCATTATGTTAGGCACACAAGTTCTTTGGCTGCAGATACCGAAACCCACTACGGAGGTATCTCTGGAAGCAAGGGGGGCCCGGAGCTGAAAGTAACACATTTCAGCTCAGGAGACCCCCTGCTTTAATACTATAATAATAAAAAATCATTTAAAAAAATTTGCGTCGTTTTGCTGCTTCGAGCACATGTTTAATTGTGTAGCGTACATGAAAAGCACCGACTTTCTGTACAATATTTCACTTTTCTTTGAAAATGAAGAAAAGTTTAAAAGATCTTTGCTAAATCCAAACAAACACAATACATAATAAATCATGTTGTTTGTGTTTCTTGGGGACTTATAACTTAGTAAGGAAAGCTTGAGTTACAAAACTGTTTCTTAAAACATTCACAATGGCACCAAGATCTGGCAAGATTTCGCCCGTTTCATAGTTTAAATATGTTTGTAATATATAATGTATTATTAACACAATAATCTGTGTCCAGGACATACTTGGCAATGAGTGGTACTGTAAATATCAATGTATTTGTTCCCGGTAAAACATTTAATAAATAAATAGTGCGCGTTTACAGAAGCCCGTAATATAATATTTTAAATCACTGCCTGTTTAAAAATAGAAAAAAATGAGGATGAAAGGGTATACAACAGCTCAACCCCCTTATAACGCTGCGCTTGGGGTCCAAAGAATCCCATCACGTTATAAGCGGATCGCATTAGAAATAATGTACAATTGTATGCATTGTACAGTAAAGTATTTAAGATACCAATAATCGTGTTGTAAAGTATTAATAAATACGAAAATTGGGAGCCACGCTGACATCGTGTTATAAGCGGATCCGCGTTGTAACGGATCGCGTTATAACGGGGTTGAGCTGTAATTGTTTCTGGTTCTGGCTTAGAGAGGTGAGGAAATTATGAGATATACAGTATAGAACAGCGGTTTCCAAACTTTTTTTGGTTAAGGAACCCTATGAAATTCGGAGGAACCCCCAACCCTCTCTCTGTCTGTGATCAGATACATTGTAAATTCTTCTGTATTTATTACAACGTTCAAATAACCATCAAATTGCAGGGAACCCTTTAGGGATGTCGGGAAACCCAAGGAACCGTGGTTGAAAAACACTGGTATAGATGTTGAGATAAAAAATTAACTGCTATAATTAATACTCATATTAGAGGAGTAACAAAATAGCATTATGTATAAGATAAAAGAGTAAAACAACAGAGAAACAAAAAATTAATCATTAATAAAAATAATGGAGATGATATATTTTTTAAAGATTAAGCATACAAACAAACTAAAGACTTGAAGATAAAACCTAGGAGTAACATGATAACTTTAGCTATGAATAACTGACGTCTGTCCACTAAAAGGTATCACAACCTGTATGTGCATATAAACAAACATTTACACACGTAAAAGAATAATAATGGACACGAATATGAATTTTGTATACTTCTTGGGCTATGCATTTTCCATATAGGTACAGTATTTAAAGAAAGAAAGTGGCTTACTTTTTAATGGAAAAGGACAGCCCATGGAATGGAGGCATTTGACAAACTCTCCGTCCCCCAGGGATTCCAAAATCGCCGTTCCCATCCGGGTCATAATCCTCATGCTCGCAACCACGTAAGGGGAATCAGTCAGCTGGATTCCAATTTTGGACAGTGGGGACCCAATAGGACCCATGCTGAATGGAATAACATACATTGTCCGTCCTGCAAAAAAAAAAGGAGGTTCAGATGTCGTGGGGTGCGCCGATGAGTATGTAGAGAGTTTGGGGGGGTTTCTTGATTCTTTTGGGGTCAATGTATCAATGCAGATAAAAGTGTATGTAGACGCGCTGCTCTGTGTTTGTGAAGCAGGGCTGCGGGGTATGTAACAACAATTTCTTCTGTCTGGTGCAGAATGTTAAGGTTACACCACTTCAGATACGGCGGATTTGGGGGGACAGATAAAAGGAAAAAGAATAGCAGAGAGAGACTCAGAATGTGATCATCTCATTATAATCTGTGCCCCATGTAACTCCCCCCAACTCCTCCTACTGACTCTCCCCCAAGGTGCAAGCAGAGAGAGACGCAGAATGTGATACATCTCATTATAATCTGTGCACCATGTAACTCCCCCAACTCCTCCTACTGACTCTCCCCAAGGTGCAAACTAGGGCAGAGACACAGAATGTGATACATCTCATTATAATCTGTGCACCATGTAACTCTCCCCCAACTCCTCCTACTGACTCTCCCCAAGGTGCAAGCTGGGGCAGAGACGCAGAATGTGATACATCTCATTACAATCCTGTAGCTCATGTAACTTCCCACCGCATAACTCCTCCTACTGACTCTCCCCAAGGTGCAATCTGGGACGAGACGCAATGTGATACATCTCATTATAAACTGTGCACCATGTAACTCCCCCCAACTCCCTCCTACTGACTCTCCCCACGGTGCAAGCTGGGCAGAGACGCAGAATGTGATACATCTCATATACTGTGCACCTGTAACTCCCCCAACCTCCCCCTACTGACTCTTCCCCAAGGTGCAAGCTGGGCAGAGACAGAATGTGATACATCTCATTATACTCTGTGCACCGTGTAACTCTCCCCCAACTCTCCTACTGACTCTCCCCAAGGTGCAAGCTGGGACAGAGAGCAGAATGTATACATCTCATTATAATCTGTGCACCATGTACAACTCCCCCAACCTCTACTCCTAACTGACTCTCTCCAAGGTGCAGCTGGGCGAGGCTCAGAATGTGATATATCTCAATTATATCTTGTGCACCATGTACTCTCCCCCAACTCCTCCCTACTACTGCCTCTCCCCAAGTGCAAACTGGGCAGACGCAGAATGTGATATATCTCATTATAATCTGTGGCAACCATGTAACTCTCCCCCAACTCCTCCTACTGACTCTCCCCAAGGTGCAAGCTGGGGCAGAGACGCAGAATGTGATACATCTCATTATAATCTGTGCACCATGTAACTCCCCCCAACTCCTCCTACTGACTCTCCCCAAGGTGCAGGCTGGGGCAGAGACGCAGAATGTGATACATCTCATTTTCATCTGTGCACCATGTAACTCTCCCCCAACTCCTCCTACTGACTCTCCCCAAGGTGCAAGCTGGGGCAGACACAGAATGTGATACATCTCATTATAATCTGTGCACCATGTAACTCCCCCCAACTCCTCCTACTGACTCTCCCCAAGGTGCAAGCTGGGGCAGAGACGCAGAATGTGATACATCTCATTATAATCTGTGCACCATGTAACTCTCCCCCAACTCCTCCTACTGACTCTCCCCAAGGTGCAAGCTGGGGCAGAGACGCAGAATGTGATACATCTCATTATAATCTGTGCACCATGTAACTCCCCCAACTCTTCCTACTGACTCTCCCCAAGGTACAAGCTGGGACAGACAGGGGGAATTTGGAGCAACATGTCCCCCCCTGAGTATTTTACTATATTACAACTCCTATATACAGTGTTACATGTAACGTCCCCATTTTAAAAGAAGCCAATAACATGTTTTCTATGTCTCCTGTATATAACCTTTGTTACATATAAACATAAAAGTTGTTTTTGTCATTCTGAATTTCTAATCTTCGGTGACATTTTAATTCAAGGCTCATAAAGCAAGAAGACTTTGCACTTTTCAAATATAAGTTCGTTTCTTCACTGCATGAAGGGTGAAAAGAATAAAAACCCCGACAATCATGGAGGTAAACGGTCACAGCTTTATTGAGTTCACAACATCACCAAATAATGCCTGATCAGATTGCCCAACCACAAGTGCCCCTGACCCTTGAAACCACATCAACCACCACTTAAACCCACTAGCCGTCCAGCCTAGTAGAACCTCTTTTATGACCAACCAAGACCAACTGTCCTAGCCACCACCTTCCCCATATATAAACCCATTAGTTAATGTGGTATTCAGCTACGGATCCATCTGATGAAGCCCACCAGCGTTATCTGTGACAAACAACATATCCTTCACAGCCTTCCCCAATAAATCAGATTCGGGCGGATTAGCCCATTGCTGCCCTCACCTGATCCTCTTTTAAACCCTTTAGTATCAAAGGAGGGAGAGGGAGTAGGGGGGATGATACCTTTTATTGGACCAAGAAGTAGTTGATATGTTACACGCTTTCCAACATCTCAGGGTCCTTCATCAGGTTCTCCTGAGAGGTTGGAAAGCGTGTAACATATCAACTGCTTGTTGGTCCAATAAAAGGTATCATACCCCCTACTCTCTCTCCCTCCTAACTACTACATGGAAGGAAGGACGGACACACACGGCGACTCACCCTTGTTTTGAACTCCTTAACTCCCATCCACCTACCCTCACTTGCCTTTCCAATTAGCCCTATCCACTTAGTTCCTCTTTCTTAATTGTCCCGGTTGGGGTCTGGTCTGGGGTTTGGCACTCCTGGGGCTACGCCATGTGGGCAGGCACTTCCGGGGCTACACCTTGCGGTCAGGCACTCCTGGGGCTACGCCTTGTGGGCAGGCACTTCCGGGGCTACGCCATGCGGTCAGGAACTCCTGGGGCTACGCCATGCGGTCAGGCACTCCTGGGGCTAACAGGCGGACTTCTTAAGCTAGTTTTCCAGAGCGCGATCTGGCACACGCAGGGAAACGGGAGAGGAGGGCGTCTCTTCAGTGTCCCGGAATGAGTGACGCCGCGATCGCGTGATTGCAATGTGCCAGAGAGGCCACGGCACTCGAAGGGTTAGCAGGGGTGCTCAACAAGTTTCCCCCTTATGAGATATCATTAGACGATGTGTCACTGGGGTTTGTGTTTGCTTCCTCTGCATCCATATACTGTAAGTACGGATATAGGATAAAGTATCTGTCGTCTAAATTTAGCATAGGTCGGACTGGACGGACGTTTGTCTCTTTTCAACCTCATTTACTATGTCACTATGTAACTCCAGTCCTCAAGACCCCCCCAACAGGTCAAGTTTTAAGGATATCCCAGCTCCAGTACAGTTGGCTCAATCAGAGGCGCGGCTTAAAATAAAAAGTTATGTTATGGAGAGAACACCTTGTTTTTGTGACCTCTACCCCGATCCCTCACGTACTATTACGCCTCGGGACACGGGGCAAAATCTATATTTTTTTCAACGGCGAGCGTATGCCGGCTCGTACCTGCTGCAGCATAATCCTACCGCGCTACTCGATTCTTATCAAGAAGCTGAACCCAATAAAAGTCCCAACCAGAGTGAATATTGCCCAGTGGGGGAAGTGTGATGGGGCTGAGGCAGGGGTGGCCAGCACAAGTCCTCAAAGGGCCACCAACAGCCCAGGTATTAGGGATATCCCTGCTTCAGCACAGTTGGCTCAGTCAGAATAACGGAGCCACTGATTGAGCCACTTGTGCTGAAGCTGGGATATCCTTAAAACCTGACCTGTTGGGGGGCGGGGGTGTCTTGACGTCAGGAGTTGAGCACCCCTGTGTTAAACCACAGAACATATTCAGCTCACCTTTCATTCATTCGTGTATTTCTCTTTAGAAACCCTACTGATTCCATAGGAAGAGGTTCCCAGAGTTCCCAGTAAGGCCGGAGACTGGGAAGCCGGGGGTTAACAGAGCTGGTGGCAGGATCTGTAGGTGAGGGGTAATATTATGCAGCGCCTCGCCTTTGAAATAACTAAATGGCGTGAGTCTGACCGCGCCCAACACCCCGAGTCAATGTAAGCGCTTTAATTTGCTGAATAGGCTTTGTATGAAGACAGCTAACCCATAAATAACAATAAAAACAGAATGTAGCACCGCTGTATCAGGGGAAGGGGTGAAAACGGCGACCCGGGTGAAAACGGTGACCCGGGTGAAAACGGTGACCCGGGTGAAAACGGCGACCCAGGATGAAAACGGCGACCTGGGTGAAAACGGCGACCCGGGTGAAAACGGCGACCCGGGTGAAAACGGTGACCCGGGTGAAAACGGTGACCCGGGTGAAAACGGTGACCCGGAATGAAAACGTCGACCTGGGTGAAAACGGCGACCCGGGTGAAAACGGCGACCCGGGTGAAAACGGCGACCCGGGTGAAAACGGCGACCCGGGTTAACTGGACATTACTGGTCTATTCCATTTTTTTTAACTTTTACCTCCCAAAACGACAGTAATAAAATAAAAATACTACTTGTGGTTACATTTGCAGGTCTCAGACAGGGCCGCAACCCGATCTTTCCCCGTTACCGCTTAGCACAGAGGTTCTTAACGCCAGACCCCCTAACAGGTCAGGTTTTAAGGATATCCCAGCTTCAGAACAGGTGGCTCAATCAGTGGCTCAGTCTTTGACTGAGCCACTGATTGGGCCACCTGTGCTGACGCAGAAATATCCTGAAAACCTGACCTGTTGGGGGAAGGGGGAAGGGGGTCTTGAGGACGGGAGTTGAGCCCCTCTGTCTTATTAAACGCTGATAACACCGCAGCCACGGATTCATCGAGATTCTACTTCTTCCCCTATAAGGCTGAGATTATAGTAGGCGCGCATGCGCGATCGGAGCGCATAGGACGTCGCGTACGCCTATCGCTCGAGCGATCCCTGCACTGAGGTCCGGGGCGATGGAGGAGGGCGTGGCGGACGCGTCACAAGGCCGGTCCGCCCTCATTGGCTGAACCGCTCGCGTCACGCGGCCGTCGTTTGCAAAAAAAGACAAAATCGTTTGTCTTTTCGTAAATCTGCCGCGCGGTCGCCCCTCGTCGCTCGCACTATGGGCGGCCTCATGGAGAAGCGGTATGTTGTCCGCACTGAGCATGCTCCATCGCGCCCACTATAATCGGGCCCAAGAGGACCAGGATGCAGGAGCTGGGTACGCATCTCTGACCCCCAGTTATCAGGACTAGGGATAAATAACACATACGCAGATACAAACGCGGCCCGATTCTGCTCTATATCTATTTTTCGAAGAGGGGAAGAGAGTGTATTTTGTACCCAGCCTCACACATGTGGAGTAAGGCTACGGCCCCGCTGCCTGCGCTGAACGCGCGTCTGCCAGGTAGTAACCACTAAGATAATTGGTAATTACGGGGCAAACTCCTCCCACAACCCTTCCAGGAGGCCTAACCACCCAACCCCGGGTAACTACAATCTTCACCCACCCCCTCTACCACCAGCAAACTGGGTACAGCTAATTAACTCCTTCATTACCTTAATGATTAGCCACTAAGGTAATGAAGGTTTATTTACATTTTAATAACACAGTGTTGTAGCAGGGGGTCTCCGGAACTGAATCACATTAATTTGAGGTCCAAGGACCCCCTGCTTCCCGACGTACCGACACGTTTTGTGTTGCAATAAACTTACTGTATCAACGTTTAGTGAATGGGGCCCTGAGTGTCGCTGTTATCAGTCTGCGTCTTTACTCGCTGAGCCTCTCCCTCAGCCCAATGTGATAAATATGACAACCAACCAAAATATTACCAACCAATTAGAGTGTAAGCTCTTCGGGGCAGGGACTCCTTTTCCTAAATGTTACTTGTATGTCTGAAGCGCTTCTTCCCACGATCTGTTATTTGTATTACTTGTTATTTATATGATTATGTCACGTGGATCACTGCTGTGAAGCGCTGTGTACATTAATGGCGCTATATAAATAAAGACATACATACATGGTACTGTTATCACACTAGGTTTGCAGCCACGACTCGAGACTAGTAAGCAGTAACCTAAATCTATCTAATTGTAAGTAAGAGGCCAGGCTCAGAGGGGAGGGGGGAACTTATTACAGCCTCCCGGCTTTCTGCAGATCTTCTGATTCACAGCGATAAAGAAACGTGGACAGACACACATGGGTCTCTCTGCCAGGGAGCTCCCCAGCACCCGAGAAGACTGATCGCTATCGGCAGGCTGGCTCTGTCTGATGGCAAGAGCACTGCAGCCAGCCTTCCCTTTTATCAATCATTTTCTAACAATTCACTGGAGGGCTGTAAAGCCGGCAGCAGTGTTGACGGTGTAAAGAACTTTTGGACCACAAGGGAACCATTTTTAGCTGCCTTTTTTATTCTCCTTTACGAGAGCGAGTTAACTGCGTTTGCTGCCGGAGGGGAAAGGGATGCACAGCGCGGAAAGTCTTAATTCAGCAGCATTTCACTTCAAACCAGAAAGACGCTGACCCAGTTACTGAATAATAATAGCGTGTTCTTGTATAGCGCTGCTAGTTTTACGTAGCGCTTTGCAGAGACATTTTGCAGGCGCAGGTCCCTGCCACGTGGAGCTCAGTGCAAGAGCTTTGCAACACTGTTCCTCTGTTTCCTAAGGTATCAAGCTTTTAATCCCCCCCCCCGGGAAACAACATCTATATAGTCAAAAGTGTCAACTTCAGTCCGTCGGCCAATAGGAATCTGCTACATCATCGGAACATGACATGGCAGATTTCTATTGGGTGACGCCAACTACAATATGTTGCTACTTGAATTATACCCAATTGCACAACTACAGCAGCAGCGCAGCGGAACCGGCGGGTAGTTGGCGTGCTGAAGAAGATTGATAGATTAAGCAGCAGTCCGTGTCCGCGCTGATCGCCATTTTGTTGTTACTGTTCCTTATTTCCCTTTCCAACACTTGTTTTTATTTTTTTAAAGGGGCAATCCATGCAATATCCTACATGTGTTTTTTTTTTTTTTTTTTTTTTTTAATAAACCAGTTCTGTTTAATAAATCAGTTTATTTATTTATTATTATTCAACTCTTAATGCCATTTTTAATGAGTTGTAATATACTCAGCCACCTTTGATTTCTATAGCAGGCTTTAGCCCCCCCTCCCCAGCAGTGCAAGATCTTTGCAACACTTTCCTGCTTGTGATCATTTGTTGCCCATTACGTGATCCCTGCTAGCCGAGCAAAGCAGCTACCAAAACCTCCTACGGAGTTATCTCCGGAAGCAGGGGGTTCTGGGAGCTGAAATGGGGTTCAGCTCGGGAGACCCCTTGCTTCGTGCGCATTGCCTTTTTAAAGTTGCTCATTTGACTTCGCAGTTTTTACTGCCATCTAGTGGTAACTTGACATATCGCCTCCGGTGGAAACATTAGGGGGTTCCTGTAATAAATACCCCCTTAACTCCTATTCATGTCAATTTTATTAAAGAAGCCCCTATGTCCTGCTTATAATTCCCAGGTACCACCAGGGTTGTCATCACTCTGGGTTTGACCCGGAGACCACGGGTTTCCGGCGCTTATCTCCGGTCTACGCGTCTAGCTGAAAAAGCTCCGGGCGGGCGGCGGGATCTCAAGGCAAATTCCCGTCAACAAGGCCGGGCGACGTCAAATGGCGCCACGTCGCCGTGACAACAGGACGCAGCGTGACATCGCTGCGTCACGCGGCGTGACGTTGCCCTGACAACAGGGGCGGCACGTGACGCCTCGGCGCCATAAAGCGTCCCGTTGTCATGGCAACTTGACGCCGCGTGACGTCACATCGTCACGGCAACGCGCACCATTTGACATCACGGAGCCACGAGTACTGGACCTTGCAGTGGGGGATGGTGCTGGGAGATGCCGCCGCAGGTAACATTAATAAAGTCTCCGGGTTAGCCCGCAGTACAAGGTGGCAACCTTGGGTACCATGTGACTAGGTATTTTTTGCAGGGGGAACTCTTAATATTTTATTATAACGTCCTTGTTTAAAGATTGTAAGTTCCTGGCTGCTGAAGGGGCAGAAAGGACATGGGCGTCACGTCTTAATGTTTGAAAATTGTTCCTTGGCTGCAGCACCCAGGAGGAGATTTATCAAAGGGAACCGAAATGAAGTCCGCTGGCTGCAAAAATTCAGGACACCCTCAATTTATCAGGAAAAATAAACCTCCTATTGCTTATAATTGGAATATTTATTATTGGATAAATCCGATGCAGTTGTTTTTTTCCCCGGGAAGCTGGGGACACGAGCTCCTGTATTTTAGCCAAGAAGCATCATAGATGGACACAGTGACGCTAACAAAATCTACCTGTCCAAAGCACAAGGTCATTATTAATAATAACTTTATTTCCTATAGCACTTTTCTCCCAATGGGACTCAGCACTTCATAGCGCGCAGACGCAGCACATAGGATTGTTACAGACGCAGTCCCTGCCCAGGTGAGCTTACAATCTATGTTTTTGGTGCCTGAGGCACAGGGAGATAAAGTGACTCGCCCAAGGTCACAAGGAGCCGACACTGGGAATTGAACCAGGCTCCCCTGCTTCACACTCAGTGCCTTTACTCACAGAGCTGCTCCTTCACTCTTTCCATTACAAGAGGGGGTTAATACAGTACACAGCCAGGGGGGGGTTACGATTTGTAGTAGACAAGAACATTTTAAGTAAGCTGCGATAGTGCCGATTGGGCGACCACTGCACAGAAACTGTCATTATTGCGCCGAAACTCTGCAGCTTTAGATACATACGCAGCATTTCTGCACCAACTCCCCCAGACACGCACCTGCCAAGAACTGACAGGTAGCAGCCGCCGCCGCATCGCTGCAGGCAGTGATATTTCAATTCTTCTCTTTTTGGTGTGTGTGCCATACACCTCTTTTTATCTGCAGAACGCTCTGAATTCTGGCCGCCGCGAATCACTCGGTCCCCTGGAGAGTCTGGAAGTCTGTTTTTGTCACCGTCTGACACGTCTGCATTACTATTAACACACTTGAGATTAGCTCTGTCTGAAAATACAGGAGCGACAGCGAAAGAGCCAGATGTGACAGACGCGAAAGGTTCTGAAAGCCATTACCTGCGCCCAGCTGAGCTACCTAATAGCTTTGCTTGGGTACCACGCTGAAAGCATTTAGAAGCCATCCTAGTTTTCCTGCTGCCCCTATGCGAAGTTCTCCTGTATATTCTTCCAGGGAATTATTCATTACAATCAGGGACCCACTGCACTTAATTACAGTGAGCACAGGTCATATCTTTGTTTTAAAGGGGAAGTTTTTCCTTGGATCAGAATAAACTGAAGGCCGTGGCTGTGATTAAATGGTGGGCGATGCCGCTTTTAATCGAGGCGTTGCATTTTTCCTAAGGAGATAAAGGATATATGCTTAAAAGGCATCATAGCAAATGCATTAATAAAGGGTTACTTGATCTGTTCTCTGTAAGGCTTGTTATATAGTAAGCGCTGATGCGCGTGTGGGAACACGCGCCCGGCGTTGCGCCTGCACGTGGCGCGCGCGTTTAGTTTATATGTTGTAAGCGGTGGCGTAGGGGGCATGGCTATAGTCATCACAGCGGTTGGCTTGGCAGCGTCACGTGGCGCGGCAGCAGCGCGAAAATATACATTTTCAAGTATTTGCTGTGAATTGCCTTGCGCATGCGCGGCTGATGTATAGAACGCCAGGCCTGGACACCGCCCATTCTAATTGACGCACAGTAGCACACACATGCGCGCACTATATTACACGTCTAAGGATGTAGAGAGAGGGAAATGGCTAAAGTGGTGTTATTTTGGTTCAGTTTAGTGACGGGTTGCTATGCAAGGACAACAAAAATGACGGTGGACCTGTGTGTTTTCCCTGTCAGTCCGGACGCGGTATTAATCTGCCTGGTTAATGATCTGAGCCAAATGAAAGAAATCTCATTAACAAGCCCCTTACGTGGGATACAGCCGCAGGCAAAGGCACTGAACAGGTGAGCCAGGCTTTTGAATCAAAGCTTGCAGTGCTGCAGGGAAGGGGTTAATGTGTTTTTAATTGGAGCACACACATCCCAATCACCTGTTCCTATTTAAGAAGGTGGTGAGGGAGTCTGGGTTAGACCTACATTTGGAGGAGCCACAAAGGAATAAGCACAGGGCTACAAGTGGTTTATTTAGAAGAAAGCCACACCAAGCCCATTAGGAGAGATGGATGAGCGGGTTCCCTCCAGGGGTAACAGCAAGGTGACGCTGAAGGACATATTGATGGGGTGTGGACAGCCGATCAGTGAGGAGCAGGCGTGGGCTCTCTGTTACCAGTGCTGCTGCAAACTGAAGCAGATGGCATGGCGGTCACGGCAGGTCCCAGCTCTGCAAGGAGCTGAAAATATCCTAATCCACCAGGATGGCACCGTCTCCTTCATATCCTGCTGTGGTAAGGGTCTCCTGTGACTGATTTGAGGCTCTCCTATGTGCCCCGCTCCCAAACACACCACTGATTAGACCCCCCCTCTCTCCCCAGCTGCCTATGCCTGTCCTGGCAAATTCTGCTTAACCCCTTTGCTGTCAAAGAGGCGTTTGGCAGGGAAAGGGTTGCAGATGTTACTGCTAAGGCTTGTAATATAGTGCGCGCTGGTGCGTGTGCGCACACACGGCGTGGTGCGGGCGTTTTTGTTTGTACAGGGTAATCGGTGACGTGCGTGGCTATGACATCACAGCGGTAGGCCGCGCTGTGACTGGTTTACAGAGTGGCGACAGCATGAAAATACAATTCCCTTGTACTTTCTTTGGTCTGCCGCGCCACCACTCATGTCAGTGCGCGCGTCTCGACTGCATCAATGTCAGCCTCCCACAGTCGATTTTGTAATTGACGCGCGCACGGTAGCGGAACAGCGCGCTCTATATTACAGGCCTAATGCTGTCAGGCTGGTATGTCCCTTGACTGACGACTCTGGGTGAGTTGTAGGGCCTACTCCCAGGGTATTTAGGAGTGAGCCTTTGCTCCATGTCCTGTCCCAATGTACAATGCTGAGACCTTGTGACCATTAAAGACCTCCCTGGTCTGGAGCTGGGTGGTCCCACTCTATGGTTTCAAGTCTGACCATGCGCTCCAGTTAATATTTTGGGGAGAGAATAAAAGTTTGTCCCTTCATGTTACATGTATGGCCTCAGCCCATTCCAGAGCTGAAATATCCTAGAATAGCGTTGTTTTGGGGGGACTCGCTTTACAGCGGTGCCCTGTGCATTATTTTTTGGGTAGGCGCTAGTGAAGTGAGGGAACCTGTGTACACCAACTGTTACAAGCAAGAGTTTGACCTCTAAGCTGTGCTCTTAAACCCATGCGGTCCGATTAACCCTACGTGAGTGGCTCTGAGTAAACGTGTGGGGGGCGATTCACTAAACGCCAATGCTTGGTACTGCACCCCTTTCTAGCGTGGGATCGTAGTTTGGTAAATCCCGGTGTTGCGCAGTTATTTACCGAAGTCTCTCTGTGGAACAACTGGGCTAAAATCGGCACACACGGGTTCCAACAAGTTTTATAACGTGAATAACGGTTTCTTTCCATGGGATTCATTTTCTTTATTTTTTGCTCCAACTGTTGCCCTGATCTTGTAGCTTAGAAACTTTTTTACTAAATCTCCCCCCCCACTCTGTTCTCAGGTGTGGGGTCCCCCGGGGCTGAGCCGCAGTACTTTAAACTCTGGGGACCTCCTGGTTTCCAAGACACTTGGTGCTGTCCCTATCAGGGGAGACAAAATGGAGGTGTAAATCTCCTGCATGATGCGCAGGGTTACCACCACACCTGGGTTTGACCCGGAGACTGCGGGTTTCGGCTGGGTACCTCCGGGCTATGGGTTGAGATATGAAATCTCTGGGTTACTACGGGGGGCCGGCTGTGATATTTGGGGCAGGGCCTTGACTCTTGCCTTCTGCGGTGTCATCTTCCCCCTGCATGGTCCCGTCAACTGTCGTCACGTTGCCATGACAATGGGATGAGGTCACGTTATCATGGCAATGCGGCGCCACAGTGTGTCCTGTTGTCATGGCGAAGTGGCGCCGTGACATCCCATTGTCATGGTAATGCGACACCATCTGACGTCGCGGCGCCATCCTGACTGGACCATGCAAGGGGACATGACGCCGCAAAAGCTAAGTGTTAAATATATAAATGTCTCTGGGTTATTCATCAGAAGGTGGCAGCCCAATAGGGCAATTCTGTCTGTCTCTGTCCATTAAATGTGTCATTTGGTTTTCAGATACCCGGCAGAACCCTCAACTTGAAAACAAGGTAAACCTATGTTCTCCATCTACCTTCAGAGAACCTCGGTTCTATCCAGGAACGGGTGTTCTCTGGTTTCTGGAGAGATACACAATGTTCTACTGTAGGCTCATGAAATGGCCTCATGGCAGAGGTGATGGACACTAATAAATGAAGGATATTCAAAATGGCGTGGGATAGACATAAGGCTCTCACAGCAGCAGTTCTCTGCTCGGTACCTTGTTTTTGGACCCCACCAGTTTGTTTGATTTTATTTTAAACCTGCGTGGTAAGCAGGGGATTCCCAGAGCTGGACCGCATTCATTTCCGCTCTGGGGAACCCTGTTCTTCCTGTGATGCGTAACTGGGAAAGTGCCACTGGTATAGGTGCCGCCCGGGGGAAACAAAATGGAGACTTTAAACCTCCTGCATTACGCAGGTCAAAAGGACGTAATCGGCTACATCTTCCAGTTGACCTGCGTGACGCGCGGGGGATTTAAATCTACGGACGTGTATCTGTGGCCCCTTTCCCGCTATGCGAGCCAATGATCACATGGGGGTTTTACAGTAGACGGGATGTGGCGGACTAGGTTGGTTGTGGTTCTGATCTGCTTCATTGCCTGTCTCTGCACTGTGGTGGCCCCACGTTGTTGGGCTGTGTGTGGTATGGGCATTATAACCCAATGCCTGAGTGTAATGCCCAATTGTCTGAGTGTAAATGACCTTGTGTATGCACCAGCCCAATCTGCCATTAACTTCACCGCCGGAGAGGCCAATGAGCTGGTGAGAGGGCTATTCCTGTGATCTCTAGCACAGTATTCTGCCTGTCTTCCAAACACGTCCCTTAACCAGACATTTTTATGTATTCCAATGTCTGCGGCCCGTCGGCTGGCCTGTTGTGGGTTTGTTAACTTTCTTTTGGATCTAGCTTGTTGAGCGTCTCGGACGGGTGATATATACCGCTCTGGACTGGGGACTGACCAGCGACCTGGAGCGGGCTTTAAGTGAGCCGCTGGACAACCTGCTCCGTCACATGCTTGGACTTCACACTGCAACCATTAAACCCCAAATTGGCTTCCAGGATCCTGTTACTTTAAATAACATCATAAAGGTATTTGCAATATTCTGACCGTGCACTGTAAGGTCACCTTTCAGTACATTAAATGACCCTCTGAATGCTACTTTGTTTAAGAGGCAAAAATTAAAACAAGGTTTTTTTTTTTTAATGCTGCATTTGATTATTGAAAACGAATTGGCAGCTTTAAGTAATCTATTTGTTTTTCCTGTGATCAATCGGCAAAGATACGGGGTTCGCTAAATGGCTGCCTTTCAGTTTTCAATAAATCCTTCAGTCAGTAACTCCGCAGCAACAATATATTGTGATATTACTAAGGTAACATTATTTATTACAGTTTGCAGCTCAAACTGCTGGGAATGTTGGCAACAAATGATCACAAACAGGAAAGTGGTTACAAAGATCTTGCACTGCTGGGGAGGTGGGATAAACCTGCTGTAGAAATCAAAGGGTGCTCAGTATATTAGCATTTTATTAAAAATGGCATTAAGAGTTGAAACAAAGGTAGCAAGTATTTAATACTATAGAACTGATTTTATATATTAAAAGCACACGTAGAATATTGCATGGACTGCTTCTTTAAATACAATGAAATAGGTGTTGTATTTGGTATAAGCAATTAATAAAGCCCTTTATCTAATTTCCATCGATTCTGTTAGCTTGCTGTTGCTGGGAGAATGATATTGGCAAATGGTCACTGGCCTCGTCGGCTCAAAGGGTTATTGCATACCTGCCAGGCCAACTGATCCACTCCTAATTTTGTCTGTCCATTTGCTGGTCACATGTCCAGTGTGTGAATTGCCCTTGCATTGCTTTTTCAGGTCTGCGCGGGGAGGCTGTTCACTCCTGCCGAAGCTGGCGGTCACTACCGAGCGGTCTGCAGGGTCCACTTTGCTGAACACAAAGAGTTCTGCAAACTCTTGCTCACCATAGAAAGATCTAAGCGGGTACAAAGGGGGTAACGCACTACATTGTCATCACTAGACGAATGTCTTTTGTATGTGATGAGGCCGTCAAATAATCCGCTCTTCATTTTGCACCCTAATTAAACATCATGCAGTAATCGGCAACCGCTAAGTCTTGTTTAATTAAGGAGTCCCCTCTTGCATATTATCAAAACGCATCTAACACGGCAGAAGCCGACCATGAGTAAGAAGATATGGACGTTGATAAACTATAACCACAGCTTTTACTTCCCATCACAGCCATGGCTCGCTTTGTATTCAAAACAGACCATTGTATAGCTTGGCGTGTTCAATGTCCATAAGTATGGATCTGAACCCAGGAGCGTGGCTTGGAAAGCTGCTTCAGTTTCCACTATACCATCTGAGATCTGTACGGAGACTGTAGATTGTAGACCTGTGTTGAACCCCAGTGCTCTGGTGGCAGTAGTAGGAATATATGAAGCGTGTAAATAGCTTGCCCCCTTATGTTTGAAGTCATGCAGGCCAGGTTATGTTAACCCAACATCTCATTAAAAGCCTGCCTTTTGAGATGCTTATGTCTGATCTACACATTGCCTGTCAGTTTAATTTGCTACATTTGGCATGTCTCATTTTGCCTTCCTTGTGAGCTGGGGCTGTGTGTGTTTTTAATAATTGTGTGAGATGAAAGGACACTTTAAATTAAACTGGTCTATATGCCTCAATTTGTAAATTTATTTTTAATGCAGAGTTTGAAGAAACTAGACGCAGAAGACGTTCCGGAGAGAGACACCCTTGTTCAGTGTAACAACTGGGTGAGATTTATTGTACAGAATAATATATAGCAGATTATTGCCGTTCTGTGGACTTGGTGCCATATATACTAAGCGGTATTCTTGTGCAATGCCACCTTCTAGCCCTGGAAGATTCCATAGTTTAATGAGCTGCAAGTGGTCTACGTATAATGGATTTGGAAACGTGGGGATCTTTTGGCTTCCTCACCGGACATAGAAGGGGTAGGGCCATGCGTAAGAGGCCCAGTCCACGGAGAAGGGAGTACGAAAAGGAGGGGTGGATTCTGATTATAGAGCTTGCAAAGGAGGCTGGGAAGTGTCTGATATTTAGGGCACGGCTAATCCCCCTACACAACAACAAATGGGCGTATCTGACACTTGTCTTCCAGGGCCAAAGGTCTTTTCGACAGACGGCTTGGTAAATGTAGGCCTTTGTTCCAGAGGATGATGGGGAAAGTCCCCCAAGTGTTTTGCAGACAGTTATGGGTTGCACTGACATCTTATCTCTTTTGCAGGGTAACTTATGGAGTAATGTTATAAAGGAGCTCCGTCTTGGCGTCCGACTCCGCAATGCAGAAGAGCGTCCATTCGAACAGTTGCCCATTGAATACACTCTTACTCCATATGAGCTCCTGATGAATGACATCCGATACAAGAGGTACACCCTCCGGGAAGTTAAGGTGAGCAATGGAAACTTGAGTAACAAACTTGGCTTTCGTTGCTCCGCAGCGATGTTTAAAACTCTCCTCCTTGCGTGACCTTCCCCCAGCCTTGTACCAAGGTAAACGGTAATCCTTTCCAGCATAGTATAAATGGTTTTGCATTTGACCTCAATCAGTGTGCCATGTCCCCGTCACTATATATTATTGACAATGCAAAAATGACAAAAGTGGATGCTGCTTGCATACATTGGATGGAATAGCTTCCAATGGGTCTGAAGTTAAGGGAAAGGACAAAGGTACTGAAGGACATAACATTTATTTTATGCCTGTAGTCTATACTTTTGTGTATGCATACACCCATATACAGCTCAAGCCCCCTTATAACGCTGTGCTTGGGGTCCAAAGAATCACATCGCGCTATAAGCGGATCGCGTTAGAAATAATGTACAATTGTATGGATTGTACAATAAAGTATTTAAGACACCAATAATCGTGTTGTAAAATATTCATAAATATAAAAATTGGGAGCCACGCTTGCATCGCATTAGAAGCGGATCCGCGTTGTAACGGATCGCGCTATAACGGGTGGTTGAGCTGTATGTGTTTGTAGCTATGAGTGCATGCATATATATGCATGGTTAAATGTATGTGTGAAGGTGTTCAACCCCAATTGTTTTACTGTTCTAGCCTTACAGTACGCCCTTGTAATCTGTTTTTTTCCCCCCCGTCGTGGGACTTTGATACCCCAGTCCAGCACCGGTACAGGGGTAAAATTGACATGCGAAAACATTACTGTACGCATTAGGAGTTTGCAATTTTAGGCATACGTGGGCAGTCATCCTTCCTGCAGAATATCACATGCTAACTTGTCGTCCTTTTCTAGAACACGCGATGGTTTAAAAAATTTTTTTTTTTAAAAATGCTTTTATTTTCAGGACAGTGAAAAGAATAAAATATGCAAGAGTGCAGAAGACTTTATCATGGAGTTTATCCGATCGCAGACCCTGAGACCGGTACTCTTTCTACATTACACCCTCCCGAGCAGAGTAACTTACAGATTGGGCTCTTCCAAAAATAAGGGGGTTGTCGGCATTGTAACACTGGAGGGGGGGGGGGGGGGGGATATGCAAGAAATCATATTTGGGGACATTAGAGGCAATCCAAGCAGCTTAAAAAATAAACTTTGTTTTTAATATATGCAGCATTTGATTACCTTATTTGAAAACAAATTGGCTAAGCTGCCGATTGGTTCTCCCGTAATCGATCAGCAAAGATCCGACCTCCCAGGGTTCACTAAATGGCTGCCTTTTCAGTTTCAAATCAATCCTTCAGCCAGTGTAACTCGGCAGCTACAACTTATTATTATTTTTTCCTAAGGTAACATGATCTACTATTGCAGTTTGCAGCTCAAACTGCTGGAAACATTGGCAACAAATGTATCGCAAACAGGGAAGTGTTGCAAAGATCTTGCACTGCTGGGAAAGTGGCTATAAAAAAAAAATCAAAGAATGCTCAAACTATTAAAATGGCATGAAGTTGAATTTTAATCTCTTACTACAGAACTGATGTGTTGAAAGAAACACATGTAGGATATTGCTTGGATGCCTCCTTTTTTAATGGCGCTATAGGCCGACGCTTGCACTTAACGTCTCCTTGATATAGGCATCGGAAAGGAAGTTGAAGGAAAGGTCAGAGGAAGAACCAAGTTTGCACGAGTTGCTCATGACGGAAATAAAATCTACCAAAAAGCTCAGATTAACTTCGACCGGGCGGAAACGTTTAAGACAAGGTATTTTGTCTCCGTGGGGGGTTATGTAAATGGGATGCTGGGAAAATGGGGATCAAAAACCTCAGTTCTTTGTTTAGAATAAAAGGTTTTATTAAAGTAATACACACTTTGTAGAATTTTATTTTTCTATTTCTCTCCCCACCCCCCTCCCCCCCCCCCCCCACCGCAACCCCCCCATTAGATGAAGACTCTGGAGCTCCAAACAGCCTGGATTCCTCCCAAAATGACGGTTGCCTCTCCAGCTCGGATTGCAGAGCAAAGAGTGCAAGAAGGCGCCTCCAGGCCATTGATCTGATGGATATCTCCAGGCCATACGAGTCTAAACAGGAAAGCCTTTGCTGATTTTTTGATACAGCTCCTATTCTAAAATAACGCACAAGTCACGTCGCCTAAAACATGCATTCTGTTGTGAGCTGTAATCTGCTGTCCTTAAATTTATGGTTTATATATTATAAAAAAAATAAAAAAAATAATCCAGAGTACTTGGGAGGTTGCTACGCTAGTGTTCAGATGGGTCACTGTGGCCCCAAGTCCTTTGGAAGTGTTTTGTGGGGTCTGCTCTGCAAACACAACGCTTTAGGCTGCTGCTGTGCAATAGTAGTCTCAGCATAGATGTAGATATCTCCCACCTTTGTCGCTCCACTGCTGGATGGAGATCTCCCCATTGATCTCCCAGGTGCTGCAGTTGCAAGTTGCTCAGACATTTTTTTCTGATTTCATCTTGCTTTTTTGGGGCGTGGTCTTTCCGATATCCCTTGGAATCCAGTAGAGGGACATCTTTGCCATTTCTTTCGATATGTCCGTCCCACTGCTAGATTAATTGCTTCACTAGAGGTGGTCAGACGTCTCTGTTTCCGAAATAATTTTTCTTGTTTTCTTTGGACCATATCCAGAATGTGGCATCTTGATGTTGTATTTTTCTGTATATACATTTGCAGGGAGATATTGGCTGGTGCTCGGAGTGCAGCTCTGAAACCTCATCGGACAGCAAGTTCTCCGACCTGACATCTAGCAGCACAGGTACATTTTACTGTTGGGCGTGGATTTTATACCGTGCTGCGTCATTGAAATAGGGTCACTGTTGGTCCCAGCTTTTTGAAAAGCACAGGTGTCACTCTTAGGCCAGATCCCCGCTGGCTACTGCAGAGCCGCCCACTATGAGGCCGGGCCCGGTGTGAGGGGGGGGCCGCCGCACTGCGCCGACAGTTTTTCCTGCTCTCAAGAGAATTGCGATCAGGACTCGTGATGGAGTGCTAGGCCATACCCCCCCGCGCTGTTTAGCCAATGAGGGCAAACCTGCCGGGTGACATCACGGCCATGCCCCGTCACCCCCCCCACCCCCTGTCTTTCCCCCTGCAGGTCACTGCAGACAGTCTGGCAGAGCCGTAGCCTTGGGCCTTGATTATATTATAGTAGGTCCGGCTGTGTGTGCATGCGCCCTCGTGACGTGTCACACGCGAGCACTGCAGGCTGGATGCGATGGGGGCGTGGCCATGACATCACATGAGCAGTTCACCCTCATTGGCTGAACCGCTCGCGTGACACGGCCGTTGCTCAGCAATAGCAATTTCAGGTGCCTGCTCAATTTGTGCGCTTGGATGCGTCTTGCGCGCGCAAATAGGAAAACCTTTATTTTGGCGTGCGCAGCAATTCTAATCACGGCCTTAGTCCTGTGTCAATAGACATGGCCACCTGATAGTCAAAATATATATTTAATTTTTAAAAGGGGACCATTTTCGGCACATGTAATATTCTGTTTTTGGTACCTGAGAATGATCTGCTCGTTTGGCATTCAAGCAATTAATAATTTGATATACTGTTTTTGCAGTAGACACCTTGTTTAAGTTTCTCAAATGGGTATAATTTATTGATTATTAAATATATATAAATGAGATTCCACCAAGTGGCGGATGACTGAACTAAGTAGTGAAGCCGGAGAGATGAGGGACAAAGTGAATTGCAGTTTGAGCATGTCTTCTATGGTAAATAAGATTGGAATGTTAATATCGGCATGTACAGCACTGCAGGAGTTCCATGGCCGGAGCACTGGATTTTCACCACCTCAGTGGTTCCCAATATGCATGCCGTTGAGTGCATGTACAAATATGCCATATACTAAAAGTATGTTATGGGTCCCATGCTAGACTGACCTTCCTTGGAAGCCCCTCTGTTCTAGAGGAGAAACTAGAGTGTACCTATTCATATGCCAGATGTTGCATCCTAACCAAAAGGGATCCTTGACTAAACCCTCTGCATTTGTCTTGTAGACCTCATGTTTATTCCAGTGCTGACATCATCCCAAGTTGACCTAAAAACGAGCGGTTTCCTAAACCCGGAGAAGATGAAGTCTTCCTGTCACAGACGTTCCAGGTCATTTGAAAGTTCCTTCCAGAGGATCACTTATGGACACGTGAGTGGGTCATTCTGTTGGTGCTTTATCTGCTCTGCTGTCATCTGAAGTTCTCCCTCTTGTCTCTCTTTTATTTTGCCAATGGCATACAAGTCCTTGAATAACCGCTTTTGGATGGATAACACAACTCTCTCGTTTTCCCCCTTAGAGCCGGCGCTTCCTCAAAGATCGTCCATCACCAACCATTGCAGAGCTGGTTCCCACTCGGCGTGCCATCGTGAAGGCGGAGATGGCGGAATTCCTGGAGAGCAATGGCTACTGCGCCTTCGCTGGAAGCCGGGTAAATGGAGACAAGGAAGCTGAAACCAGACGGGTGTCTTTAATGGGAGGAATTAAATTTCAGGGAACTGTGTAAAAGGTGGTCAGCAGGTGACGTTTTTGTAAGGATGTCCATGTTTGACATGGGTAATAAGCCAATTGGCACTCCTTCGCATGTCCTTGGCATTACTGCTTATCTACATTTTACTATGATGTGACATTGGGGTGAGGCGAAGGAGATTTGGGGGGCAGGGGGAGTCTTTAAGATGATACACGTGTAATCCCTCATCTTTCAGTTAAAATGTTTGGTCTCAAATACTGGCACTTGTGGGTTTAGTTCCTACCTCAACACCTTTTCCTAACCACTCATTAACATGCAAACAGATGTGCAAACGAATGACTCCACATTGACGTGTGCAGATGGTTATTGATGGAGCCCTCCTGCGTTCCTACCTGGTTATAGGGGCACACACAAATTCAGTTTAGTGTGCAAACTTTTCAGTAAATTTGAAGGGAGGGATTATGCAGAACACACTTTGTAAAGATTGAGGTGAAGAAATGTCAAATCCACTTTCGCCCCCAAATTTTGTTTTTGTTGCATTAGTCCATGACAAATGTGACCTGCATATTAGTCATGTGATTTCCCCTGCAACGTTTCTAGTAAGCTTTGCTATTCCAAATAAAAACAAATCTGGTCTTTTATACAAGTGCCAAGTGATGTTACATCAGCTGATGCTGTATTTTACCATCGCCCGTGTCTTTTCTCAGAATGACTTTTTTATTTTTATGGGGGGTGAACCAATGTGTATTGTACTGCATGCGGAGTGAAATAATTCCTGCCCACTGATGGCTGGCGTTCTCTTCCCGCAGGTCTGCTTTAGCTGCCACAAGAAAAGACTTTTCTTTACCTGGCCTTACACTTGCCAGATTTGTGAAAGGTAATGTGCTCCTGTGTCTACAAGATGCAGCGTTGGGGAATGTTAGAGAGACACGGTTATCTCGCTGCCACACAGAAATTACGCGAATATGCTGCAGGTCCCGTGGTCCATAAATGGATAATTACATAGGTTATGTTGCGTAGCCCTTTCTATGAGGGCTCTTAAATTGCATGATCTTTATGCTCCTTGCTGCCAAAACGGAATAAGGTGGATCCTCTCTGGATGCATCCTAGTATATTCTAACACTGTCACCGCCCCAGTCTGCGGTTCTGTACCATGGCCTGTTGTCCTAGGGATGACTTTATAAACAGAGGCTATTGCCGGTTTACATTTGCTTTACACTAAATGAGAGAACTTCCTTTTCATCTGGATGAGCGTTGGCACCAGCACTTCCATTGGCTGTAGGAACTATTATACTGTTTGAGTGCATCATGAATGCCTAGTGCCCTTGTGTGTTTGGGGGTAAACTGCATACCCATCTTGTGGTGGTTGAGGGGAAGAAGGGGGAGGAGGGGTGGTTAGGTGCCAAGTTCACTGCATTGTTTTGTTTTTCCTCTACAGGGTTGCGTGCCCAGAATGCTGCTTTCAGGTAAAACATGGATGACTTGACGACATTTTGCAGATGTTTATTCCCTTGGAGAAACTCTGTAGGGCTTTGAGGCATGATTGCCAGCTTAATAGATTACATACAGTATGGTGGCTGGGACATGGAAATGAAGAAAAAAAAGTTGTGGTTTTACGACCAATTGGTTGGTTACAGGTGATGTTTATCCACAAGCTTTGTTTCTGTAAGTGAGATTTGTGTGTGTGTCCTCCACCAAGCCAATGTAAGAATTGGAAGGGGGGGAGGGGGGCAAGGAGAGGGCCCCCCCCCAAAATCATTGGGTGATCAAAATATCCAACATGACAATCTGCCCTTGTGTGCATAAATAGTAAACAATCATGAAAATCTGGAGGAAAAAAATGTCATTTTGTGAAATTGATTAAAATGGTAAGATTTGGGCCATTTTAGAGCAATTTGTCAAGGACAATTTGACTAAACTGAGTGCTCACAAATGGTATTTTTATTTACTGTACAATGGAGGGTTTGTCACCACTTTTTTTTTTTTTTTTTTTTAACCACCGTAACTTGTATAGTGTGTGTGTGTGCTTGAAACCTATTCCAGCTTCACATTTCAAAGCCAGTATAACCAGCCCCGCACAGATACCCAAAAGGTCAAAACAGCTGTCTGTGAGTAGGTTACTGGCTCTGCATTTATTTAACCCAGGGTTGCCACCTTCTATTGTAGACTAACCCGCAGCCTTTTTGCAATTAGACCTTTTATTTTATGTATGTTTATTTCTCTTACCTTCAGCGGCGGTATCTCCCCCTACAAGGTCCAGTCAGCATGGTGCGTGTTGCCATGACACGGCACCATGTAGTGTCAAGTCACCATGACAACAGGACGCATGTGGCAACACTATGCTGCGTGATGTCACGTAGCGTCCCATTGTCATGGCAACGCGGTGCCATTTGACGTCGTGGACAAGATTTTGCAGAGAGCCCTGAATACAGCAAGCGTGTCTGTAGGGTTCCATGTTAAAATGTACCTGAAGTAAAAGGTGACTGCTCATTTGCATGTCATCTCCCAGAATCCCTGGCTGCTGTGGAAGCACTGTATGCCAAGAGATAATGGTGAAAAGCAGGGCTGCAGACCTCCACTGTGACTCTGCTCACAAGTGGTTGACTCTAGCACATAATACAGTCTAGATTGAGACACACTTTCTCTAATCTCCTATTTTCAGATGTTGATGCCATTTAAACAATGCATGCACCTACCTGCCAGCTTCTTCAAAACACTGGTACTGACCCGGGAAGACGACCCAGCATGTCAAGCACAGACAACACAGCGCTTCTGCAGAGAAATACTACATTGGGACTGCTCCAGGTGACATCTTTTATTCTGCAAGGACCAAGGGGTTCATGAACCAACGCATTTTGCACGATCAAGCTCTGAATCTCACTTTTCTCTAAAATGTGATTGATTTAAAAGCCTGCCACACTTTGCAAATTAATACCCCAGGTCTGTTCTCTGTAGCTGGTGCAGTTAACGTTAGAGAATTCCTCACTCAAACAACCTTAGTTCTTTTTGAGGGCTGGCAGGCAGTTCCGTTTCTCCAGCATCTAAATCACTTTTTGTATGTACTTCTAACTCTTCCCCAGCCCTCCTCCAAAACGGGCAAACGCTACAAATTTTCTGACTTCATATTAACTTTTGCATTTTTTTCTTTCAAGTCTCCTTCAGGCCTTCCTTAGAGCTTTTTGAACTCCAGCCCATATTCCATCTGCTTGGAGCTTCCATGTCCTTAATGTTGATGCATCTGAAATCGTCTGTTTAATAGCCAGGGCTTTTCAGCAGGGGTTCCTATGAAACCTTGGGTTCCCCAGGCACCCTAAAGGGTTCCCTGCAAAGTTACGGTCATTTAAAAATTGTACCAAATACAGAAGATTTTACAATGCGTCGGATCTCGGACGCACTATTGGTGTTGGGGGTTCCCTACAATGTATTTGATCTCAGACACGCTATTAGAGAGGGTTGGGGTTCTGCAGAATCTCAATATAATAGAGTTCTGTAATAAGTTGATAACCACTAGTTTTAAAGAGTAGGGTAACTCTCTCAAATAGAATCACAACTTTCTAAACCAGCCTTTAAAGATGTGGTTCCACTTATTTCTTCTTTTTTCCAGCATAGGTGTTGACGCAGGGGGTCTCTGGAGCTGAAATGAACGTGTTTCAGCACCAGAAATTACCCTCGCTTCGCCACCAATGCTGAGATAAAGGGAATTATGAGCTTGGAATACTAAGTTTTATTAAAGTCTGCAGTGTTGGTGACGCTTGCATCTCCTATTTTCAGTGTTCCATTGGTGTTCGACCACCAAGATGTAGCAGAGGACGCACCGTTTCACAAAAGGACCATGAAGAACTGGTCTTGTATGGACATTTGTATCAAGTGTAAAGAACACATCTTGGAGGTCATTGACTTGAGCCATCGGTGCGTACTGCCCAGCGATGGGCTGAAGTCGTGGAGTATATCCGAGTCCTAGCTTCTTGACCACGGTGTTGAGGGCTGGGGAGTGACGCTGGTGAAAGACTGGGTACCACACCACAGCCCTCGTTGGGGACCCGCTTCCACGAGACTATTATCCACAAGGATAATGCAACATTATGAAATTAATGGGGTAATGGGACAAAGGTGAAGTAAACTAAAGGGCTTTTATATAATAATCTTCACTGTCTGAGGTGTTTGACTATATAGTTGTATCGTTCTTCGTGTCCTGTTTTGCTGACTAGGCCCAGATGTCTATAAAAGTGTTAATTACTTTGAGCGGTTAATTTGACCAAAAACACATTCAGTTTTCCCACTTATACTTTGCAGTCCTGTCTAAAAAAAGGATTACTTGTCCTGCTACTGTAAGGGGTTGGTGACGCGATGCATTGCTGACTTCTAGAGCAGACAAGGGGTTAATACCTAAAGCTTTCACTTTCTATGTTTTTATTTGTTGTAACTGTGTTTTAATCCTATGGTAAGCTGCTCACGGGCTTATGAAATATTTTAACTTTTAAAAAAATATATATATACTCTTGCATGGGTTTCAAACACTTGTTCACAGTCGTTGTATGAGACATTACACTGAAACTCTAATTCAGGAATATTTACGCTGGACACCCAGTAACACTTGCCACTATTTGGTGATCTGCCGCTGTCCAAAACTCTTCGACTTTACGTATGTTCCACCCTTCCCTGGATGTGTTTTTTAGGTTTGAATTGTCACCGAGGAGTTCTGCTGCATTTTTATTTTATTCTGGCCATTATAGTGTTCTGTTTGTCATGACGTTATTGGTATTTGTTGTATACTGCAATTTGCAAAATAAAGGGCAACAATATGATACAAAGAATGAGCAATAATGTGTATTTTTTTTAAAATTGAGACTTCTTAATTATATTCATTTGGCAAGCCTGAATAATTCCCACTGTAAGCTGGTGGCGGTTATTGGTCCGGTTCAGTGTGTGTTTTTGTTTTTTAAATCTTGCTTACACGCAATGCCCTTACCCTCTTTCACAAGCGCACACCTGCCATGCTCATCCACCCTCTTCTTGCACAATCCACAGGTTTGCTCCTCCGCACATTCATACGCGGCCTTTCTTTAACTCCACATTCTCGCACCACACACTTGCCCTCTTAATCATAAACACCCCACCCCCGCTACATTCCCCCCTCCACAAAAAGCCATTAGCCTACCTCCCCATCTCCTAGCCACAGCTGCCACTCTCCTCTCGCGCACACGCGCCTGCCATGGTCGATGCGCAGCGGCTGCATCTGCAGATGGAGGCGCCTCTCTCCTTTTTTGTGTCGGGCTGAACAGAGGCAGACCGACGCCTCTGTCACCAGGCAGCGAGGAAGGTGCCTGAGCGGCCAGCAGAACTGAACTGAGAAATGCTGATTTAGTTTGTCTGTTTTTTGTTGTATACATGGTAGACAGAGATGCCCAAAGCTACTTCCAATGTGACATAAATACACAGTGCAATACCTATATATTCTTAAAAAGGGTCATTTAGTTTAACCCTTTGGCCAAAGCGTCTTAAGCCTGCTGCCACTTTTCAAGGCATGACCGTAGCAGGTCCTAACACTCCCTGGGTTACAATTCTTATTAAGCTGTATAATTACAGGAAGAATGATCACATTGGATCTGTCGTAACCTGGCAAAATGAAACTGACCTGCCAACTTGGAAAGTGGGGAGGGGCAAGCTTAAACCTTGGGGGGAGGGGCCACTACCCTCCCAAAAGCAACTGAGACCAGCTGCACACAGTTAATGAACACTCAGAGCTTGTTGGGTATCTGTGTAGGTATTGCACTGTGTATTTATTACATTGGAAGTAGCTTTGGGCATCTTTGTCTTTACATTTAGCCACGCCCACAAGCACGCCTTTTGACACTTGTATACTATTGTATATATTATGTAGTAATGGTAGGGGTTTCTCAGAGCTTGTTGGGTATTTGTGTGTTCATTGTCATATGTATATATTTAGAGTCCACAATGTATTCAGTGCTTTACAAAAGGGACAATGCAGTAGAGCAGGGGTCTCCAAACTCAGTCCTCTAGGGCTGCCAGCAGGCCGGCTTTTATGGATCTCCCCGTTTCAGCAAAGGTGGCTCAGTCAAAGACAGTCACCTGTGCTGAAACAGGGATATCCATAAAAGCCAGCCTGCTGGCAGCCCTTGAGGACTGAATTTGGAGGCCTCTGCAGTAGAGAGAAATAGAATGTAACAAAGATCGGATAATAGGCAAGGCAATCCCTTCCCAATCTAAGTGGAATGTTGGGAGACTTGGACAACACAGGTGAGGGAATAAGTGCTGTAGATGGCAGTGCTTGCCAGCAATGGTTGGTAGGAGTGACTGGGTGTGGGACAGTAGCCGTGAGTCCAGGCTATTGAAACGCTCCATTTAATAGTAGTTTTTAAGCTTTATCTTAAAGGTGGGGGGAGAGTTGGTGCTTGGCGTATATGGAGTTGCACAGAAGGTGCGATGTTGGTAAAGGGTTTACGAGTAGAGGTGGAGAGAAGACGGTGACCGGTAGAGTGCAGGGGCATAACGGAGCAGATGAGGGGAGAGCCTTGAAGGTTAGGACGAGAACTTTGCAAGTGACACGAAACTTGATGAAGGCGGAGATGAGCAGAGACTGTTCTGGAAGAAAGTGACATTATTCTAGCAGCAGAATTTTGGATAGATTGCAAAGGAGAAAGTTGTTGTGAGGCAGGGAGGCCTGTTGCCAATATGTTACAATAATCCAGATGGGAGAGGATCAAGACATGCAGTAGCGTGTCAGAGGAAAGGGCAGATCTTGGCAATATTAGAGTCAGAGACACATTTTTGCCATAATGTGAATGGAGAAGGAAAGGGCAAAGTCAAAAGTTACTCACAAGCAACGTGCATTGGCGACGCCATTCTGGTATCATAACCCATTTGCATCTAGGTCTACAATTGGTATAATAAAATTGTTGTGCCTTCAACAGTTGATACACAATGTGGGCTCTGGTGAAATATGGCACCGTTAAGACAACTCCAGGTTTTCAGAAAGTGCTGTTTATTTGATTTTAGGGTTTCACAGTATGTTTATTACAACGGATGTCTGGTCGGGATGGGACAAACGTTATCACAAACCAGTGGTGTAGACTATGGCCCAAAGGTGCACCTGATGGCTCCAGTGTACAATTTGTAATGAGCCGCATCATACCTACGGGGCCTTTCCAGCAGGGAGCAGCTTCTAGAGGTAAAACGTTTGCAGTCAATGATTTTCGATACTGAAATATTTTGTAAACAGTTTGGGGGAAGGAATCGTACCGCATAATTTCATGGTTGCGTCAACTCCAACATGGCAGACCTGTAGATAAAAGGTATACTGTAGAAGGCTTAGTCCGGAAGAGGCTGCAAAACTCTTCGAAGGAAGAAGACAACGGAAGGCGGAGTGACTGCTCATCCAGGAAAAAGAAGTGGGTAAGCGGGGCTTTACTGAAATGTTCTTTTTTTTTTTAAACCTCTCCTACAAAATCTCCAAGTGCTTCTCCTTGGCTGTCGTCCTGAGCGTCCGTGTTTGTGTGTTCGTCCAAAGTCGCCTTTTCTAATTCCCGGCAAATGTCCGATATGTCTGGGGCAGGTAAATACCGAGTCCAGCCGTTGGGGGACGAGGTTTGTGGCAACTCTGTTTCGTACTCTAGAAAAAGAACACAATCTCTAAATTCGGGAATGCATTCTGGATTACGGTTTAGCGGATTGTGCTAGCTTTGGCGTCATTATGGATGGCGTGATCGGATACTCTGCAAGGAAGCAGACTTTAGTGACCTAAAACTAGCAAAATGTTTGAGCGCTGCTCCTAGACGACCATCACTAATTAATTGGTTTATTTAAACATGATTTAAATTGCCACCATTTCACTTTCTTAACCTGTCTTTGCCTTTATTTAACACACTCCCACCGGAAAAGAGTTTTACACAATGTCGAAGTATTGCATTATAGGTAGATGATTAAAATCTTTTATCCATCTGTGAATATGTGAATATATATATATTTTTTTTAACTTCTGATAGAACCTACCAATGGTAATACACTTCCAATAAATGTTTCTTTTAAAGCATTAAAATTAATCAAAAATTCTAAAAAGGAAAAGGGTTCAACAGGGCTGACTTTACCTGTAATATTTGGTGATGTGGCTGGCGCTTCAGCAAAGATACCATCACGCACCACCGGATCAATATTCATGATATTGAAATTACCGATCAACACGTTTTGGGCGATGGAATTCGCGATGGTCACGATCTGCGCGGCTCGTTCGGCGCCATGTGGCTCCTGCCGCAGGTCATTTTCCTCTTCAAAATAAGAACCTAAGTATGAAAAAGTCCTGAAAATGGCATCTGGAGTAAAAACTCCTCGCGGCAGCCGGGGAACACCACCCCACCCCCAGCCCTTTTGACTGAGCCAACTGTGCTGAAGCAGGGATATCCTGAAAACCTGACCTTGGTGGCCCTTGAGCACTGGAGTTGCCCTCCCCCCCTCCCCGGTTAACCCCTTGAGTGCCCCATGATGTATGGTCTGCCACTCGGGCCCCGTGATGTGTTGGTGACATTATGGACTTCCTCCTCCTTTTTGTAGTGGAGAGCTCCATCTGCCCGGACCTCAAACGGAAGAGACGCCAAGACTCTTCCGATCCCATTGTGGCACTCAAAGGGTTAATGTATGTGTCACAAAGACCGAGACTGTGTGCTGTTTTCTGTTTGGAGCTATATTAGGCACGCCAAAATCCCGTAGGAAAATGAAATGTAACTTCAGACATTTATGTTTTCAAGACAAAAACACACACCATTTCTCTCCTCCCCCATCCCTTTGTCGCCCACCTCTCCATCTATCTCTCAGCCTTCCTCCTCCTCTCAGACCCCCCTCCTCCTCCTCAGATCCCTCTTCTTCTTCCCTCCTCCTCGCAGCCCTCGTCACCTCTCGGGCCCCCACCCCCCCCATCACAGCACCTGTAGAGTGGAACCTGTTATGGCTGCAGACAATTCAGGGATGACAGTCCGGACGGGAGGAGAGGATCACAGCGGTGAGGTGGATGAAGGCAGCTGCAGGGGGCAGGCTTGGAGCCCACCCCAACAGTACAACCCAGAAGTAAATTACAATTGGCTGATTCGTAAGACTCCACCAACGGATCGTAGTCTACAAATCCATCCAAGGGTTGTATCGAACGGCGGACTTTGATGAATCCGCGCAGATTAAAACCGACCAAATCGGGCCGCGGATTTTTACACCGCAAAATGGATTTTAGGGGGAGAATGCGAGAAAATCCAGGCTGCAGGTTCTCCCATTTCTAGTTAGGTGATTAACATGATGCAGATATAGTACATGGGAACATTTGGTGGAAATTAGCAATTTGTTGCCACCTGCCTGTTTTTGTGTGTGCAAAACTCTGGTCGCAATGTATATTTTGTAGCAAGTGAAGATTTTTGCGACATTTCGGTAAAAAATGCGCGAACGACGATTTCCAACAGCTCCCCGTCTCTAATGGCGGAGTGGGTGCCTGCTGTTTACCCCCCCTCTTCTCCTTACCGAACCCGCTGTCGCCGCTCTCGCTGACGTTCATCTCATTACTGTGGCCAAGAATGCAATTTTTAAGCTTTGAGCGAGAGACGCTGACGTCCTGCACAGCGGCGACATGCTGGGGCTGGGGTTGACACTCACTGGCGACAGGGAAGGCACACGAAGGGGATTCCGCGGCTGCAAGGCACAAACGCGACATTCCTGTATTATTGGGCAATGACGCACAACTTCCCAGCATTCACCAATCTCCAATGAATTAGAAGCTCAACAGGCAGGATAAGAAACCCGTTTATATCAGGGGGGGATCGGTTAAGGACCCGTCCGTCTCAAAAATGCTGCATCCTTTATCTCTGATTTTACCAACCCGTGGATGATCTTTCTAGCAACAAAAACATTACCTTGGCATGTTAAATAAAGTTTGTTAATATATTTAGCATAGGTTGAACTTGATGGATGGATGTCTTTTTTCCAACCTCGCTACTACGTAACTATATACAGCTCAACCCCCTTATAACGCTGTGCTTGGGGTCCAAAGAATCACATCGCGCTATAAGCGGATCGCGTTAGAAATAATGTACAATTGTACGCATTGTACAATAAAGTATTTAAGACGCCAATAAATCGTGTTGTAAAGTATTCATAAATACGAAAATTGGGAGCCACACGTGCATCGCGTTATAAGCAGAGCCGCGTTGTAACGGATCGCGCTATAACGGGGTTCAGCTGTATTTTCATAATCGTTCTAAGATTGTTAATGTGTATGTATACTGTATCTCTCCGTTATTTGTTCGCTCGTGTTTACATAATTGCATTTACACTCAATAATTTCCATTAAAAAAAGGAATGTTTCTGTATTTGTGCGAGCCAACAAAACATACAATTGAGAAATAGTAGTGCGCTGCAGGAGATACGTTACCTCTCCGATAGGCGTCCGTATTCTCTTTGTTATCGGTACTTATACAGTTATGATCTCCAATTTGGATATTTTGTGACTCGGACACATTAATGTTGTCACAGTTTCCTGCATTATAGATGTGGTTAGTGGAATTCCCCAGGATGAAAAAGTTGTTTACAATGGCGTTTGCTGTCTCGCTGCGTAAACTTGCGACGCTATGACCTGCAACGTGAACATGCAGGAGGAGGTGATCAGTTCAGCACTAGCGACCCATTTGTAGTTAAATTCATTATTTCTGATTTGATAAGTGACACTGGCCCCCGTACTCTACCGTGAATCCCACACAGACCTTATAATAATGTATAACCTCAATACATCGGAACTGGGTAACCACGCAATTCGGGGGCTAGCTTTGCTTTGAATCAATAGAAGACTGGAAGTTGTAAAATAAGACATCATTTATTTATAAGGCGCATGCATATGCAGCAGTGTGGTACAATGAGGGAACAAAATGACAAAAATTACATATCTAATAATAATAAAAAACTAACGCACACAGATACAAAAGGATGAGGTCGTGCTCAAGAGCTTACAATCTATAGGGATAATAAGGTACACTTGGAACAAAATACATTATGGAACTAGAAAAAGTGCAGAGAAGAGACACCAAGTTAATAAAGGGGATGGATAATCTAATTTATGAGAGGCTAGCTAAATTAGATTGATTTACATTAGAAAAGAGGTATCTAAGCAGGGATATGATAACTATATACAAATATATTCGGGGACAATACAAGGAGCTTTCAAAATAACTATTCATCTCACGGGCAGTACAAAGGACTCGGGGAATCCCTTATGGTTGGAGGAAAGGAGATTTCACCAGCAACAAAGGAAAGGGTTCTTTACAGTAAGGGCAGTTACAATGTGGAATTCATTACCCATGGAGACTGTGATGGCAGATACAATAGATTTGTTCAAAAAAAGGTTGTACACATTTTAGAAAGGAAAGGTATACAGGGATATACCAAATAAGTAAACATGGGAAGGATGCTGATCCAGGGAGTAATCTGATTGCCAATATTTGGAGTCAGGAAGAAATCTATTTCCCCCCTTATGAGATATCATTGGATGATGTGTCACTGGGGTTTGTGTTTGCTTCCTCTGGATCAATATACTGCAAGTACGGATATAGGATAAAGTATCTGTCGTCTACATCTAGCATAGGCTGAACTTGATGGACGTACGTCTTCTTTCAACCTCATCTACGATATAACTATAAGTAGCTGCGTATTATTATGAGACTGTGTATGTCTCAGGATGGAGTTTGGTAATATATGGGATATATGAAATGTTGCATCCAAGTCATGTTTTTCCCCCTTTTCTGGGTTTAACCTCTATGACTAAAGATCATATAAAAGGAACTTAATGAGCAGGTTTCTTGCATTTGCTGCAACTGGAACAAAACAAGAAAGTGAGGGCTTCGCTGCCAAGAGTTGTGTTGAAAGGTGCCCTTACTATTGCCTGTTATTTGAATGGCGCCAACGAATACCGCAGCGCAGTACAATGTGAGAGGGCGGACAGTACAACAAAGAGTCCAAGTATGTTCAGACAAACGGACACAATAGGAAGCAGGTCTCTGACCCAAGGAGCTTACAATCGAACAGGAGGACACAAGGAATGGTGGGAGTTCCTCAGCAAGGGTTTGGCTAGCAACATAAGTATGCTTCTCAAAATAAATACATTTATTACACGCTACCTGCACTGTCATTCTGTCTCATTGACCAGCATTTCGATTGATTGTCCAAACAAAGGATACCCATCTCCTTCAGTTTATAGAGATCTGGGTTCACATCCTTCTTTGATGTCTTGTTCAAGGCTTTGGCTATATCCAAGGTCCCGTGTGCCCCCCTTTCCAGCAGACATTTGCAAATCTCTCTCTCTAAAAGGCAAAACAAAAATTCAAATAAGGTATTTTCTTTTTCCCTTTTTATTTTGTACTAGCTGAGAGACCCGGTGTTGCCCGGGATGTAAATGCGTAATAGGTAGTATTATTTATAAATGGTGGAACAATAGGTGAGTATTTGTTGTAAAGGTTGGATAATAATATTGAAAAGAAAGATGGAAGAAAATGTAATACGATGTTGTATAAAAATGGTTTATTGTAACCACACCACAGTACAATGTATATTTTGGTGCCATAAGTGATGTAAAAATGTGAGGCGTGTGTCCTGCTAGGGTGTGAGGCGGCGGGTGGTTGGACGCAGGCCAATGAGAGTCAGTGAGGGGAGGGACAGTGTGGCATTGGTGTTGGACGTAGGCCAATGAGAGGTGTGCGGGGGCGGGCATGGCCTGAGCCGGAGTGACAGGCCCAAGGTCCAATGCGATTGACCCTTGGGACGCAGACATACAGTGATTTCACAAATATATAGTAGATTTAAAAAACATTAGTTCACAAGCAATTTTTTTTCTTGCAAAGTGTTTATTTTAATTGTATTGTACTGTGTATATTATTTAAAGGTGTTTTTTTTTAGGGTGCCCATTGATTGCCAATGTGGCTAGCAGTTCCCCCCACCCCCCGCTGAGGCCATAGATAATCACAGTGACAATCAATGAGTTTCTTGTCTAGTGTTTATTTAAATTGTATTGTGATTTTATTTTTATTTTCAGTCATCACAAATGGGCAAAAGCGCTATTAGCCATATTTTGCTACAATGTCTTTTGCCTATGTGTGTGTGGTGATGGGGGTGGGTGATGGGGGTAGTTCCCCCGGGGAGGGTGGTTAGTCCTCCCAGGTGGATAGAGGGAAGAGTTAACCCCTTAATTACCATAGCGGTTACTGCCCGCTATGGTAATTAAGGGATTCCTGGCCAGTAGCTAGTGTTTTAATGTTCATATTGGTGCCACATAAGACGAGGACAGCCTTCAACCTGACAGGGGTAAGTACAAGTTTTATTTACTATTGGGTCGGTGGCTATTGATTGCTTTTGAAAGGGCAAAATAGGGGAAGTTGACCCCGGGGTGGGTGGTGAGGCCTTGTGAAAGGCGTTAACCCCTTCATTACCATAGCTGTTGTAACCACTAAGGTAAGGGAGGGTTTAACCCCTCCCAGGAGGCCTAACCACCGACACCGGGGCAACTATAACCTTCACCCCCAACAAACGGGGTATTGTTGGTTAACCCCTTCATTACCTTAGTGGTTAGCTCCTAAGGTAATGAAGCTCTGGTTTTATTTTAATTTTAATTACATAAGATTAAAGCAAGGGGTCTCTGGGCCTGAATTTCAGGTCCGGGGACCCCCTGCTGACCTCTGTATGGAGTGCAGTGGGCCGTTTAAACTTGCAGGAGATACCGGCACCCGATACGGAGGCCTGTACTTCGGGAAGCAGGGGGTCCCCAGACCTGAAATGCATGGGGTTGAGGTCCACAGACCTCCTGCTTCAATCGATTTGCAGCCCAAACCGTATCGTATCTAGAGTGTCAGTCTGTTAATCTCCTATATTCTTGGTACGATACTATTTTTGGTGTTGAGTGTCTTAGACTTTGTCTTAGTCTTTCTTTAGGGTAATTATCAATTGTACAGTGTATGTATATTTTTGGGATAATTTTAATAATGACGACTCTGATCATACTACAATGTGTTACTTTTATTGAATATATTATCTTCTTTGAACACCTTTTGGTGTCTTGTGAGTCTTTCATATGACTTATTATTACTCCATTTTTTGATACTAGTATAAATCATCAAACCTCAATAACCATATAATAATACAAAGCAACCCGTAAAACTTTAACCCATTATATGCAGTGCTGCAAGAACATAGAAACAACACACCTTATATATTTTTTTTAATATATATATACACGTAAAATTAACAAACAAAAGAACATATTGTCCAATCAATTAATAGTATATATAAAATGTTTTAATGTCAAAAAAAGGGGGGGGGGGGGGGTGAGGGAAATGAGCCTGATGTTGATTACTTGTCCACAGGTAAGGTAAGTGCTCTACCTTTTCTAACCCTCTGCTATTTATACTCGTAAATTCTCCCGCCCAAACACTTTGGCTGCAAGCTCCTCCCATCCCAACCAATCACAGAGTTCTGCCCTCTTCCCCAGCAACTGGACTTGAGCCAATCACCTCCCACCTGGCCCACATCTGCCTACCAACCCACAGCTAGTTTTCCCGCCAAAATACAGATCTACCTACCAAGCCCTAGCAACAACAGTCCCAAAGGTCACTGAGAGGGCATCGAAAATCCTAATGCCGGCCCCTAGACAAATACCCACAGGGCTTCTAATTAGTACGAGATCAGCGAGTGAGTCAAAGAGAGAGTTTCTAACATATCATATCTAGCTTCAAAATCATCTTCAATAGAAAGAAACTCACGATTCTGTGTCAAGTTGGCGTCCTCGAGTGAGTCAGCCATAGTTGTGACAACCAAATTGTTCTTCTCATAGGGCAGTACCATTCCTAAAGATAAAACAGTACACAAGAATGTAGCACTGAGATATGAACGCAGTGCAGCCAGTTCAAAGTCAGTAGATTATTCCTTCCCCAAATATTTATACATATGTGGATTAGAATATACTGTAGGTTTATAAATACTGGATGTTTTTTATTTTATATATCTTCCTCTCCAATATTTAACACCGACACTAACAGAAAAACACACACAGTGCAAGAGAGCAGGAAATCGAGTTTGATAAAGCATCAATCCCCCCCAGTTGATAAGCTGAGCGGTTCCTGAGGTATTAACCGTTTTAGCTGCCTTTGGTCAGGTTCCCAGAGGACAAGAGGAGGGGAGCCTCAGGGAGAGTAGTTGGGGATGTTCATAACGTATTAGCACAGACCAGGCCGCCCTGTTTTATTATGTTGTAGATAGGGACAGTTCCCCTCTAAATTAGGATCCCAGAAGAAGGAGTCCAACATGTCTGCAATATAGGAAAACGGCATGCCACAGAGGGCCTCAGGAAAGAGGGCTCCTGGGTGTCTGTGGATCGGTTCTAACCACGGATCCGCATTAATAATCCTCTCAGTCTGTATGGAAGTGGCAGTTCCCAAACAGGCCAAAGGTATTGTGGTCACTTGCAAAGGACCAACCAAGGTTCCCGTAAGGGCCTAATGTATGATGATGATCCCGAAGCAACAAAGGGGGGCCAGGTCCCACACAAGTACACCAATCTACCTAGCCCTAGCAACAACAGTCCCAAAGGTCACTGAGAGGGCATCCAAAATCCTAATGCCGCCCCTGAGTCAAATACCCACAGGGTTTCTAATTAGTCCTAGGTTAGCGAGTGAGTCAAAGACAGAGCTTCTAACACATCACATCTAGCTTTAAAATCATCTTCAATAGAAAGAAACTCACGATTCTGTGTCGCGTTGGCGTCCCCGAGTGAGTCAGCCATAGTTGTGACAACCAAATTGTTCTTCTCATATGGCAGTACCATTCCTAAAGAAGATAAAACAGTACACAAGAATGTAGCCCTGAGATATGAACGCGGTGCAGCCAGTTCAAAGTCAGTAGAGATTACCTCTTCCCAAAATATTTATACATATGTGGATTAGAATATACTGTAGGTTTATAAATACTCTATGTTTTTTTTTTCTCTTCGTCTTCAATATTTAACAGTAACAGAAAAGCCCACACACTGCGAGAGAGAGTGAGATTGGGTTCAATAAAGTATCAATACCTCCCCCCCAGTTGATAAGCTGAGAGGTTTCGTGAGGTATTAACTGTTTTAGTTGCCTTTGTACTTGCCACAATTCAATGATGGCTGCCAATATTGCCAACAGGAAGTCGTAATGTCACCCCAATCACTGTGCGGTTCCTATTGGTCCACAGAACATGTGAGAATTGGTGGCCATTTTGATTTCCTGAATAGGAGTTTTAACAACGGTAACTAAAACTGTAAGTTTCTCTGGAAGTGGGGTAAAACCTTCTATTCTGACAAGCTTTTCGGTGAAAGAGGGTGATCCTAACCTGTGACCTGTTTTCCAGTGGCTATTCTAAACCCTTTTCATCAGTTACCTGCATTGTGTTCCTGTTTGATTGTCCAATGCTTCGTGTCCTCATTCTGACTTAGCAAATTATTGCTCTTCATGTCGTACAAAGACGGGTTAATATCTTTTGCTGTCTTTTTCTTCACTGCCTTGGCAATAGCTAAAGCTTTCTGTGGCTCGTTGTCCTTCAGGAACGTGTAAATATCTTTCTCTGTAATATAATGTACATACATCATCAATAACCATGCAGGAGACGCTACAAATTGAGAAGACTTCAAAGGGCATCCGTAGGCCTCACATTGTTTTGCATGGTAAAGTATTTATGGACAAAGTTTTTCGGACACTCCTGCTTACCTACAAAGTTAAACGTAACCTCGCTCCTCTCTACACCTCTGACCTCATCTCCAACTACTGTCCTACACACAATGCGTTCATCTCATGATCCTCACCTCCCCACGTCACTCATTGTATCCTCTTACGTCCGACTCCAAAACCTTTCCCGCACTGCACCCCAGCTCTGGAATTCTTCGCACGATCAGACTCTTCCCTGCCATACATACATTTATACACACACACCCCCAACCCCCCAAAACCAAGGGGACTTATCCAACACTCTCTGACTTATTCATTTTACTTTCATCCTATTTGTGAAATCCGGTGTTATTCTTTTGATAACCGAGTTCCGGGGTGAGCGACGTTTCCTCTTTACTTTGCTGTTGTGTGTTTACAGCCTGAGACAGTCTGACCCATCTGTAAGAACACACTTATTTAACTCGGGTTGCTGTTGTCAGAACTAGAAACTGAAACATAAACAAAACAAAACTCACGTATCTCCGGCAGCCTCCTCCATTTCTCTGTCCCAATTGGATTTGTGTCTCCCGACGTATCACCTTCATCTTGCTGCATTATGCCTTAAATAAAAAATTTGAAACATTAACACATTCCCATTTTTTTGTATATTTGTGTCAAAAGGAGCGCTACTGGTTGTGGCCAAATGTATACAACAAAAGAATAAAATACCCAATGCGACAAAATACATAGTTAAATCCTTATATATTAGTTTTCTCATGAGTAAGGGTCATTTAGTTAAACCCTTTGGCCAAAGCGTTATAAGCCTGCAGCCACGTCACGGCATGACCAGTATGCAGCCACATCACGGCATGACCAGTATGCAGCCACGTCACGGCATGACCAGTATGCAGCCACATCACGGCATGACCAGTATGCAGCCATGTCACGGCATTACCAGTATGCAGCCACGTCACGGCATGACCAGTATGCAGCCACGTCACGGCGCGACCAGTATGCAGCCACGTCACGGCGCGACCAGTATGCAGCCACGTCACGGCATGACCAGTATGCAGCCACGTCAGGGATGAACTTACATTTTCGTTAAAAAAAAAATCCTACTGCACAAGGTCCTGAATCCCAGTGTTAAAATATGTTCTTCATTGAATAAAGGATTTCCACGCTCTAGCTCCACCGTCCAAAACAATGAGGCCTACACACTAAAAGGTCTTTTTTTTTTAAAAATTGTGCGTAAGACATGACTGCTAAAAAAGCAACTGACCAAACGGATTAAAAAGGAAACGCAACTCAACAGCGACATCTACATCCTACCATCATGCAAAATCTGCACAAGAAATTCAACCGGGGCCTAATCAGGAATAAACTGCAATGCCTCTCTCAGTATGGTAGCAAACCATAAACACCACATAAGGTATCTCAAACTAACAACATGCCAATCAACTTCGCTGCTGTCAAATCAACTAACTACCAGCACGGCAGTAACTTCTAGTTAGAAACCTCAGGTGACTTTTCAAAACAGATACTCGCTGTCAACCCAGAAGAACGCGCAGCCTGCCTGGGAGTTATAAACCTGTCTGATTGTGAACTGTCAAAACTGGAGATTTCCGTTCTCTCTAAGGGGCTCAAATTCTGTCCCACAGCCAAACTGGACCACATCCAATTATTCTCTCACCTGGAAGAATTCTGTTGGAGATTATGGCCAAATAATATTTCCACAAAACAAAACAGAGAGCACCCCTAGAATGATAAGAGAGAACAACAAGAAATAGGAACACCTCTTTCATACCCTGCCTTTCCCATTATCGCTTAGCAAACAACGCTTCCAGTGCAGGCAGGGATTCTGGGAAATGACATGCAAATGAGCACACACTCACCTTTTGCTTCTTGTCCATTTTAACATGGATCCCTATACGCTTATGCCTGCCGTTATTACACAGCTTTTCAGCACAGCCTCGGCTACAGAAGTGCATGGCCAGTAAACCAATCTTAAACTCATGGAGTCTTTTGTAAATCAGTGTTGCTGACCTGAGGAAGAGAGAGAACTCCCGAAAGCTTGTCTTATAATATCAATTTTAGGCTGCGTTTATAGTAGGCGCGTTTGCGTGCGACGAAGTGCATGGCGTCGCGCGGGCCTATCGCTCGTGCGATGTCTGCACTTTGGATGGAGGCGATGGGGAAGCATGGCGGAGGGGCGGCGGACGCGTCGCCAGGCTGGTTCGCCCTCATTGGCTGTACCGCTTACGTGACGCGGCCATGGCGAGAAAAGACAAAATTATTCGGCTTTTCAAAAAATCTGCTGCTCGGTCGCTCTGCATCGCGCGCACTATAGCCGGCCCTGTAGAGCTGCTGCACTTTGTTCGCACAGCGAGCGAAATCGCACGCACTATAATCGCGGCCAAATAAAAAAAGGTTCCACAAAATACTAAAGTACTAATTTATTCTAAAAAGTAATACAAATCTTTAAAAAATTGTGACGTAGGTATAAAGACTTCATACATATGGTGCATAATTTGTTGTTTTAAATTGACGCATTGTGTCCCGTTGTATAGCTAATAGACGCCATTTAAATTAAAACAGAATGATGTGTATTTTTATTTATTTATATCTCGTGTTAGTGAATATTAAATATTAGTGTAATATTATTTATAATAGCCATTTTGGGGAAAATAGCACATTTTGTCAACCAATATGATAAAACATCCCCGTTGCATTGAGTCCATTTTAGGGTTGACACATAGGAACCGAATTCTGCGCCGGGATTAACGGGCATTTAGTGAAAGTAAGGCGTACTGAAATAGGTCGAAAAGCTGCCTGCCTGCGCGGATCGCGCTGTGTAACCATTTAACTAACAAACCATTTTCTCTTTGCATTAAGCTGCTTTACTCCGCTTTATGTAACAAAGCAAGCAGTAAAGCGGTAAAACGTGAAATCTTATATGCTTTAAAAAAAAACAAACACATTAGTTCTGTGTTATTAGATAATAGTGGCTGTTTTTTTTTTATTTTTATTTGTATTTTTTTATTCAACTCTTAATGACATTTTTAATGAGTTTTAATATACTGAGCATCCTTTGTTTTCTATAGCAGGTTTTAGCCCACCTCCCCAGCAGTGTATGTATGTGTGTACTGTATGTATGTATTTATGTCTTTATTTACATAGCGCCATTATTGTACCTAGCGCTTCACAGCAGTAATACACGTGACAATCATATGCAAGATCTTTGCAACACTTTCCTGTTTGTGATCATTTGTTGCCAATGTTCCCAGCCGTTTGAGCTGCAAACTGTAACAATAGTTAATGTTACCTTAGTAATATAAGGATACATTGTAGCTGCTGAGTTACACTGACTGAAGGATTGATTGAAACCGTGAGGCGGCCATTTCGTTGGGCACCCAGTCAGGATTTTGACAGATTTATAACGGGAGCAGCAAACGATTGCCGGAAGAAGTCGTCAGTTTTGAACGACGAAACGTACGTCGGGTTAGCCGGCAATTTTGTGGGCTAAGCAAATGTATTAAGTACCTGAAGTATTACGTCCACACCAATTTGTGCTCAGTAGGTCTACTCAATGTTCTAAAGTACTTTGTTTGGTCTCCAATGAAATAAAACATCTGAGGTAGTTCTCCTAATTGCTGGAATCAGCTACGAGTATCGGAGCTTGGCTGAGGGCAGAGCTTGAAGAACAGCTGTTACTGCGGAGAGATCCGTGGATGAACGAAGCATTACATAAGAGATACGCCAACGCGTGCGCACGCGGCTCGGACACGCTGTTTAACGCCTGCACGGACCTTAGAGGCTAGACCTCAAGCTATAGGATATATGCTGTAGGCACAATAAGAATAATATGTATAACTTCCAGTACGCAATATTGTCTGCACTATCAGCTATTAAGTTCCGCTAAAGGGGAGCTGATGACCTAATACGGTTATATAATGAGAACGGTACCTGTACAGCTGTTTACATGGAAGGAAACGCCGACACGGATATAGGTCTATGTATTCATAGAAAGCACTAACGTGGCACATACAATTTAATTTTTTGTATCTAAAGCCCTCTCCCGCCTTAAACCTTTCTCGCTGACTGCCCCACACCTCTGGAATGCCCTTCCCCTCAATACCCGACTAGCACCCTCTCTATCCACCTTTAAGACACACTTGCTTAAAGAAGCATATGAGTAGCACTTTGGATAATCCTGGACACATGATACATAAAGCTTGGCCCCCTGCAGACGCACTTACCAGAACTCCCTCCTACTGTCTCTCTACGTTCTCCCTACCTACCAATTAGATTGTAAGCTCCTCGGAGCAGGGACTCCTCTTCCTTAATGTTACTTTTATGTCTGAAGCCCTTATTCCCATGACCTGTTATTTATATTATTTGTTATTTATATGATTACCCCGTGTATTACTACTGTGACGCGCTATGTACATTAATGGCGCTATATAAATAAAGACATACAATACAATATACAATACAATTTGATTGTACAAATAGGAATACACCTTACAAACCATTAGACTCTCAAGCAATCCCGTGCCCCCTCTCGACACTAGTTCCTCAGATAAACACCTCACTTAGGTTCATATATGGGATACCATCATCTCTGGGTATGGTCACTGATATAGCAAAGCCGACACGTGTGTCAGGAGGCAAACACGGTATAAATTAAACTGGTATCGGTTTAAATTAAACTGGTATAGCTGCAGGATCCAAACAAGGCATGGGTGTGAGGAAACAGCTGCTTCAGAAAAAAAACCTAAGGATTGTGGTTAAACCACTCCGTGGAGCAACACAATTAACCCGTTCATTGCGGGATTTATGCTTACGAACAAAAATCAGAAGTCACGGTTTAGCAACACTATTTACCTGCTCACTGCCAGGTATACATTTAGCAGCATACAGTATATAACCAGTCACTCTGTACACGAGAATTATGCCACAAGGTCTTAAATAAACTGTGCTGGTAAGAAACGGTGTTATCCAAACATATATACACTTGTGTGTGATAATGTGAAGCGCTATGTACACTAATGGCGCTATATAAATAAAGACATGCAAACATACATAATTCCTCGGCAGTATATCTACGCACACACAGCTTACAGCTGTCCATATGAGCTGGGTGTCAGTCACACTGCGAGTTTGCAGTCACAATTTTGACTGATAATTCTGCTATAACTCCTTAGCCTTGTCACCAAGTTTCCTAATATTTATGACGCTCGTGAGACGCCGACTACAGGCAATATACACACAATAGCTGCGCCTGGAAGAACTCCATGGAGGATCGCGTAACTGGCTTCTAGTTGAAGCAACGCTATTATGCTCCTCACCCATAACCCATAACCACATATTACTCGCCACAGTGTATACACATACCCGTGTCATAAAAAAGGGACTAATCTGTACTATTAGACGTCCCTATACTTATCGGGGATGGATCTAGTGTGAACAAATAAACAGCGGAAAAACTAGGTGATTTAAACTGTCTGCAATCACGGGTCATTCATTATACCTCGTCATCGGGGCAATCACGACTTAGGAGAACCCCTACTCTACCAAGAGAATAACACAGCTAGGAACTACACAGACTTAACATTCCAGCCTTAGGCTGCGTCCATAGAAGGGCAGACCACGCTGCGCGATCAGACTGCCTAAAGGCAGCGTGCGGACGGAAGCGGGAGTGGGCGGGCGATGCGCGTGATGCTCGCGAAAGCAGTCAAAACTGATTTCTCGCGCAATAGGGCGGTCACGTGAGTGGTTCGCCCAATGAGGACGAACCAGCTCCGTGAGGTCACTGGCCCGCCCATAGACACGCCCCCGGACGGCGAGCGAACGAAGGCCAGGGAAAGCACCCGCTTTCCCTCAGGCTCCGCGAACCTCCACACGGCTGCTGTGTCTATGGACGCAGCCTTATAATAGTGGTTAGTGCATTAGACCCATTTTAGGTCATCAAAAAGTCTATAAGACTCTTAAGAGATACAGTACACACATTAATAAGGCCACATACAGGCATACCCCACATAACGTACGCAATGAGCATGTATGTAAAGTGAAAATGTACTTAAAGTGAAGCACTACCTTTTCCCCACTTATCGATGCACGTACTGTACTGCAATCGTCATATACGTGCATAACTGATGTAAATAACGCATGTGTAACAGGCTCTATAGTCTCCCCGCTTGCGCACAGCTTCGGTACAGCTAGGGAGCCGGTATTGCTGTTCAGGACGTGCTGACAGGTGCATGCGCGAGCTGGCGTTTGCCTATTGAGCGATATGTACTTACTGTGTACTTAAAGTGAGTGTCCTTAAACCGGGGTATGCCTGTACAAACCAAGGCATACTAAGGCATTCATCAAGTAGGTCCCCCCAGTTCAGGAACGAATCGGCATTTTCTTTTTTAACATTTTTTAACATTTTGTGTGATATTATAATTATGTGTGTTATTAAACTTTGATTTTAGATTGCTTTTGTCTGCATTTTCATCAAAATCATTAAAACTATATATAAATTAATTTGGTCGGTTGTGCACCGCTAAAAGGGATTTCTGTCTGTGAATCGTGTCTCTTCAACACTCTGTGTAGTATAGTCTGACTCTCTCCCTGGTAGCACACAAAATTCATTTTGGTTTGAGCGAGGCTTTCTCTTCTTTACTTCTGCGGCCCCTTTTAACCTCCTACATCCCCGAAAAAATTCGGGGATGTTTTCCGTTTGTCACGGACTTTGCCGCGCGTCAGCCGCATTCGCCAGACAGCGCTAATGGCGCTTAACATTGAAAGCGCCCACGGCGCCCAACCCGGCGGAAAACGTGCCGCATCTGCTCGCGATTTCGAAAAATCGCGGGGAAACGGCCGCAGGAGGTTAAAGGCGGCCGCCACTGTATATAAAAAGAAGGGAAGAAAGAGGGGGAAGGCAGGATTGCGGCTTTACATAAAACCCTTCTGCATCTGGCTCCTCCGCTCTGCGCCATTTCTAGGAAGCTGACGATATCTGCCTTTTTAATATGAGGGAAGCAGGGGGGGTCTCTGGAGCCCAGCCCCATTCATTTCAGCTGCGGGGACCCCCTGCTTCCCCGAGATACAGACCTCTCCGTAGGGGGTGCCGGGAGCAGCTATACAGGTTTAAAGTTCCCGGTTCGCGTGGACCGATAGGAAGCCGCGAGGGATGATGTCACGGCTTCCTAAATTGCCGACATTTAAGCAGCCATTTCGATAGCCCCACACAGCCCTGCCAGAGCTGCTACCGGCACAACCTACGGGAGGCCTGTATTCGGGAAGCAGGGGGTCTCCAGAGCTGAAATTAACGCGGTTCAGCTCCGGAGACCTCCCTGCTTCAAACCTGTAATGTTAAAAAAAAAGAAATAAAGCCGGTCGTTGCTTTAAACTAGTTTATTAAAAAAAAAATCAGCAAACTTTGAAAGTCGCGGTGCAGGTAACAGGACCCTAAACGCTGGTCACGTGACCCTTTACTTACTGCCAGTTTTTGCCGAATTCTCGCAAAAAGCGGAGACGTTTCCTGCAATTTGATCAAGCGTTTGGCGAAACCACGAAACAAAGAAAAGGGGGGGGGGGGGAAACGCCCCAAAAGTTTGCAAAACACTTTTGAGCATCTCTAGCTGAAGTCAGCTGGTGACAAAATTGGGGTAACACCCACGCCCTCCCAAAAATGCACCAGATTTATCAATGAAACAATCCAAAGAGGTAAAGGCCCATCTTTACTAAACGGTGTTTATTCCATAACACATTTTCCTGCCCTTCTTAGTATATACGGCCCATTATTGCGCTCTGTAAAGGGTCTTCCATGTGTCACTGGGGGTTTGTGTTTGCCTTCCTCTGGATCAATATACTGTAAGTACGGATATAGGATAAAGTATCTGCCGTCTAAATTTAGCATAGGTGGGACTTGATGGACGTACGTCTCTTTTCAACTTTGTAACGATGTAACTTTGTAACGATGTAACTATGTAACTTTGTAACTATGTCTAACAGCCGGCCCCTGTGGCACCAAAGGTGTTAAAATTCTAGGTGTGAAAATCGATAGAAGAAACGAGATGTTTTTGGGATGGATAAAGGTTTTACCTGCTGCCGCTGGGACGTTCTCGGCCATTCGGCGGGAAGGTGTGCAGATGGCCGCTCCTCCTCCCCAGTCGGTGCAGAAAGCCGGCTTCTCTATTCCCGGGGACGCTGCTGTTCCGGGGACTTGCAGGATGGAATGGAGACCTGCAACTCTCTGCTCGGTGTGTGAGAATAGAAACTGAAAGTGTCACCCTTCCCAGAGTGATCCGGAGCAGATAAATGGAAACTAGGCGGCAATACACACAGCGAATACTGATATGATGTCAGTAGTGTGACACTGTGCAGTCTGAAGCATTGTGATGGTACACAGTATCACTACTTTTTGCTTTGGGTTTGCTGGTGATGCCTGTGGTATTCAACCTTGTTTTTTGTTAAGGAAACCCAGAGTTCGATTGGGAAATTCTGGGGAACCCCAACCCTTGCCCCACACTTACTCTCACTTACACACACACACACACACACACACACACACAGCAGCGGGATGTTAGGGTGTATAGGGAGAGGTATTAGCAGCGGGATGTTAGTGTGTATAGGGAGAGGTATTAGCAGCGGGATGTTAGGGTGTATAGGGAGGTAAATGAGAATTTTAATCCTAATAGAGGTATACTAGTATTTTATCTGGTAGTGTTAGGACTGTGAACAGGGTCTGCCATGCCGTGGCTCACAGGCTTACAATGCTTTGGCCAAAGGGTTAAACTAAATGACCCTTTTTCAAGATAATATATAAGTATTTTACTGTGTATTTTTGTCATATTGGATGTAGCATCGGGCTTCTCTGTCGCTTGTTGTGTACGTTTTTAAGCAAACAGCAGGGACCTCCTGAGATAGAATCTATTTTAGTAGACTAACTACATCATTTTGACACTCACTAACCAGCATAAGGCTGAGTTCAGACAGGCTGCAAGGCGACGTGTGCGCGCGCTTACGTGAAAACGAACACTGTTGGCGAAGTACAGCGTTGTCGCCGCTGCACTTGAAGAAGACAACTGAAGTTGAGATTTCTAGCGGCAGCCGCGTCACGTGTACTTCGCCAGCCAATCACAAACACACACTTTGTTTCTTTTTTTTTTAAGTCCCGCCTCCAATCGCGTCATTCTGTCTGCTGGGGATGAGCACACATCGCCCAGCAGAGAGGCGCGGACGCATGGCGGCGTAGCAGCCTGTCTGAGCTCAGCCTAAGACTGCGGTCCCAGTGTGCACTGTAGCACGCGCGCCCGGCAGGGGGGGGGGGGGGGTGGCGCGTGCACAGCGCTTCACCACGATCTGCAGTCTTGGGAGAGAGGGAGAGATCGCGATTGGAGGGGGCGTCGCGGGGGGTTTGCGGGGGCGTTCACATGACCTCTCACGCGGCTGGTTCGCCCTCATTGGCTGAATCGCCGGCGGGGGCGTGGGCACGCCTCCATCGCGAGTTCCAAATACATTTTTTTTGTTTTTGAGAAAACTCGGCATGGAGCGCGGCTGCCAAATGCGCGCCGAGGCAGGTACTGGGCCCGGTCTGATTGGGGGGCGGTGCTTGTGCGCACAGCACACGCCGAGGCGTGCGCTGTAGAACGCACTGGGGCCGGAGCCCAAGGCTGAGGACTTGGCTGCAGGAGATTGAGGTGGCGATCTGGAGGTGTGGCGGGGGCATCACGAATCTGGTTCGCTCTATTTGGCTGAACCAGCTCACGTGACGCTGACGTCACACGGCAGCCAGAAAAAAAAAAGATCCTTAAAGAAAAGAACATAGGACGTAAAGATACCTTGATGCACACGCATTTGCACAAGGCCGTGTGAGTGTTTGAGACTTTATATAGATTCACATCACCCACACCAGCAGTTCAGAGTCTTACACACCTGAATTCAGACTATATACCATTCCACCTGTGCTCCCCCATCCCCCTTTTTTCTGTCACTTGGCAGCCGCCTGAGAAGACAACATTTCTTGTCTTCTCAAAACGCTGCCGCGTCAACGTGCTACTTTGCCGGCAGGCGCACAGGCACTTGGCTAATTACTATAGCCAATAACTAATGTGTACCTGACGTACACTCAAGCGCGCGCACGCGTAGCGATGCCGCCAACCCCATAACCTCGGCCTAAGAGACGACCTAACTGCTCTAGGGACTGTAAGTACTAACCTATCCACTTCACGGTTTTTTATTAATCCACGGTTTTGATTAACCGTGATAGGGGGCCAGTGGGGACACATGATGGGGGGCCAGTGGGGACACGTGATGGGGGAGCCAGTGGGGACACGTGATGGGGGAGCCAGTGGGGACACGTGATGGGGGGGCCAGTGGGGACACGTGATGGGGGACATGATAGGGGGCCAGTGTGGACACGTGATGGGAGGCCAGTCCATGTGTGCATGTTGAATTTGAGATAATTTAAGGTTACGTCCCTCTCTCTCTCTTGCCCTCAGGGCTCTGTGCACTCTATCCAACTCCGGTTTGTGTACCAGGGGCTGGAAGAGTCTTTGCAGGTAGTCTCAGGGCTGGAAGAGTCTTTGCAGGTAGTGTCAGGGCTGGAAGAGTCTTTGCAGGTAGTCTCAGGGCTGGAAGAGTCTTTGCAGGTAGTCTCAGGGCTGGGTGGGACTGACAGATTCTGGGATACTCCTAACCCTCAAGTTATTGCGCCGTGAGCTACTTTTAGCTTCCTCTTGGGACTCTTTCAGGAGTTCTATCTGTTCTTCCATCACCGTTAACTCCTCACAGGTCTCGGCCTGCTGTTTCATGAATTCCTTCCATTTCTAGGCTCGCCGTTCTCACAGTGATAGCCGCGGGGTCCCTCTTTTCGGTCGCTCGCTGCCTTCTGCAGATCACTGTGGAAGGTGTGTGCTTGACTTCAGGCATCCACCTCATCATTTCGTTCCTGGTGAGTGGCCTGTCGTCTAACTCCTGCCCCGAGTCGGAGCTGACCTAACCACATGGGGACCCTCCATTTGCTGAAGGAGCGGGGCGATGCCTGCTTCCGTTGGAAGAGGTGGGAGACTTCTCTGGGTTTCTTTTTTGCCTTTTGTGGCAGGCTGCAGCCGTTCAAGCATCTTTCCCTCCTGGACCGGGCGCAGTTGGAGCCTGTTTAGCCTGTTAAGGTCAGTGTGGGTCTGGAAACCATTTTTCAGGCGCCATTTTGTTTACTGGAGGAGGGAGAAGGAGCGGCTCAGTGATTAAAGACACTGACAGGCACTGAGAGTTTGACACCCAGTGTCGACTCCTTGTGACCTTGGGCAAGTCACTTTATCTCCCTGTGCCTCAGGCACCATAAACATAGATTGTAAGCTCTACGGGACAGGGACCTGCGCCTGTAAAATGTCTCTGTAAAGCGCTGCGTAAAACTAGCAGCGCTATACAAGAACATGCTATTATTATTACTGCTGCCTCTACGTAGCATTTTAATGACAACGCATACAGGGAGTGTTAAGACAACACAGGCATATGCACACTAAGCACAAACATACATAATCAATATGCCGTGAAACCATCTTCCCCGTGCTGGAAAATCTTTTAGCTCCGTTCACTTGAGTAGAGATGATATTTTCTCCAGCACTGGGATACCACTTCAAAGCTTGTTCTAAAACAACATTATAAAGAAACGTCCTTACCAAGAATTAAAACGTTAAACCTATTTGCGCCGTTGGTTGAGTTTAGTCTTCCGTGGTTCTGCACCTTTAAGGTTTTAGAAAGTAGGACAGTTTCTGCCATCGCAACGTGTTGCAGGCACCCTTGCCAGCAGAAGGGGTTAATGGGAATCTCGTGCGTTGCAAGGTGCCTGAAGGAGTTAAAGCCGCAGTTCAAGCTGCCGTTTTAAAACATTTGTTTTTCCCCCTTTTGTGCATCAATACAATCCACACAATGATCAGTAATTAGCTAAGTTGCCGATCGATCCGTTCTCCTGTGATCGATCGGCGAAGATTCGGCTCGGGGGGGTTCACTAAATGGCTGTCAGTGCAGCAGAAGAGGACCAAAGATGCAAAGTTCCGTGGGGAAGATCATGTGACCAGACATGCACTAGATACAATTGTGCACTGCTAGAGATAGGGCGGGGCACAAAAGGGGTGTGCCAGAGCCTGTTTCAGAAGAGGAAGGGGATTTGACTTTGTAAATGGTTGCTATAGAAACAAAAAATGCTTGTTACATTCTAATACATTAAAAATGTCATTCAGAGTTTTTTTTTAGTTTTTTTTAAATGCTACAAGTATTTTCTAATAGTACAGCACTGATTTATTATGAAAAAAAAAAACCACGTAGGATATTTTTGGGTCTGCAGCTTTAAAGCAAACGTCTTATAGCAGAACAGGAATAAAAAAAAATAGGCCATATAAGCTATTAATCCCGTAGGAAGTAGCACTGGATATATTACGAGTTCCCTTCTTGCTAGAACATTCTTATTTTAGGAAATTATAGGCTAACACTTGCAACAGATGCAAAGTGTTCCTGTGTTAAAAATATATTCTAAAGCAAGGAACACATGGGGGGAGAGACGGCATCTTTTCCCTACGAGGCAGTTTCCTTATATAAGACATACTGACTGTCGCTGACTCACTGTGAGCGCTCGTTTGCATGTCACTACCCAGAATCCCTGGCTGCAGTGGGAGCGCTGTTTGCTAAGTGATAATGGGGGACGACAGGGTTGCAGTCCTTGCCAAACATGCCAAAAAGTGGTGTTTGTATTTGCTGTGTGAGAAATAAAACCACATAGGAACCACTTGCGTTTAAATTCCGCTCAGCCTCGACTGAGCCACTGATTGAGACACCTGTGCTGAAGCAGGGATATCCTTAAAAGCTGACCTGTTGGGGGGTCTTGAGGACGGGTGTTGAGCCCCCCTGACGGTTACCCCAAACGCTAAAGATACATTTTATTTTTAACACAGCAGGGCATGCTCACAGGACAAGCTATATGCAGGGTTGCCACCTCTCGGGGTTTGACCGGGGTTTCGGGCACTTACCTCCGGGCTATGGGTTGCCGTGGTCAATCTCCGGGTGACGGCGGGGTGCGGTGTCTGGTGTGGTGCGGCAACGTCTCCGGCATTCTCCGTTATTATCCTGCAATTCCCCTCCTTTAACTACAGTCAACATGGCTGCACGGTGTCAAGTGACACCGCGTCTCCATGGCAACCGGACGCCACGCGTCGCCATGACACGATGCAACGTCACGTTGCCATGGCAACGAGGCGCCGCATGGCGTCATGACATCACGTAGCGTCCGGTTTCCATGGAATGACGCCGCGCAGCCATGTTTACTGCAGTTGGAGGGCGAATTGCAGCAAGATGCCGGGGAGACGCCGCCGCCCCACGCCGCACCACGCCGCCCCACGCCGCCAAGTAAGGGGTTTTCGTTTCTTTTTTTCCCCTCCGGGTTGGCCTTCAGTAGAAGTTGCAACCCTGATTATATGAGTTAAACTCACTGCAGGCTTCTGGGGGAAACGCTGCATTAACATAGACGCGGAATCAAGAACAAACACATCGGTTTTGGGGGGGGGGGGGTCTCTCTTCGTCAGGTAAATAAAAGTGACCTCAAATACAGCCCCCTTTATACATTCAGGCTTCCGCTGTAAGGACCCTGAACCCGGAGGATGATCAAAGATTTTACAACCGCGTCTCAGATAATTAGCACATAGTATGCATTTATTATCTTCAAAGTATAATAGTTATAACCTCTTAGTATGTGCATAAATCAGAATAAAAGCATTACATTTGTTAGAGCAGATACAGACAAGCGTTATCCACCAGACATGAGCAGGTATGTATGCCACCCTGTGAGTGTCTGGCCCACAATTAATCCCTTAAGGTTGGAGGAAAGGAGATTTCACCAGTAACATAGGAAAGGGTTCTTTACAGTAAGGGCAGTTACAATGTGGGATTCATTACCTATGGAGACTGGGATGGCAGATACAATAGATATGTTCAAAAAATGGTTGGACATCTTTTTAAAAAGGAAAGGTATACAGGGATATACCAAATAAGTAAACACGGGAAGGATATTTATCCAGGGAGTAATCTGATTGCCAATATTTGGAGTCAGGAAGGCATTTCTTTTTCCCCTTATGAGATAACATTGGATGATGTGACACTGGGGTTTGTGTTTGCTTCCTCTGGATCAATATACTGTAAGTACGGATATAGGATAAAATATCTGTCGTCTAAATTTAACATACAGTAGGTTGAACTTGATGGACGTATGTCTTTTTTCAACATCATCTACTATGTAACTGTGTAACACTACTACGTAACTTTGTAACTATGTAACTATATAACTATGTAATACTATCCGGCTAAAAAACCCTATTTCTTCCAGAGGCAAATGTTCACCCTGTTGGGCGTCGGATTGCCGGCAGTGTAGGGGTTACTGGTAGTTGCTAGGGTAATCAGGAAAATGTTTGTGAGTTCTCTCAGCGTTCGGAGCCTTGGCACGCAAACGCACTTATTGTCTTGATTTTGGCACTGTGGCGTTCTGCAGCTGCAGGAAATGGCTGTCTTTCCGACAAGCTGTTCCAGAGAACTGTCATCGAGAGCCAGTTTAGAAGTAAAAATCTGTTGACCTCAGCGCAGTGTAATAGCAAATATAGCCCCATGCCAAGGCTCCCAAAAAAATGTTTTCACTAACGCGGTGGTAATGAAGACGCACCCACCTTCGGTGTCACACCTGTGCCGTTCATTTGTTGTTTTGGAAATCCAGACTTCTATTAGGGAGGAGGTGTTACCATAGTGTCACCGGCTGCAACACCCAGGGGCGGAAGCAGCGCCTAATTTATTGAACAAAACATCCTATTGAAACCATTTTGTTTGATACTGTTTCCTTGCACTCGTTTTACAGCCAGATGGTTTTGATATATAAAATAAACCCTGAAATATGGGAAGTATAAAAGTCTATATCACTTGTACCATTTTAAAATATGTTCCCAAACTTCTGAAGCTAAGGACCTGGTACATACCCCGCTAGGTGGCAGATCTTAGTAGGACGTCAGATGTAACTCCTTAAATGTGTCACTGCCATTGGTTCAAGTTGGCCCAAGTGAGGTGTGCTCTGCTATGTAACCGCAATGAAGTCTGGCTCATATAATGTCCGAGCTTCTAAAGGGAGAAAGTCTGCAAGCCAAGGAGAGGCTGGGACGTGACCCGCAGACTTAGGTCCATATTTACTAAAAAGTCTTCTGTCATAAGACACCTTCCGGAACTGGAAGACGCCAGTGTGGATGGAGCACCTAGGGCAAGTATGCCCAAAGTGGCACGAGACAAATTTGCTTGGCGTTGGTGACGTCAACGGCGTCATTTGACACTGCGGTTCAGAAGGAAGAGGAGGGCGGCAGGTAAGGAGCCGGCTACAACAGATAAAATGACTTTCCATTAGGTCCTTTAGACCCGAGAGTGCAGCAATTGTATATGGGGGCGGACATTTTTGCCGCCCCCAAATTTTGCTGCCCTAGGCCCAGGCCTAATGGGAAATCCGATACTGGTTACGCAACCCAAACATCTCCAAGGCTCCGGTAGACCAACGCTCAATTTGCATAACCAGGCCGCGTCATCAAAGACGACTATGTGATGCCACCGCATCATTAGCAGTCCATAGAACGCCGACGCGTCATCAGATACCAATGTGATGCTTCCACATAGATACCCATGGGACGTCGCTGCATCATCAGATACCCATGGGACGCCGCCACATCATCAGTTACCCAGGGGACGCCGCCACATCATCATGCACCCATGGGACGCCGCCACGTCATCAGACACCCATGTGATGCTGCCACATCATTAGACACCCATGGGACACCACACGCATCATCAGATACCCATGGGACATTGCTACGTCATCAGACGCCCATGTGATGTTGCCATGTCATGAGACGCCCATGTGGCACCACCACAACATCAAACACCCAAGGGACGCTGCCACATCATCAGGCACCCATGGGACACCACACGCATCTTCAAAGATGCGATGCCCATGTGATGCCACCCCGTCATCACACGCCCAAGTGATGCTGCCACCTAATCAGACGCCCATGTGACACCACACGCATCATCAGACGCCCATGTGATGCTGCCATGTCATCAGACGCCCATGGGACGCCAAACGCATCATCAGACGCCCATGGGAGGCCACACGCATCATCAAAGATGCGACGCCCATGTGACATCACCACAAAATCAGACGTCCATGTGACGCCGCCGTGTAATTAGACGTCTGTAAGAGATGTGTGCAGAGGTTCATATAATGGAGACCGATTTGGGTGAAATTATATCTTGGCTTTATTGAGCCTGTTCCTTTATCCAGGCAAAACATACAAAAACAACACAATAACAAACCCCTATCCCTGTGTAAGGGCTAACTTACTTCCCCAGACCCTATCTGCAGGACTGGAGGGATATTCCCATTACCAGCCTATCACCCCAACGTCTCAGGAGGTACCTTAAGCAGGTGGCCCTCCATGTCAGTCTCTGGCAGGTTCCTGAGCCCTCTGTGTCCAGGAAATATAGGTCTCTGGGTGTCTTGATCTCAGCACAGCCTTTGTGCTCAAGACAGTGTCTGTGTGCAGGCTTCTCTGCTCTCCTTCTGTCAGCCCAATTGTGAACTCAGGAATCTCTCTCCTGTGTCTCACATGATGCTTTTTACAGAGCTCTCATTAGTCCAGGTAGAGACTAGTTAATTGAGTGGCTGCAATTAACTCCCTCTCTGCTGGATTCTCAGAGCTCTGAGGCTGCTTTAATTAAACAGGGATAAGTCCGTGATACAACATCCATGCGCAACATGCTTTACAGTGGGGTTTAACGCCCCAGCAGCTCGGAGGAGCCAGGAGTGCTGCCGCCATCGCCGCTGCTGTGCTCTCCACAGCCCGGAAGGAGCCCCTGTGCACTGTGTTTAATATTTGCTGCCATCCGTGGTAAACTTACTTGGCTCTTGAAAAATACATGGCCTTATTGTTTTACTTTTATGGAACTCGAACAGGTTCCTAAACTGGAAGACACCCTACAGCAGTGGTGCGCAAACTGGGGGGCGCAAGATTATGTAGGGGGGGCGCAGGCTGCGTGCGGGGAAACCTGGGGGCGGGCAGAAGCTCTGTGCAGAGGCTGCTTCCAGTTCTCTGCTGTGTCTTGCAGAGGGGGCGGAGCCTTGCAGAGGGGGCGGGGCCTTACTGCGGGGCCTTCCCTGCACACAGACAAGCCCTTCTCCTCCTCCTGTCTTTTACCCGCCCGTTTTCAGCAGCACATGGGGGGACCGGAGCAGGTTTAGTTACTCCCTCCACCCACCGTGCGGTGTGGGTGTGGTGGTGTGTGTGTGGGTGGGGTGTGTTGTTTGTGGTGGTGGGTGTAGATAATGTGTGTTGGTGTTGTGATGTGTGTGTGTGGTGTTTGTATGTAGAAATGGTGTGTATTGTATGTGTGTGTTATGTGTGGTTGTGTAAGGCCAGTTTTGTATGTATATGTGTGTGTATGATGTATGTGTGTGTGGTGTGGTGGTGTGGTGTGGTTGTGTGTTGTATGTAGAATGTGTGGTATATGTGAATGTGTGTGTATGTGTTTTGTATGTATATGTGTGTGTGTGTATTGATGTGTGGTGAGTGTATGTATTTGTGTGTGGGTGTGTCTATCATATATGCGATGTGGTAGTGTCGGTGTGTAATCTAAAGTATGTGAATGTGTTGTGTGGTGTTGTGTGTGGGTGATACTATTAATTATGTGTGTGTGTGTGGGTGTTTGGTGGTATATATATATGTATGGATGTGTGTGTGTGTGTGTGGTGGTGTGTGGTGGTGTGTGGGTGTGTGATGTGATGTGGGTGTGTGTGTGTGTGTGCTGTGCCTGTTGGTTGTCTGTGTGTGTGGGTGTTGGGATTGAGTGTTGTGTGTGTTGGTGGTGATTATGTGAGTGTTGGTTGTGACTGTGTGTGTGTAGTGATTGAGTGTGTGCTGTGTTGGTTGTGATTTGAGTGTGTGTTGTGTGTGTGTGTGTTGTGATTGAGTCTGTGTGTTGGTTGTGGGTGTTGTGATTGAATGCAGCGTTGCACAAACTGAGGGGGGGACGCCCCAGGCGCAAGATTATTTAGGCGGGGCGCGTGCAGCAAAACCTGGTTGTGCAGGCGAAAAAGATGTGCGCGCGCGGGCGGCCAAATAGAATAGTGCAGGTGGGGCCACGTGATTGGGAGGTACGCGGAGGAGCACGCCCCAGCGCTGTGATGTCAAACGCCCCTCCCTCCGGTGTCTGCCTACAATAGCGCTGTGGTCCTGCTCTCCTCCGCTGGCAACCTGCCTAGCTGCGATCCTCTTCATGTGAGAGGGTAGGCTGCCACTTTATCACTCATACTATGAATGTACAGAAATAATAAAAAAAAGTGTAAACACTTCCCCGCTCGTGCTTGCAAAATTATGCAGGACACCCTGTGCTCATGCTTGGAGAGTTGGTGATGTCACCGCTCTCAGCGGCAGCGTGGACGCAGCCTAATTTTGCAAGAGTGAGCTGTTGAAGTATGTAAGTATTTAGGCTGCGCTTATAGTGCCGGCGACGCAACGTCGCCCGAAAACATGCATTGTCGCTGCCGCGTGCGCTTATAGTAAGCGTGACGTGGCAACGTGATTTTTTGAAGCCGGCAATATTTGATTTTTAAGGGGCTGTCGCCTCATGTGACAGCCCCTGAACCAATCAATGGCCTGGTCGCCCACGCCGCCGCCGCAAAGCGAAATACAACTTTCGCTAGCGGCGACGGGTGACGTCGCGGGCACTATATGCGCGGCCTTAGACATATTTGTATTTACATTGTATACCGTTTAATAAAGGGTTTTTTTTCATGGGATTTTGATTACATCAGGCAGGGGGGGCCCGAGAAATTTCATGGATAAAAAGGGGGGCTCGGCATAAAAAGTTTGCTCACCCCTGCCCTACAGTATGGATGGAGCACCTCTGGCATGCATGCCCAAAGTGGCACTTAACACAAATTTGCTTGACACTCCACGGTTATGCAACCCAAGCATCTCCAAGGCTCCTGTAGACCAACCCTCCATTTGCGTAACCCCGCTGCATCATGAGACACGACCATGTGATGCCATCAAACACATTTATTTTTTAACTTTTATGGCACTCGAGCTCCAGCAGGTTCCTAATCTCTGCCGTACGACTGACTTCCAGCGCCAGAAAGTAATTTGCGGCAGAAGGCTGCTTAGTTACTGTGGCCCTCGCCGCGTCGCAGGGTACGCAGCTGGCGTGTTTGTAGAGAGGAGAAAAAAAAGAGTAAGCAAATAGAAAGCGAGATTTAACAAAAAAATGCATCAAAAAGCATGTCAGGATATTGCTGTTAGGATCCATTGCTAGTGATGCCTTAAATGATCAGAACAGAAAAACCCGGAGACCAACATGTGTTTACACGAAAGAAAGAGATGTATTGTCTCTTTATTAAAGCTAAAATGTCTCCAGCTCTCCTCTGCATGAATACACGCGCGGATAAAGAACGCCATGTACCAAACGGAACAGAATTTAACCCGTACCCTGCCGGGAGGCCAGGAATCCATCACTATGACAACCGCGCTGTTCCGTTTCTCTTTTTTTTGGGGGGCAGGCAGACCAATTACACAGATTTCATGTAACCTGTGCAGTCATTTCTGCGCGTGCTGCTAAATTATTCAGCAAGAACTCGCTGTCTGAGTGAAACTTTTCACCTTTTCCCGACTAGCGTGTGTCAAGTCCCGGAAGATAATGGCTGCGCCTGTTTCACACAAACTGATGCACTTCTTCCGTGGTTCTTACTGACCTCTCTGTAAATTAGGGTACATGTGAAACCCACACATGTTAGGTTTACAGGTATACACTAAATCCTTTTAAATCACAGATGGTAACGGGCACCGACCTCGAGCCCCCGTGCTGCAAAACTTTACCCAATTACCTGAGCTGACTTCTCACGCCTGCGGCGAATTTCGATATCCGCCGCCCCTAGGCCATTGCATATTGCGGCCTTTCTGCCGCCCTCCTCCTCCTTTCGATTTGCAGCGTCGAATAGCGCTGAGGACGTCACACGGCGTCTCGTTACCATGATCACATGATGTCATTTGACGCTGCGAGTAGGGAGGAGGAGGAGGGCGGCAGAAAGGGGACAGCAAGGAGGCGCCCGGCATATGTAAGTGACTTCCCATCAGGCCTGGTAGGCCCGAGAGCGTGGCGAATGTATATGGGGGCGGACATTTTTGCCACTCCCAGATTTTGCCGCCCTAGTCCCGGGCCTAACAGGAAATGTGACACTGCGCACACCATACTGTACCCGGCACTTATCGCCTTACCACCGCCTTACAGAAACCTGCTTATGGTTCCATGGTTCGATAAAGAATCCGGTCACTCTTCCTTCTCGTACCGAACACCGCCACCTCGGAACATTTTACCTGAGTCCCTCAAAAACCACCTCCTGTTTAAGTTCCTTCAAGACTTTGGCGGTTTCCTATGTTAAACATGTTTGTAACAGGTATCTTGTAATGTTGTCAACTTTACTCTGTGCTCAGGACATACATGAATACGAGGGGTTACGCTCAATAGTATAATATTTGATAAATATGTAACACTCCCTGTCTGGGTCCTGAGAGTTTACTTGAGTGTCTCTTGTAGTGACTACTCAGGAGGCGTTACCTTCCTCAGGAGAAGTTACCTTCCTCAGGAGGCGTTACCTTTCTCAGGAGAAGTTACCTTGCTCAGGAGAAGTTACCTTCCTCAGGAGGCGCTACCTTCCTCAGGAGGCGTTACCTTCCTCAGGAGGCGTTACCTTCCTCAGGAGAAGTTAACTTCCTCAGGAGAAGTTACCTTCCTCAGGAGCGTTACTTTCCTCAGGAGCAGTTACCTTCCTCAGGAGAAGTTACCATCCTCAGGAGTACTTACCTTCCTCAGGAGGCATTACCTTCCTCAGGAGTAGTTACCTTCCTCAGGAGTACTTACCTTCCTCAGGAGGCATTACCTTCCTCAGGAGTAGTTACCTTCCTCAGGAGTCGTTACCTTACTCGGGGCACTGGCTTCATGTGGCTGGGCAATGATTTGGCAAAGGTAGGAATGATGGGTGCCAGGAACTCTTGTAGTACAAACAACACTCTTTATTTACCCTTTTTTACCAGGGCTCTTTTTCATCCATACACAGTTGTTATAGGTGTCATCAGTTCCATTTGGTTTGCTTGTACTCTTGACTACTGCACCCCCGGGTGCCCCCTCTTGACACACTGGGGAGGTGCTGACGTTTTGTGTCTAATGGTCCTCTTGCTGTTCTGCATAACGGCTGTTAGGCTCTGTCCCGAGGAGACCCTTTCCAGGGCCCTGGTCGACTCAATATGGATAACGGATCTACATCGCACTCCTGTCTATGAACTGTCATTCCTAGACAGACTATGAGTGATGCTGTGCGCACGACCACCGACAGGGGGGACAGCCAGGATAACTGTCCCTGGCCCAGTGGCAACAAGGGGTCCGGTTGGTTGGCGCTGGAAGTTGAGCCTGGCCAGAGGTCGGGCCCAACTTCTGCCCTGGTTGCTGGGCCTCTGATTGTTGGCTGCCTCCCCCGTCAGTTGACGCCAGGCCACCGTCCCCCGCTGGTGCGTGCCATAAGTTGTGCCCGCCCGGAAGTTTGGCCTTCCGCGTAGCAAGGTAGGCCTCCCACCCCTACCCTCCCACACCCCCCCCCCCCCCCCAAGATAAAAAGATTTCTGCGTGTGTAAATTGTGGTCGGAACTGGAGGGTTGTATATTGGGTGGGGGTGGGGGTGGGGGGTATAGTGTGTGTGTGTGTGTGTGTTGGGTGGGAGAGTGGAAAAGTGTGTGTGTGGGATGGTGGAAGAGTGTGTGTGTGTGTGGGGAGGGGGGGTGCATGTGTGTGAGAGTGCATCCTCTTCTTCTGTGTACCACTGCGTTCACCTTTACCATATATGTCGGGACCCTATCTGAAGGGGTGCTGCCCCTAACTAAAACATAACACACAGGGACTATTCCTTCCTATATACTCAGGAACACACTTTGTTACTGAGGCTCCTCCACTCTGATCCCTCCAGGAACCTAACCTCTAGAACCTTCTTCTTATATACAGTATATCTCCTGTGACATCCCTGTCTCCAGGCAACCCCGAGCGGGGCTTAGCATCAGCTGACTTGCCCCCAGCCCCATGTAATAGGAAAAGGCATTACCCCCTATGTGGGTCCGCCCCAGCAACCCTTTAATCCCATGGGGGTGGGGGGGGGGAGGGGGGTTTTACAAATAAATAAAATAAAACAGTGTTCCAAGATGACAGCATGTAGCGGGTTAAAGTCAAATCAACCAGGAAAAACTCCGATAGGATTTATTTTCTTGGATATATAGTGGGGTTTGCAGCCGGAAGACTTTAGCACATAGATCCCTAGATATATTTTTTTTAAGGAGAGAAATACATCGGCCTTTCAGAAATCTGTTGTGTTTAAAATAAAATCCATTTGATATATAATGATTCATTTGTTGGGTTATTGATGCTGCAACCCCTGCTATTCTGCGCTGTGTCACTCGCTCTGACATATATCGCTTTGTTGTTCTTCCTTCTCGTTCATCTGCGCCAGCTTCTGCGCCCCCCAAGTGTGCATCCCTCCTGTCACTCTGAGACCCCCCTTTTTAAGTCTTCGGACCCCCTCAGAGGGCCAGGCTCCCCCTCCCTGGTTGGGTACTGCTTGCAGATTAATGCTGCATCGTGCACAGTGTGTAACCCCGAGACACAGCGTTGCCTGTCTTCACTTGAGCCTGTGGAAATATGTAAAACCGCTGGACGGCTGTCACTGAGAACCATTCAGCTGCCAGCCGCACCTTCTCACATCATAAACCGCAGGCTGTTCAATGGGGAGCCTCTGCAAAGGAATCGTGGAGTTCAGCTTTGAGTTGGAATGTAAAAATGCAAGAGGCAGTCAGTTCTGGGGGTCCCTACCCCTTGTGTGAGAGGCAGTCAGTTCTGGGGTCTGTACCCCTTGTGTGAGAGGCAGTCAGTTCTGGGGGTCACTACCCCTTGTGTAAGAGGCAGTCAGTCCTGGGGGTCCCTGCCCCTTGTGTAAGAGGCAGTCAGTCCTGGGGGTCCCTGCCCCTTGTGTAAGAGGCAGTCAGTCCTGGGTGTCCCTGCCCCTTGTGTAAGAGGCAGTCAGTCCTGGGGTCACTACCCCTTGTGTGAGAGGCAGTCAGTTCTGGGGGTCACTGCCCCTAGTGTGAGAGGCAGTCAGTCCTGGGGGTCCCTACCCCTTGTGCAAGAGGCATTCAGTCCTGGGGATCCCTACCCCTTGTGTGAGAGGCAGTCAGTCCTGGGGGGTCACTACCCCTTGTGTGAGAGGCAGTCAGTCCTGGGGGTCACTACCCCTTGTGTGAGAGGCAGTCAGTTCTGGGGGTCACTGCCCCTTGTGTGAGAGGCAGTAAGTCCTGGGGGTCCCTACCCCTTGTGCAAGAGGCATTCAGTCCTGGGGGTCCCTACCCCTTGTGTAAGAGGCAGTCAGTCCTGGGGGTCACTACCCCTTGTGTGAGAGGCAGTCAGTCCTGGGGGTCACTACCCCTTGTGTGAGAGGCAGTCAGTCCTGGGGGTACCTACCCCTTGTGTGAGAGGCAGTCAGTCCTGGGGGTCACTACCCCTTGTGTGAGAGGCAGTCAGTCCTGGGGGTCCCTACCCCTTGTGTGAGAGGCAGTCAGTCCTGGGGGTCCCTACTCCTTCTGTGTTCAAACCTTTCAATATATTAGAATGAGAGGCATTCTTTCATTTGAAAGTGCAGCAAATAAACGAATGTCTGAAGGAGTGAGATTTAAAGCAGCAGAACGCGTGTTTTTTTATAGGTGTGAAGCAAGGTGTCCCAGGGGCTGAACCCCATTCATTTCAGCTCCGGGAACCCCCTGCTCCCCGAGAAACTTACCTCCGTAGGGGGTGTCGGTAGCGGCTCTGCAGGTTTAAATCTGCTGGTCAAGCCGGGCCAACAGGAATCCGCAAGGGATGACGTCACGGCTTTCTATTGGCCCATGTGATGTGGGAGCTTTAAATCCGCCATTTCGATAGCCCCACACAGCTGCTACCGGCACCCCCTCCGGAGGTAAGCGTGGGAGCACATTTGGCTTGAAGCCCCAGCTCCAATGAATGAGATTGATGCATGAGAATAAGGGCGTGACCCCAAAGTGGGCGGTTCTTATTTGCTGTCAAAATCTATGTGTCATTGGTTCCATATAGGAACAAATGCACCTTTTATTCCCACTGTCCTACAGAAGAAAGAAAACATTGCAAGCATTCAGGGCTTTTTTTGGGGGGGGGGAGGGGGGTGACAGGGGAGGGGATTCTCCCCCGAAATCATTGTTTTAATGTGATCTCTGCAGACTGCAAGGCTTTCCCCGCTGGTAGCGAAGAGGTTAACATCGGGGGGGGGGGAGGTTGTCAGATTACCCCAATAACACAGGGCGTGTTTTCATGAGTGGGACTCCTGGCGGCGAAGGGATTTCAGACGTGCAATCTCACCGGGGTTAAAAAATCACATTTCCAAGCAATAGTGTTAAATACCAGTCCGGACGAGCGCGTACGCATCCAACACGGCGTTCGCAACAGATCCCTGTAAACCTGGAGCCACTTCCTGAGCCTCACGCGTTTAATTCCACCGGTCTCCTGCGGCATTGTCTTTAACCGTCGCGCAGACTACCCGGGGGGAATGTGAACGGCTGGATACATGTGGAAGAAGATGAGTGCCAGACGTACCCAGGATTGTGTGCAATATTTATAGCAATATTTATAGCACCTGTGTTGTTGTTGTTTTGTGGACAGTTTTAGAAACATTTACGGAGAGAGAGAGGAGGGAGTGAGAGGAGAGGGAATATATACACACACACCTACCTGTATGTATGTATATATATCAAATGGAAATATTACTGTATGCTCATTCGCATGTCTTAGACAGGTCTGCAACCCTGCCTTTCACCATTATCACCCAGCACACAGTGCTTCCACTGCAGCAAGGGATTCTGGGAAAAGACATGCAAATGAGCACACAGTGCCACCTTTTGTTTCAAAACCATATAACATGGTCCCCTATAAGCTTATGCTTGCTGCATTCCACAGCTTTTGAGCACAGCCAGAGTTAAGATGCATAGCCAGTAAACCCACCCACAGACAGCCGTTTCGACCTTAATGGGTCTCATCAGTGTGGGGTTGGTTATACTGGCTTTGCCAAAATGAAGCATGGGATAGGTTTCACCACACTTAGTTAAGTTATGGCGGGTAAAAAAAAAGTGACAAAAAAACCCCACAATGTTATTTCCCAGAATCCCTTGCAGTGGAAGCACTGTGTGCTGGGTGATAATGGTGAAAGGCGGGGTTGCAGACCTGTCTAAGGCATGCAAATGAGCACACAGTAATATTTGTTGTGTTGGCGTGAGACGACAAAACCCTGACAAATATGGTCACCAATAGAAAAGAACGCAACATCATCTCCCTATTGGTCACAGAGACTAGGCCATATTATGGCCACTGGGCAACTCCAACGGCTGCTTTATCTATTTATGAGGACTGAGAGATGTCTGTGTAGCTATATGGAACGTATGGACAATTGTCACAATAAAGTAGGTATATGGCGGGGCTCTACAACAAGTTCCCCCAAGAAGTCCGATCAGAGACCACTTAGGAGTAGAGGAGTCACACGCTTACAGTAATGCCATTTTAGATACATTTAAAGACTACAAATTATTATATTTAAACATTTTGCCAGCATTTTAACACCTGTAGTATGTACTGTACATGTACATTATCTTTGACCAGTCTCAGCAATGCGAGCCCAAGGGGCCTCTGTTGTGTTTATCTGAGGCTGCTTCGGAGCCTGCGCCCCCTCCTGTGATCTATGCGCCTTGAGTCACTGGTCCATACAGTTCAGTCTACGTGGTTGGACCACGGGAATGCCTTATGTGCGAGACCACCGATGTGCCTGACGCGGAGGCTCCAGCTTGTGCAGAACGCGGCAGCTCGGATGCCGAGACGCGCTTCTCGCTTGGAGCATATTACTCCCATCTTACATGATCTGCTCTGGCTTCCAGAGATCTTCCAGGTTCGGTTCAAGTTGGCTGTAGGCCTCTAAAACCTTGCACGGCGAAGGCCCTGCCTATATGCAGTCTCTTTTAAAGCTTTGGAGAGATACTGGCTATGGTCTCAGGTTTTCAGGGGGGTCCCCCTCTCCTTGCCAAGGGTACGGCACCCTACGCTGGGGGGGTCTTCTCATGTGCAGCTTCGGAGGTCTGGAACAGAGCTCAGGTGTATATCTACCTTACCACTGTGTTGGGCTCGGGGTAAGACTTACCTCTTCCGCCTGGCTTTCCCTGTCTAGCAAAGCAATTGTGTCATTTTAATTTGTTTAACTGTAATGTATCGCGATGCCCGCTTAAAGCTGCAGTCCAAGCTGACGTTTTTATTTTTGTTTCAATGTTTTTTTATTATTTATTTTTTATTTACTTTTTTCCCCTCTAATATGTGCATCAATGCAATCTGCACAATGATAAGTAATTGCCGATCGATCCGTTCTCCTGTGATCGATCGGCGAAGGTTCGGCTCGGCGGTTCACTCGGCGGCTGTCAGTGCAGCAGAAGAGGACCAAAGATGCAAAGTTCTGTGAGGAAGATCATGTGACCAGGCAGTCACTAGATACAATTGGTGCGCTGCTAGAGAGAGGGCAGGGCTCAAAAAGGGGTGTGCCCGAGCCTGTTTCAGAAGGGGAAGGGGGTGTGGCTTTGTAAATGGTTGCTATAGAAACAAAAAATGCTTGTTACATTATAATACATTAAAATGTAATTCAGAGTTGTTTAAAACAATGCTACAGGTATTTTCTCATAGTACAGAACTGATTTTACCTTTATTTAAAAAAAAAAAACACCCATGTTGGATATTGCTTGGTCTGCAGCTTTTAAGTGGAGGCGTGTTTTTACTCAAAAAATAAATGACGATGAAAAAGTGCGTTTCAGTGTGAAAGATTGCACCCAGCTGCCTGAGCAACGAGTGTGAAATTAGCAAGGCCACATCACGGTCCCTCGGGGGGGGGAACGCCATTTTACGGAGCCCTGATATACAGCAAAGTGGCAAAAACGTGGGATGCCATATCGTTCGTAAATCGGCTTTTTCAGCTGCTGAATTCTAAATAAATGTGTGTTTTTGGCTGTTTTATTATTCCAGGATGCAGTCTATAAAATATATATATATATATATCTTTTTTTCCGGCTTAGCAAGTAAATTGCTGCATTTTGCATGGAGAAGGGAGATGAGATAATACTCCCTGATAAAGCACTTTGGTGTGAAACGCGTAGGAGGGTCTTTACCCCTTGCTTGTCATCATGGTTGGGCATTAAATCCTCCATTTTTATCCACCTGTATTCCTCATCGTTGGCAGTGCGCTGCTATGTGCTATTTGTACATTGTTTCTGCAGATGAGATAAGGGCCATGGGAACATATAGGTACCCATAGAATTGTGCTACTTACCAGGTTAATCTCGCATTTAAAACCAGTGAAAATATGATAGACAGCAGATCTAAGTTTAGGGGGGAGGAGAGATGATTAAGTGTGCTAACCCACCCAACATGTTTTTGATGAAAAACAAAATACTGCTTTATACCTTAGAACTATCTTATCTCAATAGACCTAGCAGTTATCTATTAGCAGATTCCTTACAGGTGTCTGATACATTACCAGATCCACTAATGGTAGAACGCCTCCTCTTATACATTCTGGGCAAATAAATTGATATATTAATATCTCTCCCCCCAACGATTTATACAAGAGGATTTTGTTGTAGTTCTGGATCAACTAGATCAGTACCATATTATAGCGTTTATATTTATGCTATTTATCTAGGTCTAACTGGTCCTATACACATTCCAGATAGAGGCTAGTATCTCTCTGATTTGAGAGATTTAGGACAATTCACGGTTTTATCCATTTATCTGTAATAAAAATATTTAATATGATTGTTTAGTCGCACATTTGGACCATGATCTAATACTACTCTGGTCTGCGGTGCGCTATCATTTGGGACCTTTCTGTGTACTCTGTACACTCCATTCGATATATTCTCTTTAGAAACCATATAATTGTCATTCAGAATAGTTTCCCGTTCAAACTATACATTTCTAAAAATGCCAGATAATGCTGGCCAGAAAATAAAAGCGCAACAGAAGATCCTAAATTTGAGAACCGGTGCAGAAAGCAGGAAAATAAATACAAAGTAGTGTAAAAAAATGTCATCTTAAAATATATTACTGGCATATTAGATTGTAAGCTCCCCGGGGCAGAGATTTCCTTTCCCATTGTCTAATCTTGTTTTGTGCATTTATTGGACTATAATTCTCTGTACTGTGTTGCCTCTCTTGTAAAGTGCCGAGTACAGCTGTGGGCGCTATATAAAGATATACATTACTATACAAACATATGGTGAGAACTCAGCTCGAGTTCTGCGTTCAGTTCTAGAGACCGGATTTCCTGAAGGTCATTAATACATTGGAGATTGTGCAAAGGATGTGTACCAACTGCAGCATCAAACCTATCAGGAGACCCTGTAGGTCCTTAATCTGCACTGTTTGGAGCAATGGTGGCCAACAATCATTCTCCTGTGCTGAAGCAGGGATATCCCTATGACCTGGCTGGTTGGTGAACCTCGAGGACTGGAGTTGGCCATCCCTGGTTTAGAACATTGGTGGTCACCTGCAGCCCCTCAGCTGTCGGCCACACGGGCCCCTGGCTCGCCCTCTCTCCCCAGTGCCGACGGCGCGGAGATGTTGCTGGTTTGGATCGTAGCTTCTTCCCACTCCTTCGGCCGCCCAACAACAGCGCTCCTCGCTAGCTCCCGGTGTAAAGAGAGGCGCGGGGCAGTATTCAGTGTACTGGGATGTAGAAGCTAACTGGAGGGGAGAAGCTCATACTTACAGCTGCAATGGGTATGAGGAAGTACTTCTGCCTGTGCAATATATATATATATATAGACATGTAATGTGCAGCCCTTTTAATGGCTACCGGGCCTGGCACACCTGTCCCAGCTCTCCCACCGATGGGGGGGCACCGGCCTGATGGTAGCCGCCTTAGGGGAAATGTGAGAAAATACTTTGCTGCAAAAGTGATGGATTCCCGGAAGAGCCTTCCACCAGGCGGCAAGGGCCAATACAAGGGGGTTGAAAGATGCTATGGATAGAAATAAGCCTACCCTACATATGAAAGAAAGTCCAGCACCAAATGGGGGAAGGGGGGGGATCTGCTGTCAAATTCTACTTCTATATGTATCAAATCACACATTCTAAGTTATGGTGGGTAAAAAAAACTAAGTGACAGAAACCCTGTGCTGCGCAGTGTACAGCAAATACACAAGATCACTTGTGCGCTCATTCACACGTATCAGACGGGACTGCAACCCTGCTTTCCCCCATTATCTCTTCGCATACAGTGCTTCCACTGCAGCCAGGGATTCTGGGTAATGACATGCAAATGAGCACAAAGTGGACATTTCCCATAATCCCTAGCTGCAGTGGAAGCATTGTTTTCTAAGAGATAATGGGGCAGGGCAGGGGGTTGCAGACCCGTGTGAGTGTGCTCCCAGCGTCCTATTTCCATTTGCTATGTGTATGTAGGAACGAATGCACCTCTAATCCCATTCAGATACAGAAGAAATAAAACATAGCAATGCCTTCAAGGTTTAGTTTTTTTTCAATCATTGTTTTAATGTGATCGCTGCAGTCTGACCGCAGTTTCATAGAGAAAAATAACCAAAAAAACAAGAATCTGTGCTTATGACCTCATAGTCAAAACGTAACAGTTCTGCGTCTTTCCCACCGACAGCTAAAAAAATCAAGACGACCAACATTGTGGTTTATTTCTTAAAGGCAGAATCACAGGTATTTGTTATATAGTTGCAGTTAACTCAATGGGAATGTTTCATTCTGCATTAAAAAGCTGCAACACCTCTGTGGGGCATATAAGTAAAATACACATAAATATATATATATCTTGTTGGTTTAACACAGTACTCAACAGCGGTAAGTCGTACAGCATGCAAACACTCCGTGGGGTCCACCAAGGGTGGGATATATGATGGCTCGCTGGTGGAAGCCAAATTATGAAGCACAAAAGTGAACCCCAAGAATCATCAGAAGACACGTTACAACTTTGGGGGGGGGGGGGGAAGTGCATTGAAAAGGATTTGATCTCTTGACTTCCCATTTGGGTTAACAAAAGCAGAGCTGAAGGCAACACATATGAAAATGGATTGTATCTTAAAGTATTGCAGCTTTCTCAATGACATTTTGCCACTACCGGATACTTTGACAAGGTAAGCAATAACAGGTTGCAAATTGGCATTGGATTACAAGTATATACCAAACCGGCGAAGAACATAGTATTATCATTTATAAGTAACTACTGCATTGAATGTGCTGTAAATAGTGTACATAAGTATTAACTGGAACAGAACACGTGATAAAAGATTGCCTAGAAGAGTCCATATATACTGTATAAGCTACGGAAGTCTCCGAATACGGCAAGCGCACGGGTTTTATTCCTTCAAGAGCGAAATATTACAGCGACGATTGACGCACAGTTTTTGGAAAAAACATATTTAAACGTGTTTTGTTTTGTAGCTTTGTTTGTACGTTTAAAAATAATAATAACAATAATAATAATAATAAAAGAAATTGCCCGCTTATACACTTCACGTGGACGTTCGGGAAATAAAAAGCCAGGTCTTACGTCTGTAAGATTGTGTTTAAAGCACAAGAATGGGACCATTTCAGTTCAAAAGTCCTTTTCCTTTGTCTATAGATCCGGAGCTTATAGTGCAAATCAAGTATTTTCTCCTTTTTTTTTTTTGGTGTTTTTATTTTTTCTTATTATTTTACAAAAAGGGTTTATTCCAAGAAATAGTTCTCTCTCTCGCTTCTTCCCACGGAAATAAATGTTTAAAGAAACAATGCACTAGATTATTAAAGCTTTTTTTTGTTTTTTCACCCCCCCCCCCCCTGGGAAATGGAAGGTTGAAGAACGGATCTTGGCCGTCTGATTGTAAGTGGATGGAAACTGTTACTGCCCCCCCCCGCTAGTAATAAGAACATACGAAGAGCAATCTTCACTCCTAGATAAGGTAGCAAAGCCGTGGCAGCTCCGTGTCTTAGCAATTAAATGAATGTAGGGCTCAGGCACTCCCAGCACCCAGCATCATTGTAGAACGTTTTGGTTATCGTACCCATACACTGTGGGATTTTGCCATACAACTCAATGTTAAAGGGTTCCAGCACGGATCAGGTCACCCAACAGGTTTCCAACATGTGTCTCCGGAGCTGAACCACATTAACTCCCCTACCATGGATCCCCCAGCTCAATAGGAAGCGGTAACCCTCAATCGTTGCAGCTTTTTATTTGCTCACGCGACGGGAGGGGAGGATTTTAACCCCTGTGAAGTCCCGGTGGCCCCTTCCCCGGGAACGAGGGCCCAGAATGACGTTGTTCAGGTCCGGAGACCCTCCCCCCTGCTTACCCACCCATGCTGAACATAAAGGGGTGGGGTGGCATTTAACTTGGCGATGCTCTTCGCTCATGTTCAGGTTGCTACATTACAATGCCGCACTGACACACGCCTACGGGCCCTATTGTTGGGTGGAGGGTCCTATTGACGTCAACAACAGGGAACTTCCATCTGAAAACAACCAGATCGGCCGATCTAGAAATAGCCCCCAAAAAGGGTGTATTGTTAAGAGGTCTCGCCTCAAGAGGGCAGGGGTGGCCAACTCCACTCCTCATGAGCCGACCAATAGGTCAGGTCTTCAGGATATCCCTGCTTCAGCACAGGCGGCTCCATCAACTACAGCCTCCTGTGCTGACGCAAGGATATCCTGAAAAGCTGACCCGTGGGTGGCCCTTGAGGGCTGAAGTTGACCATCCGTGTCAGAGGATATGGTGACCTGGGTGTATAGAAAGTGCCTTCACCCTGTACCTAAAAATGTCACTGCCACATGGTTACCCATTACTACAGCGTTAATTGTGCACAGGTACTGTTACTACTCACTCCATCTCACAGTACAACACATAAAATCGGCAATCAAGTCTAGAAAACATGGAGGCCCAAGGCTGCTAAACATTGAACGTTTGAAACACATCTTGCTCTGCGGGGGTAGTCTGGGGGGTGGTTCATAGTCTGTGTGTGTGTTTAGTTATATATACAGTTGTAGCAGACATTAAAAGAGCAAGCCAAGCCGCCCCCCCCCCCCCTCCCCTTTACATAGGGTTGAAGCAGGGGGTCTCCGTAGCTGAATCCCCTTAAGTTCAGATCCGGAGACCCCCTGCCTTCCTGAGATACTGACCCCTGCAGGGGGCGCCGGTATCTTACTAGTTTAAAGCCCCCACCTCACGTGGGCCAATAGGAAGACGCCCCCCGGATGACGTCACAGCTTCCTATTGGTTGCCAGCATTGAAAAGCGACCATTACGTGAAAACTAGGCAAGTATCTCCGGAAGCAGGGGTGTCCGGAGCTGAAGTTAACGGGGTTCAATTCTATGCAACAAAATGGGGGGGGGGTTTAATGTTGGCCACCATGGATTGCCGCTTTAATACCTGTTAACGCAAAATCACGCATGCAACAATGCAGTAAATATTGCGTGTCAGGAGACGCCGCCGACGCAGCAGCATTGTTTACAATGGCACAACGTTAACGGGAGTAATAAGGCCTGCTACATCTGTGTATACACATACAGGCTTGTACATACACACGCACACGCATGTCTATAGTTTAGCTTTGAATACCGACAAGGATTCACAAGCCGTGTAAAAGTACCCGCCCCTCTGGATGTTAACATCAGTTTTATTTTTACCTAGCGGGGCCCGGCTATTATTAGCTGTAAAGAAACCCCCCCCCCCCCCCTCGTTCCCGAGACACGCGCCCGTTTATCTGCCGGTGCTGCTTCCTGGACACTGAAATAGTCCACAAATCGAAAGCTGAAACGTCACCCCTCCCTCCCAATAACGCTGCAGCTTCCGATAGGCCCGCAGAACCCGGTAGATTTGGCGACCATTTTAATCCCCCTCTTAAGGCAACTAAAACCAATAAGTATCCCAGGGTCCCCAGAGCTAAAAATAGCAAGGGGTAAGCAGGACTCCCCATTGGTTTAAATAATATTTAAAACAGGATTGCTGTTTAAAACGGGACCCCCATTGTTTTTAATAGACCGGGTTACCAGTCCGTTAGGTCATTCTACTGGGAAGTGAATGGTTAAATATTGCTCTACAGCAGTGGTGCACAGCTCTAGCCCCAAGCCCCCTCAACAGGACAGGTTTTCAGGATATCCCCGAGTCTTCGACTGAGCCTCTGATTGAGCCACCTGTGCTGAAGCTGGGATATCCTGAAAACCTGACCTGTTGGGAGGGTGCAGGGGCTTGAGGACTGAAGTTGAGTCCCCCCCCCCCCCCTGATCTACAGTACTGCACAACATGGCAGCCCTGGTAAGGGTATGCAAGTTTGAGCTACTTTGATATGGCGTTCTCACTCTGTGATGAGTGAGCGTGAGGGTGGTCACTGTTCACCCAAATAGGCTTTGGGATCCGAGGAGTCTAAAATGAACACAGGAGATTTCTAAACCCTGCACTGGCTCACAGCCGTATCAAAAAGGAAGGACTCGCGAAGCGGGGTTTTAAAATCCCCATCCAACGTGAAAATCCTGGAGTGGCTCAGAAAAGCGCAAACTATTTATTAAACTGAAGATAGCGCTGATCCGTGGGGACCGCCACGCGATAGTCACCCGATTGGCACTATTGACGTTTTAAAGAATAACCCCCCCCCCCCCAAATATCTGTGAGGCCAAACTTGGAATCCACCGTGATATATTAAAAGCGGTTAAATCCAGGTGGTTGGGGTCTGTTTCTTAGCAGTAATAAGTTTTAACAAAAAAACAAAAAAAATCCTTTCAAATCATTACCCGTCTAACCCGCCATTTTGCTCTTGGGACCGTAATTATAATGCTATAATTAGCCGAGTCAGACAATGGGCAAATTGGTAAGATAATGACTGCATGCGCTTGGAAAAGAACATTCGTTTTTAAACCAGACACAAGAACCTATGTAAAAAAAAATACATGAATTCAATTAAATTAGGAAGGTGTTTAATTCTGTGTCTGGGAAAAGGTGCAATCCCCTATTATTGAATTTCTTAGGGGCCTCTGACTGGGAAAGTGTTTGTCAATCAAGTTTTTTCATTCCCCCTTGTCCTTACCAGAGAGCTAATAAAGCGAAGGGGAGGGCTGACTGTGTGATAAGCAAGTGCTTGTACAGACAGTGACGTCACACAGTGACATCACACCAAAGGAAGCCGCCAGAGGAAATTAAACCCCATCCCAAGTCTCACTAACAAATGCAATAAAAAAAAAACTTATACTGTAGGTGTCAGATTTGGGTAACAAAAAAGTATCAATTACCCAGCAGAGACCTCTTAATCATGTCCCTGGAATCCGCTCACGATGGTCCTAGGGTTGGATGAGGCTGCCTCTCCTTTAGTACGTGGAGAGACATTGTGGAAATACATTTGTTTCAGACGTTAACAACATGAACAGCCTCGAGCCCCCACGCTCTCTCTCGACATGGTTGTGTTTCAGATAATACCTCTCCAACACCGGCCAACTGTGTCCTAGTAACAAATAATCTAGCGAGAGCACTGAGAGAGATCACCAGGTGAACTTGTTTTTTGGGGCTCAACAGGGCAGCCAAAGTTTCAGCCTTTGGGTCGTATTAGGTTATACCAGGGGGTGGCCAACTCCAGTCCTGAAGGGCCACCAACAGGTCAGGTTTGAAGGATACCCCTGCTTCAGCACAGGTGGCTCAATCAACAACCGAGCCACTCTGCTGAAGCAGGGATATCCTAAAAACCTGGCTTGTTGGTGGCCTCTTGAGGACTGGAGTTGGCCACCTGTACAATATCCACCAGTTATCGACCTATTGGAATAAGATTTGTGCATCAATGTATTCAAGTCATACACATCACCTTGCAAAACAGTCAAAGCTCGGCATAGGGAGCACCTTACAGGGCTAGGCACATCAAATTGGGCATAGAGGGGTCAAACTGCGGACAGCTTCCTCGGGCCATATTCTAGAACGTCTGAGGCATCTGGCCTACTTTCAGCTGAAAATCCCCATGGACTTCAATGGAGATTTTTGGCCGATGCCGGCCCAAGCAATCTAGAAGAAGACCCCCTAAAGTTGAACAGTAACCTCTTTGACGATGCAGCTGTAAATCGTACAGCTTTGCACGTTAGGGAGAGCTACGGTTTCTTTAGCCCCTCGAGTGTCACGGGGACACGAGCATTGCTGGTCCCCTCAGCGCTGAAGGAGTTAATAAGGCACTAAATTGACATTACACAAAAGGAAATACACCATTTGATTAAATAAACCGGACATACATCGCTGTACCTCCCACTGACCCACTGGGGACATTGTGACTGTGTTGTGATAGGTGAAAGGCTGGTGCAAACTGACCAATATTGTAGGAGTAGAGCCACGGTGGCCCCATGCTAGTTCAGCTCTTGTAGTGAAGAGTTTGTAAGGAGCAGATATTAAAATCCAGTAACTGGATGTATAGAAAATCTCCGTCTTGTCACTTTAATGATTACAGAAAAGGTTCATTCAATTAACCAGAACCCGAAAACCGGGTCTGGGTATATTGACTTGCTTCTGTTTTTATAAAAAGTTCCTTAAAAAGGATATTTATTGCCTTTACATACCTTTAGTTTGTGTCGTCACCCGAATTAGCAAACTTCCCACTGATCCGAGAGTCCTTTTTTTTTAAAATATTAAATTTGCAAAAATAGGGAGACCTTCGGCCAGGGACATTACCCTCACGCCATTTTAGAAACCGTTGTCCCCCATAATCCTTTGCAACGTCCAACAAATGCACAAGGGTAAACGTTTGATTATATTAAAAGGTTACATTTGTATCTCGGTTACTAAAACAGCCGTTGTTCCTTACAAATTGATACCGAGTCTCTTGGCGACACTGTATCAGTTAATTAGGAAGAGGTTACAAAGAATTCTAATAGGAGTTATATTCTGATGGGGGTGAATCAATACTCACATCTCAATGCAGACATGCTCTTCTCAACCACAGCTGTGTCAAATGTAAAATAAAATAATACATTTTTCATGTTACTGTGGATTCCCCCAGCACGCGAATGGAAATCTTTGACGTGCGTCAAGATGCGAGTTTAATTATCTAGATACACAGATCTTCTGATCTGACGGGCTTATAAAATGTAAACAGCTTATTAAGACAACGCAATTTGCCGAGGTGAGCATCGCCACGGAGTTTAGAGGGCGCTCGGCGCGTCAACCAACATTTCCATTGTCGTGTCGGGCCCTTGCCAACCTAGACCTGTGGAGGTGTACGCTTCAGCTCAATTCTGAATAAAACGTTCATTACTGGTCATTCCAACACACACAACAAAAAATATATATAGAAACTCTGTCCCCTGGCAATTGCTGGGGTCATCGACCAATTCACTACAGACAGACAATTGCAGTGTAATGCGTTTCCCCTCTGGCAGCTGCGGGGTTAATATATACGTTTTCCCATGATAAAGTCATGTTATATATTAAGGCATATATGGATAGGTTTTTTAAATATGGGTTAACACGGCGCTTTTCAAAGCAGCAGTGCGACGGTCAGCGTTTTAAAATCGAACCATTTCCCTTCATCGAAATGTTACACGTTTAAAAGCCTGGCGCGGGCGACGCCAAGAAGCCACACTTTGGATGATCTTGGAAGGGAAAAGCTAAACTTCCTTGGCGTGGATTTGCGCGTAAAAACAGGTCCGCAACGCCAGCTCTCTGGGAAAGACGTTGATTTGCAAACCCGCCAGATAAGCTCGAGAGAAAACCGCGGTGGGATGAGAATGAGAAAAGGCAAAAAGGTTGATGCAATGTGTAAAAATATTTTAATGTTTGTTCCCCCCCCCCCCCCCCCCCCCCCCACGAGTGGCGCTGCTGTTTTAAAAGCTTCAAAGCAAACCAAGGACATACAGAGCATGAACGATGCAAAGAATAAATACTGACACAAGAACAGAAACATGTGAAGGGGCGTCTGTCTGGCAGGTGCTCTCCGAAGAGGGCGGTCAGCTCCAGTCCTTAATTCCGCCCGACGGGTCAGGTTTGGAGGATATCCCTGCTTCAGCACAGGTGGCTCAATCAAAGGCTGAGCCACTGCTTGAGCCACCTGTGCTGAAGCTGGGATATCTTGAAAACCTGACATGTTGGGGGGGATGGGGGGGGGGGGGGTCTGGAGGACTGGAGTTGAGCACCCCTGGAATAAGGGATCAGCGTACCCCAGAAACCTGCTACACACACAAGCATTGGTTATATCTTACAGTCCGTTTGCCCACATGTGGCATTCAAGTGATGATGCAAGAGAAAGCCTGACATCTTTAAAGTGACCGTTCCTCCAATTAGTATTATTATCCATGTTGGAGCAGGTAGCATTGTAAAGAGGACAACTCAACCCGTGCATTCTCTCCGAAGAACTTGGTTACAAACAGTATCAAAATATCTACAGACTGGTGCATTGTGCTGCGATTGGGAGGCTCCGGGACTGATGCTATATGGGTGGATTGGGGCCATTTCAGGCCGAAATTCCTCTCACTGAGTTCAACTGGAAATTTCGTCCAACAACGGCCCAATGGACCACTTCCACAGGATCAGCCCCTAAACCCTTCACTGACAGTTGATTTCTACGTCCTCCATACAAGAAAGAAAAACGTAGTCATCCTCCTGCAACCGAGAATGTCATTGTGAGCCCGGTGGCTCCCACACAGCAGAAGGCTTGTGATGTACCAAGTCCACAAATACAATACTGGAAGAAAAAGGTGCACTCCCCCCCCCCCCCCCCCCGACTTCTCTGAAATGCCTCGGGGGCCACACCAGTCACCCGTCACGGTGACGTAGGTACATGTAACCGCTCTCTCCATCTGAGAAAGAAGAAGAGGGACTCCAGAGATGTCATCAATAAAACATTCCATATTTATTTGTGGGCCGATCAGCGGTTTCGCTTCCCAACTTGGACCTCTAGGAAAACGTTGATGGGCCCACAAATAAATATGGAGTGTTTTATTCATAAGATCTCTGGAGTCCCTCTTCTTCTTTCTCAGATGGAGAGAGAGAGAGCGGTTACATGTACCAAGTCCACCAATGATACTAATCTAGAAGTCCGCTTTATTTTGCCTCATCAGACCTCAACGGGAAAACCAAAAAAAAAACAAAAAAACATAAAAAGCTCTTAAAACAATTTGTTTACCCAATTAATGTTTAATTGGCCCAAATACTGTTCTCTGGTCTAGAAGGGAATGTATTTAACATTTGACTGCTACTCATGTACAGTAAGATTGGACTGATAACTGACACTCAAAGATGCATTTACTCCGGGACAATGCTGCTTCCCCCTCTCCCCACACACAATTATATTTTAACCTCTTCACGTCCATTAGGGGCACTTGGAAAAAAAAAAGAAAAGAAAAAGATGCATGTATTTTCTGCGGGGCAACATAAAAATGAATGGTTTTGTGATGTTTACCTCATCTCTAGCAGTTTAATTTATACATACAGTAGGAATGACCCCCCCCAAAAAGGAAAAATATATTAAAGTATCGTAGTTTCAGCTTAAAAAAAGAAAAAAAACAAGCATAAAAAAAAAAAACCTCACTAACTTACGATAAAACAAAAAAAAAAAACCCGCATTGCATTAAAAGGATATACAGCTCAACCCCCTTATAACGCTGTGCTTGGGGTCCAAAAAATCACAACGCGTTCTAAGCGGATCGCGTTAGAACTAATGTACAATTGTGTGCATTGTACAATAAAGTATTTAAGACACCAATAATCGTGTTGTAAAGTATTCATAAATACGATAAATTGGGAGCCACGCGTTATAAGCGGATCCGCGTTGTAGCGGATCGCGCTACAACGGGGTTGAGCTGTACCATGACGGGCGGTGTATAAATAATTTAATTTGCACTCGCCTTTCTGGCTCCTAAATAAAAAAGGAGCCAGCAGCTGTTGTGTACTACATATTACACACAGACGCACAATGTGTGACTACAGATTCCACAGAGTGAATGCACCTTTAAGACTTATACCCCGAAGACATTAAAATATAAAGATTTGCATAAAAACACAGAATGCTGTTTTCTCTCCTCCAGGGGAGGGGGGGGGGTTCTGAATTTGACCAATATTGTCGTGGTTTCCCCCCTCCCCCCCACCAACGTTGCTTTGTGCCTGCCTACCTCCCTTTAGTTCTATACGTGTGGAGACATGATACATTTCGCTAACACAAGCACAGGTATAGTCATATTAAAAAATAGTGCAAAATTTCAACATTTATATAAATAACTCTTGAGCCCCTGCTTTTTTTTTTTTTTGTTTTTAGAACATTGTACAACACACTTTCTGAGTTGGCGCTCAAACAAAAAAACAAAAATTTTCTCTGTTTTCTCTTTTCTAGTTCAGAAAAAAACAAAAAAACAAAAAAAAAAAAACCATTTGCCGTTTTCTCTTTTGTAGTTCAGAAAAAAAAACAAACCCCCCCCCCCCCCCAAAAAAAAACTGAATAGGCCTCTTCTATACAAAAATACTCCCTCCCTCACGCATACATGTTCCTCTTATTATATATATATATATTTATATATTGCAGATCTTTAAACAAATAGTTTTGTGCAAATATTTCTCTTTTGTTTTCTTCTTCTTCTTAAAAGTTAAGTGAGATATTAGGAGAAAAATAAAATAAAAAATATATAGGGGGGGTGAGGGGTTTTCGGAAAGCATCCACGGGCTGTGTTCGCTGCTCGGCTGAGAAACTGAGGGGGGGGGGGGGGGGGGGGGGGGGGGGAGAGGGGAAAAACAACAAATAAAAGCAATTTTGGAGGATTTGATTTCGAGACGCAGCTCAAATAATAAAACAAAAAATCCCAAGCTTTTCCCGCTTGTGCATTCAAACCAGACAAAACAAGTAAATATTTATACAGGATGGAAGTGGAAACGGGGGGGGAAGATGGGGTTCTTTGAACGCAAACTTCCCGCCGGGTTCCTCTTCCGGGTTCTTTTCTCTGGTCCCTTTCGTGGTGGGGGGGGGGGGGGGGGGTGCGTCCCGACGCAGTCCTCGACCCGCGCCGAAAGGGGAACGAGTTAGAAGTGCAGAGTGTTTCATTCGTTGTTTGCGTTCAGGTCTTTTTTTTTATTCTAAAATGGCGGCCCTTTGGGTTTCTCCTTATCTTTGCTCCGTGCGATTGTGCTATCACTGCTGTTCATGTGGGCGTGGAGTCGGTGGCTTTCCAATATGGACGACGTGCTGCTGTTCTGCTGCTGGTGCTGGTAAAACGAGGATCCTGGGTAATGGCGTATGACCTCGCTGTAGGTCGGCGGCGGGCCTTCCATCCGACCGTTGCCGCTGCCGTAGGAGGTGGCGCTGACGCCGGAGTTGATGCTTGGCGGGCAGGGACCCCCGTAGACCGAGCTGTCTATTAAGTCACTGTCGAAGATGGTTCGGTTCGGAGGGGCCCGAACGGACTCGCGGTTCAGTTCCATCTGCTGCTCGGGGTCTCGGAGCTGCAGGGTGCAGGGCCCCTGGTAGGGAGGGGGCTCCTCGCCGTCCGATAAGGAGATGGTGGGAGGGAGGTCGATCTCGTGCTGCATGTATGGGTACGTTGGTTGGAACCGGTTGAACCGGTCCCGCTGCAGGAAGGATGGGACGCTGAGTCGCTCGGAGGGTCTCGGGGTATAGATGTGCTGCTGGAAGGAAAAGGTTTGCGTTATAGAGCAGGATTTCTCAAACCCACCCCTACATGGGTAAACAAATATCCCCGTTTATAGATTTGGCACGTGCATTAAACGTGTTTGCAGAACATTGGCTAATCGGTTGGAATGAGTAATCTAGCAGGAGAGGTCTTTACAGATATAAAAGTGTGTAGAGAGCTTTCACTAAACAAATATACCACTTATGGTGCATTTGAATGTCTCAGACAGGTCTGCAACCCTGTCTTTCCCCCTGTATGGCTTAGCAAACAGTGCTTCCACTGCAGCCAGGGATTCTGGGTAATGACATGCAAATGAGCACAGTGTGTCACCTTTGACTTCTTATCCATTTTAACATAGAACCCTAGAGAGCTTTCAAAACCTCTTGGGTCTCTTCTTCACATGTGCTGAAGATACATGTGAAGATTCAAAAGTTCTGTACACATTATTATACTTACAAAGAACTATGGTGTTGGTCCATTACATGGTATTACAACCTATGCCGCCCCCACACTTCTCCAAGACCGGTACCGCTACCGGGACATTGTACAAATTCATTGATTAACCTTAAAGCATAGGTTCTCAACGCCAGTACTCAAGACCCTACAACCGGTCAGGTTTTAAGGATATCCCTGCTTCAGCACAGGTGGCACACACCTGTGCTGAAGCAGGGATATCCTGAAAACATGACCTATTGACAGGGGGGGGGGGGGGGAGGGTTTGCGGACTAGTGTTGAGAACCCCTGCTTTAAAGCAATCCCCTTCCAAATGCATTGAGAACTTGGCTCATGTTAGGGGCCAACCTCCGACACTATACCCAACCAGTCCCAATACCCAACAAGTCCCAGCCAATCCCAATACCCAACAATCCCAATACCCAACCAATCCCAATACCCAACAAGTCCCAGCCAGTCCCAATACCCAACAAGTCCCAGCCAGTCCCAATACCCAACCAGTCCCAATACCCAACCAAACCCAATACCCAACCAGTCCCAACCAATCCCAATACCCAACCAGTCGCAATACCCAACAAGTCCCTGCCAGTCCCAATACCCAACCAGTCCCAATACCCAACGAGTCCCAATACCCAATGAGTCCCAATACCCAACCAGTCCCAACCAATCCCAATACCCAACCAGTCGCAATACCCAACAAGTCCCAGCCAGTCCCAATACCCAACCAGTCCCAATACCCAACCAAACCCAATACCCAACCAGTCCCAACCAATCCCAATACCCAACCAGTCGCAATACCCAACAAGTCCCAGCCAGTCCCAATACCCAACACCAGTCCCAATACCCAACCAGTCCCAGCCAGTCCCAATACCCAACGAGTCCCAATACTCAACGAATCCCAATACCCAACCAGTCCCAATACCCAACCAGTCCCAATACCCAACAGTCCCAATACCCAGCCAGTCCCAATACCCAACCAGTCCCAAGTTTCCAAACTTCATATAGATGAAGGAGTCAGTTCCATTTTTCTTTTTGGTTATCCAAAGAAAACAATTGGCAGCAGACAATGAGCCAAAAGGCTGAACGCTTGCTAATGTAATACTGTGTATATGTCAGAATACTGCCTGGTAAAGCAGTAATGAATCAATGTTGGGTTCATTAACTTACCCCTCAATGCTTTGCACTGCCCGTGTTTGTTTATGCGATTTTGACCTGACCTCTCACCCACCTCCTTTAGCCCACCCGCCCGCCTGTTATTCCAGGTCATAGGCGGAGAGATCCCCCCCCAGTACCACTCACCTCTGTTACTCCGTTTCCCGACACTGTGCTATCTGACGGCCACAAGCTTCCTTCCTGAATAACAAACACACGTGTTAGTGACTCTTGTCGTTCGTCGCTGCTCCTTGAAGCTCCACAAAACAACCATTTATTTTTCTTCTCCACACACACACACACCCACACACCCACACACCCACACACACGCACACCACAAAAGCAAAAAAAAAGATGCACCGTATGCAAAGGTTTTCTTCTTTCTCTTGCGCTGGGAAATTGTACTCCCCTTGCTCAGGGAGATTTCAGCCCCACTCGAACAAAGCTTAAACCTTCCCAAGCAAGGGGAAGACGCCTTTGCAGTATATAGAGTAGGGGCCTCTGTGAATACTGCTTAAATCCGCAGTTCCCTCTGAGCCCCTTCATTGTTTTGTTTTTTTACATGTATAGGAAGCCGCTTCCTCTGCAGGCGATTTAACCTCCATTTTGTTTCCCCTGGGTGGAGGGGGGACTGTACCAGCGGCACCTTACCAGTTAAGTATCCCAGGAAGCAGGGGGTCCCCGGAGCTGTATTAACGCGGTTCAGCTTCAGAGACCCCCTGCTGATCCTTCAATAATAATCCTTCTTTTCAGCAACGTAACCCCCAATTATACAAACAAAGAGGCGCTCCCCCTAACCGCACACATCTACTAAACGCCGTTCAGGTTGGCGCCTCTCTCGCACGCGCTCATGAATCAAAGTTGGGTTAGTTGAAGCCAGCGCAAGGAATTGCGAAGTGAACCCAACGTGAACCCTATACTAATGAGTTAAACAACGGCCATTGGTTTAAAAATATATATATATATCATTAGTGTAGTGGATACCCATTAAACTCTGACATTCTTTTCCCTGTCACATATGTAGGTAACCAGACGTGATTCTCCTTGATTTAGCTGGGCTTAGTACATCTGCCCCAGAGAGCGCACGGAGCCCCCTTGTAACTGCGAGGGGGCCGATTTCATGGAAATAATACATCTTTCCTTACAGGTCTACAATATAACAAGGAGATTTCTGCAGGTTGAGATGCCTAACCCCACCTCACATTTCCACGTCAACACTCCTTCATTTGCGGTTAATATATATATATATATCTATATCTATATATCCAGTGTTCGACAAACCTATACATTTGCTCGCCCCGGGCGAGTGGATTTAACCTCCGGGCGAGTAAATATTGGCCCAAACAGCACACGTTTGGTACTAGGTGGCGAGTAGATTTTTTTGTGTGGCGAGTAGATTTTTTGGTGATTTGTCAACCACTGTATATATATATATCTATATATATAATTTCTCAAGGATACTCTGCACCCTCATACACTGCAGTATGTTCAGCTTCTCCTATCAAATGCAGTCTCCGCTGTTAGTGCGGTATCTGTGTTTCATTAAAGGGAGGGGGGGGGGGGGGGCACACTTTGTTGCTTCTGTGCATGAAGGACCCTTTCCCCTCATGATGGAGAGGCGCTATAATTACACACACATATTTAATTTAAAAAGAAGAAGAAGAAGAAGATAATATGGTCTTTGATCTGCCGGCCTAATTTAAGGAAAAGGAAGACAAAAAAAGAAGAAGAAGGCTTTGGCTTAATGGTAAAGCCAGACATGTGCTTTGGAAGTGGTACTAATGTGGACGTGTACCAAATGCTAATGATGTGAATGTGAACTCGCGGCTGTCACAAGAGGAAGCCGTGTTAAGGTCTCTGGAGACGGGCTCTGGCATCCTTTCTGCCTTCGAGAAATCAAGCCCGTGCACTAGGGGCCTAAGAGCACGTAACCTCTAGGATGCCTGAACAGTGGTAGCAGTTAGAGGGTGAGAGAGGTGGCCCTGCGCTTAAAGGAGCAATCCGACATTGTTTTTGCGTTCTCATTTCTTACGTAGGGTTGAAGCAGGGGCTGAACCCCAATAATCTCAGCCCCGGGGATCGCCTGCTTCAAGGAGATACAGACCTCCGCAGGGGGTGCCGGGATCTCTTGTGGAGTTTGAAGCTGCCGCGCCACTGGGGCCAGGAGGAAGCCGCACCGGATGACGTCGCGGCTTCCTATTGGCCCACAGGGCACTGGCGCTAGGTGAACCGTGGTAGGCGCCCCCATACAGGAGGTCTGTATCTCCGGAAGCAGGGGGGGTCCCCAGAGCTGAAACTAATGACGTTCAGCTCCGGAGACCCCCTGCTTCAATCCCGTGTAAACGAAAATGAAAAATAATGGAAGGCAAATTGCCGGCTCGGACGGCCTCTTTAAGTAATGTGGTCTGGTCCAATATTTGAAGCGGTTAATGCTACGCCGAAAAAGCCGATTATGTTTAAAGCGGCAATCCTGACGAATGAACTGATTTCTTGTCTTGTCCAACATTGGGTCCTCCATAGTTGTACTGTGCTCGGAACCATGAATCCCCCCGGAACTAAATCGGAGGTGCTTACCGGGACATTTAAATGGCTGTCCAAATAGGAAGCCGCGATTTGTTAACATTGCGCCTTTCTTATTGGCCCGTGGGTCCCGCGAGATTTGGTGGCCATATTGAACTCCCGAAAAGGGGAGGATGACACCCGTTGAACCATCGGGGCCCCTTGCTTAAACACCACCCCTCCAACCCCCCCACCATACCATAAACGTGTCAACGTGTGAGACAGGGTACTTACCGAGGACAGGTTCTCTCCACGCCTCCGCCCCTGGCTGTGTCTGTGGATGAAGGATCGTGCCGAAAGCTTGTAGTGGTTTAGGAGGCACGTGATAACCACGACCATCACCATCATCACCACCACAATAATGATTATCTGGACAAACTCCAACTCCGCTGCACAGACACAAAGAGAGCATCGGTTTAGGGCCACAAGCGGAGTTCAGAGTCATAAGGGATACAGGATACGAGCAAGAGCACGCGCGAGAGTGAGAGTAAGTGCGCACGTGCAAGGACGCGCGAGAGAGAGCACGCGCGAAAGCGAGAGTGAGCACGCAGGTGCAAGAGCGCGAGAGAGCGAGCGCACGAGAGAGAGCGCACGTGCAAGACCGAGCACGCGAGAGAGAGCACGCAAGAGAGAAAGCGCGCGCGAGAGTGAGTGCGCACGTGTAAGAGCGCGATAGAGAGCGCGCGAGAGAGCACGCAAGAGAAAGCGCACCAGAGAGCACGCAAGAGAAAGCGCGCGAGAGAGAGCGCACGTGCAAGAGCGAGCACGCGAGAGTGAGAGAGTGAGAGTAAGTGCGCATGTGCAAGGGCGCGAGAGAAAGCACGAGAGAGTGCGAGAGAGAGAGCACGTGCGAAAGCGACTGAGCACACACGTGCAAGAGCGCGAGAGTGCAACAGCGCGAGAGAGTGCAAGAGAGAGAGCGCACGTGCAAGAGCGAGCGCGTGAGAGCACGTAACAGAGTGAGCGCGCACGTGCAAGAGTGAGAGAGAGAGCGCGAGAGAGAAAGAGCGCGAGAGAGAGCGCGAGAGAGAGAGCGAGCGAGAGTGAGACTGACATACAAATGCAGATGGATATAGATAGATACACACACACTTTACAATCTATGCAACATTGTAGGAGATTAACAGATATCCCAGGTTCTTAGGTAAATAATAATAATGTTTTTTTTCCTTGTATAGCGCCAACAGTGTACGCCGCGCTGTATATATAATTTTCGCAGGCACGACTCCCTGCGCTGCAGAGCTTACAATCTTTTTTCCCGGTGCCTGAGACACGCGTGTTCGGAGTCGGCGCCTTTACCCCGTGAGCCGCCCTGTCATCCCACGCGGGGCGTCAAATTCTATTCTTATAAAAAGGTATAACAGGTTCAAAAGGAAATAAAATCAGCGTTTCTCCAGGGCTAACGCGGCGAAAATAAAAAACGTGGCACCGCAGAAAGTCAAACAAACAAACAAAAAATAAACAACTCATTTTGTCGGCTGCAATAATAAACACGGAATAATTATTATCTACGCAGGCGAACGCACGCGGCTCCCTCACTGATAAAGCCCAAAGGGAATGACTAATAACATTGTACAGTTTATATAATAACGATAATGGGAGGCGCTGCGCTGGCACAAATAAAGCCCGTCTTCCTGCACCGAAGGGATGAAAAGGGGGGGATTGTTACATAGGCCGACAATACAGGTTTCTGCGGGAATGGAGGCTTTTTTGCGACCTGTTCTTCGCTCGTCAGGGAGGATGTGAGGGGAGGGAGCAGGAAAAGGCAGCCAGCCAGCCCTGCAGACTCTTCCTGTCAGTCAGCCAAGATACTACGGGGCTAGTGTCTGCAAAGCCAGACACACACTCACACACACACACACTCACCTGTCTGGCTGGGAGAGGCAGTTTGTGTCTGGCTCTGTGTGTGCTCTGCACAAAGCTACACACGGCTCGGGATCACAGGCAGGGGGGGTTGGAGGTCGGGATCACAGGCAGGGGCGCCAGGTTGAGGTCGGGAATAACAGGCAGGGGGGGTTGGAGGTCGGGATCACAGGCAGGGGGAGTTGGAGGTCGGGATCACAGGCAGGGGGAGTTTGAGGTCAGGATCACAGGCAGGGGCAGTTGGAGGTCGGGATCACAGGCAGGGGCAGTTGGAGGTCGGGATCACAGGCAGGGGCAGTTGGAGGTCGGGATCACAGGCAGGGGGAGTTGGAGGTCGGGATCACAGGCAGGGGGAGTTGGAGGTCGGGATCACAGGCAGGGGGGGTTGGAGGTCGGGATCACAGGCAGGGGGGGTTGGAGGTCGGGATCACAGGCAGGGGGGGTTGGAGGTCGGGATCACAGGCAGGGGGGGTTGGAGGTCGGGATCACAGGCAGGGGGAGTTGGAGGTCGGGATCACAGGCAGGGGGGGTTGGAGGTCGGGATCACAGGCAGGGGGAGTTGGAGGTCGGGATCACAGGCAGGGGGAGTTGGAGGTCGGGATCACAGGCAGGGGGGGTTGGAGGGTACCCGTCACCCAGTCGTTTCGTGTGTAGGGTGTTTGTTATTTCATAAAGAGGATTTGTTTAGTGAAAGGGTAGAAATGAGTATTGTAACCCTTTCAAGTACTAGTGGTTGTGATAATCCTGCTTAACCTCTCAACTGCCGGACACACACACACACGAAAGACTGAAAGAAAAAATGTAGTACCACATAATTAAGTATCAACAAACAGTGTGTTATATTATGTGTCCATAAAAAAAAAAAACGTTTCCGTCCTCGCAGGGATCTTCGTCAGGGCCACCGTGTGAGGACCAAGACGTTGTTTTTACTTTACTGGGCGCATAATATACGCGTTTTGTGATACTTATCTGCGTGTGGTACTGCATTGATTCTTCCAGTCTGACACCGAGATTGTCTGGTCATGGCAACTGCTCTGGGTGAGGTGTCTTTGTACTGATTTCCATGCGTGAACACGCCAAAAAATTCAATTATTGTACACGCTGAGGCGTGCCTCCGTTTTCTCATGGATACTGTATATATAAGAAAAAAGTGAGCGCACAATCCTATAGTGTGAATAATATACGCACAGTATAAATAATATATATATATATATATATATATATATATATATATATATATATATATGATAGGAGAGTAAATAATATTGAAAAAAACCCTCCACAGCAAAGCATATAGCAACTGTAAATATTACTGTATGTTCATTTGCATGTCTTAGACAGGTCTGCAACCCCGCCTTTCACCATTACAAAAGGTGGCACTGTGTGCTCATTTGCATGTCATTTCCCAGAATCCCTTGCTGCAGTGGAAGTGCTGTGTGCTGGGCGATAATGGTGAAAGACAGGGTTGCAGACCTGTCTAAGACATGCAAATGAACATACAGTAATATTTACAGTTGATATATATATATATATCAAGAACTAGTGGCACTCCACAGAATAAGCATATACTTGCTTGGGTGCAAGCTATAAAACATCAGTAGATAAAACAAATGAAATTTTTTTTAAAATACAGGCCCATCAGGGCTTGCACACAACGAAATAATGCGTTACAGACCGCCACCGTAGCCTCTCTCAGGACATGAGAAAAGCTCAGGTAAGAGCCGAAATGTTGCGTCTTTTCTAAACACACAAAAGACCAAAAAATGCTGCATCCGATATGACCAATTATTTAGTACGTTACTGTGTATTGTATCTACAGTCTTTCTTCAGAAGTCAGTTAGTTCAATACTTTGGCCAAAATATTCTAAGCCTACAACCACAGCCCGGTAACAAGATTTCAGCAGAACCTACACTACAAATATTATACCGTCTTATGTGTTTCTGCCGCTGCACAGAGGCGTGGGAACAAAATGCTGCAGCCAACAGCATGGGGTGCGTAACATATGAGGTGCCTTTTCTATTTTATTTTTACACACACATGCATACACAGATACCTGTATAAAGATATTCACGTATTCCTACATTGTGACAAACACCTAGAAAAGCGTGTGAATAAGTAACATCCTTCGGATACTTGTAGTGCATTAACTTGATACTCTGCTGGCTTCTCTGGCATGTGGGGATATAATGGGAAGCTCTTGCCATGCTGAAGGGAGGAATAAGGAACCTTTTACTCAAAGTTATTTTTATGACAGAGAGACCCCTGCAGCACATCGCACAGCCGGGGCCAGTGACTGGGTTTCCCACACTCTCAAAATGATGAGTTAAACACACACAAACACACACACACATCTGCAAGTCTGTTGGATTTCCAAGTGGTTATTCATGAAACTGGGATAGTACACACGGAGGTCAACATCGACGTTTTCTGTGCGCCACTGGCCCCCCCAATTGGCAACAACGCAGCTTCACGAATGACCACCCAGCTGCTCAATTCTAGGAAACTCGGAGAACGCCCGGGAAGTATTTCCCTGAAAATGAGAGACGTCGACATGAGATACAACCTAATTTCCGACCGTCGAAAATGTATGCGGGACACAAAAGCTCAACCGACGACCTTATACAGTTCCTGACGAAGATACCCTCCCGCCTCTCCTCATTTGCCATTAAAACCAGTAGCAAAGCCAATGTTCTTGAGAAGTTACCTATTGGTTCCGATAACGGTTACATGGCACGAGGGAGGGTTATACGCCACAGAATCTCTTGGCAACACCAACTCCTGCCCATATTATTAGTCCGTCAAATTAATTGGGTCTTACAAATGATGGTCTGTTACTACCGACTCTTGAGAAGGTAACAATTGAGGAGATCATTAATTAACACAGAAAGTGATGGCGACTATTTGGGGTGATTTATGGGGTTTATTCATTAATGAGCAACTCCAGGCGATACTAGATTTAAAAAAATTGTTTGAAGCAGGGGGGTCTCTGGACCTGACCAGTGTTGATGTCAGCTCCGTCCGTGGACCACCGTGCTTCCATGAGATATACCTCCGATAGGGGGTGCGAGGGTGTGAGGAACCCTGGCTGGTTCACCTATATGGGCGGCGTTAAATTGCACTCTCCTGCGGGCCAACAATAGGAGGAAGCCGCCACGGTCTCCCGTTGTGTCTTTCATTGGTACGAGATCGGGAGCTTTACACGTGACCAAGATCCTCGGCGCCCCCTACGGACTGGGTAAGTAATTTTGCGAAGCAGGAGTGGTCCCGGAGCCTAAATAAATGTGTGCCATCTCCGAGACCCCCTGCTTCAAAACATATAAAAAAAAAGCGATGGTGTCGGCCTGGGGGGCAGGGGGCGCCTTTAAACTGCAGTAGTGCCAAATCTTGGTAGAATTTCCTGTTTAAGTCAATGGAAGTGTCCATGCGACAGTGCCCCCATCAGCACTATCACCGTTTAATGAATGTCCCTCACCGTGTGGAGGATCGGTCACCATCGTGTTTTCTATTCTCTACTGTAGAGACCGCTACCACCTCTGCGGGTAGGCTGTTCCATGTATCTATTTCCATATCCTATTTTACATTTCCGCGTCAATGTGAGACCCCCTGTTCCTCTGTAATATTAATCCCTCCTGTACCCTACCCTTTAGGTATTTCAAAGTGTCCCATCAACTTATAAACCTCCGCTCTCTCCTCCCTTCCGGGGGGGACGGGACACGCCAAGTTCATTTAATGTTCTCCCAAAGTTTTTCATGCAAGGAATAAAACGATCCTTTTTATATGCAAAGTGTAACATACCCTGGGGTAATATTGGTATCCAGGAGAGGAGGGATAACCTCAAAAGACCTCTCCCCTTGCTCACGCCTCTTGCCCTTTGTCACGGATCCCAGGCCGTGGCTGGTAACCCATTCCAAAAAAAAAAAAAGAAATCTCATGAACAGACGTCTTTATTCGGCTCGCGACGCCTCTGCCTCGCGGTGCTGCTGTGACAAGAAGCCGGGAGGGGTGGATAAAGGGACATGCTAAAGGCCTCATTTAAAAATGCCCCCCTCATTGGAATTCAAGGCCTTTTATTCAAATACTTGCTGCATGACCGGGTGGAGAGTGGCCTTTTAAACCTCCGTCCTCCCTCCCCTGGGCTTTTGTTAAAGGCAATGGGAACCCCGAGGGCATGAGAGGATGGGACAACCCCCGTGTCCTTGAGTTAACCCCCGAATGGGTTGCGAATGATGTGTGTGATTGAGTGCAGGCCCTACGTACGCGCGGACCCATTCAGAAATATAATGGTTTATAAATTGATGTATGTATCGTATTAAATTCCCCCCCCCCTTCCCCACTGTACCCCACAGTTGGAGGTCCATGCGTCTGGGACGAGGGGTGAAGGCCCAGAACATAAACTTCAAGCGATTTCCCTCCCTCAATCTTTTGCCTTCGATGCCAATTAATTTTCCGGGAGTTCGAAGCAATTGCCTAGGCTGTTTAGTTATTACTACCCTCACCTGCGCGTCTCTGGCATGAACCCGGTTAACCCCTCCACTGCCAGCGCGGCCATCATACTGTATACAATGCTGTGCCAGGTCCCCCTCCCCGTACTAGCAGTGGCATTAAGGTATAACTCTGTGGTGGCATTCTGGCCTCCTATCCAGTTTGCTGCCCTCACAGGGTACAATTGTATCTGTAATTGCCACCGTGGGTCACGAATGTCCCACTGGTTCACTGGCTTCATGTTGGAAGGGAAAACGAGTTATACGAGTGTTGCCCTTCACATATGTTACAGTACATCTATCTATATATATATATTTCAGAGTGTTTGTCTGTGTGTCTCACTATGCATGCCTCCAAACTATAAGACCTAGAACAACCGCACATGGAAGGATTACTTTATGTATCAAAATAAGGCAACAGGTCATGGTTTGGATGCTCTCGAACACTCCCATAGGGGCGCACTAGGAACGTTAGGTTCATAGGTTATCTCAAGCAAGTCAGCCCACTGGGTTTTGTACCTGTAAGCTGTGTATCTGCCCGTGACATCATACTGCACATAGCCTGGTGGCAGTATAGCTACAAATTTACACAGAAGCGACAAGGAATGAAAGAGGGAAGTCAGCTGCTGGCGCCGCGCGGAGAAAGCAAGAATGCCGGAGAAGGGAGACGAGGCGGTAAAGAATTGGGGATATCATAAGTATTAAAGTCAGTGATGGGATGGCGGAGAGAGAGGAGGGGGGGGGAGAGGAGCATAGTGGTGTTGGGGGGAAGAGGTAGGGTATGGGTTTTGTTTTTTAGAATTCACGAGCATTAAGATTTTCGCTAGCATTAAAATTATAATAATATATTTATTGGGATTGGACATTTGGCCACTAACCATAACGCCACTGGCATCTCACCGCCGGCCGTTTTCACGAGAGGTACGTTTTTATTGCTTAGGGTAGGGGGTTAACTTTAGGGCCTTAGTGCTTAGGCTAGAGGGGTTTTAAGGCTAACGTTTTAGGGTAGGGTGTTAGAGATAGACACTGGTGGTTACATTAGGGGGTGTCAGGGTAAGGGTTAAGGTTAGTCTCTTCCTAAGTAGCGAAGCGGCCGACGGCTGAATGCCTAACGGCGAGGCCGCTATGCGCCTGCCGTCATTTGGGCGTGGCGAAACAGCCACGCTCATGTGTGTACCCATATATATAGTAATATATCATGTTACATATTTTTTATATAAAAAATAAAAAAGAATCACCATTATCACACCCAGCATACAGCGCTTCCACTGGCAGCAAGGGATTCTGGGAAATGACAAGTAAATGAGCACACATATGTACGTATGTATGATGTGTCACACACACGCACACACACACGCACTTAGCTAACCGAAAATTGTGGTTCCTAAACAATGTCAGACCGGGGTCACCTAACCGTACCCTTCAACAACAAACAGACCCCGTGACAAAATAATCTCCAAGGGCAGGGGAAGGTCACGCACCCTCATTTGGCACTCTCCCTAGAGCTGGACACATTTCAAATGAGGCAAGTTCACACACGAGCGCTGGGCTGAACGCGTCTCTGCTTGTCCATTCCTTAACCCTGCTGTGTGAGAAACCGAAACGCAGGGGAGTACCCCTTCCCCTCCCCCCCCCAAAAAAGGGGTGGTGTTAAGGAGTGCGGCATATTAACCCTTTACTGTTTCACTAGGCCGGGTCTCTGGAGGCAGCAGCTGAGCTCCGCAAAGGGGGGTCGGCCCCTTCCTCCACATGTTTTATCTATTTTTTTTATTTTATGCATCAAAGAGGTTAAACGGACTTGAGAAGTGTGCCGTCTCATCCCGATCTCCCCCCACTGCCCCCGTCTTCCCGCGGAATAAAAATGTGTAAACCTTGTGTGTCGGCTGGTCACTGAGGCATGAGGATCAGAAGCGTCTGAAAATTTATGAAAATCTAATCTTTAGGCTGTGCCTGTCGTGTAGAGAGACATCCGGGAGTCATTGGCATTCTGGGGCAGCCAGCTCCCTGCCACGGACTGTTCATCTGGCATGTCATTCCATTTATTCGCAGGCCTCTCCGAGCTCTGGGGCGGGCTTCTCCCCCTCCGCCCCCCGACTATTGCCCTCATCAAAATAAAGCTGGCAAATCCGAAATGGATAACGGAAGCCTTAATGCAAGAGAGACCAGAAGGTTAATTCATAGAGAAATATAAGCACACCACACACACACACACACACACACACAACACACAACACACACAACACACACCACACACACCACACACACACACACACAACACACCACACACACACACACCACACACACACACACACACACACACACACTGGCTGAATTGTTAATTTATTTATTAAATGTTTTAGCCAGTGCAGTAATACATGGAGAAGTTACCTCTCATTTTCAAGTATGTCCTGGGACAGAGTTAAGACCAATAATACAACATGGTTACAAATACAGTTACATAAATGAACAGTGTGTGTTATACATTATACAACTAGCTGAGAGACCCGGCGTTTGCCCGGGATGTAATTTTGGGGGGGCGTACGACAGGGTTGGGCTTCCCCCCCCCCCACCCCCATGACAGCTAGGTGGGTGTGATGAGTTGACTGAGTGTGTGGGTGGGTGACACTTGAGAGTGGGTGGGTGGGTTGGTGACTGAGTGGTCGGTGACTGGGTGGGATGACTTTGGGTCGTTTTGTATTTGGGGTCGGTGGGTGGGTAGACTGGGTGGGGTGACTTTGGGTCGGTTGACTTTGGGTCGGTGGGTGGGGTGACTTTGGGTCGGTGGGTGGGTGAGGTTGTGACGTTGGGTCGTTGTTGACTTTGGGTCGTGGGTGTGGACTTTGGGTCGGTGGGTGGGTGTACTTTGTGGTGTCGGTGGGTGGGTTTGGTAGTGGGCCTGATTGGGTCGGTGGGTGGGTTGAGGAATTTGGGTAGGTGGGGACTTTGGGTCAGTTTGACTTTGGGTAGTGCGGTTGATTTGGGAGGTGGGTAGACTTTGGGTAGGTGGGTGGACTTTGGTCGGGAGTTGGTGGGTGAGTTTGGTTCGGTGGGTGGGTGACTTGTGTATGGTGGGTGGATGACTTTGGGTCGGTGGGTGGGTGATTTGTTTGGGTCGTGGTGTGGGATCGGTGAAACTGGGTAATTTTCAGGTCCGGTGATGTGGTTAGGGTGGGGTCAGATGACTGCGGGGTGGGTGGTTTTGGGTGAGGACTGGGGGGTGGTTTTGGGTAGTGGGTGTGAGTACGACTGAAGGGTGGTTGATGGGATAGACCTTGATGGGTGGGTGAGTGAGACTGTGTGGGAGGGATCTGAATGGGCTTGAGATGTGGGAAGGAGATGAAGGTAGGGTGGGAATAATGTGTGGTGTTGGTAGTGGGACAACTGAATGGTGGTATGGGTGAAGCTTGGGAACTGAATGCGGTGGGTGTGAGTGGAAACTGAATGGGCTGGGGGGAGTGGGAAATGAGAGTGTGAGTGGCGAGCGGAGGGGAAAAGCGAGAGATGACCTGGGTGGAGTGAGTCTGGGAGTGTGGAGAACTGACGTGGTGGGAGACTGACTGGGGTGGGTGAGTGGCGACGACTGGGTGGTTGAGTGTGAGCTGACTGTGTGGTGTATGGGAGCTTACTGGGTTGGTGAGTGGAGACTGACTGGTTGGTACACTGGGATACTGACGGGGTGTTGAGTGGAAACTGACTGGGTGGGTGAGTGGGAGACTGACTGGTGTGGTGAGTGGGCTACTGAAACTGGGTGGTGGTGGGAGACTGACTGTTGTGTGAGTGGGAACTGCCTGGTGGGTGAGTGGGGAGACTGACTTGGTGGTTGATTGGGAGACTGACTGGGGTGGTGAGTGGAGCCTGACTGGGTGGGTGAGTGGGAGACTTACTGGGTGGTGAGTGGGTGACCCTGGGTGGGTTAGTGGTTACTGCCGGTGGGTGAGTTGGGTGACTGCTGGGTGTACTGGGGTGTGGTAGTGGGATACTGACTGGGTGGGTGAGTGTTAGACTGACTGGGGTGCGTGAGTGGGAGACTGACTGGTGGGTGAGTGTGAGACTTCTGGGTGGGTGAGTGGGAGACTGACTGGGTGGGTGAGTGGTAGTACTGACTGGTTGTGAGTGGGAGACTGACTGGGTGTGTGGTGGGTACTGACTGGGTGACTGACTGGGGGGTGACGTGGGAGACTGACTGGGTGGGTGAGTGGGGTGACTGACTGTGGGTCCTGACTGAATGGGTGGTGAGTGGGTGACGACTGACTGACTTAATGGTGGGTGACTGGTTGCTGACTGAGTTGTGACTGACGAGTGGGTGTTGTGGGTGACGATTGGGTGGGTGACTGAGTGGGTGGGTGACTGAGTGGGTGGTTTGACTGGAAGTGGGAGTGGGTGACTGAGTGAGTTGTTGCCGGAGTGGGAGTGGTTGGGTGACTGATGGGTGGGGTGACTGAGTGGTGGGTGACTAGTGGGTGGGTGGGTGCTGATGGGTGGTGGGTTGCTGAGTGGGTGGGTTGGTTGACTGAGTTGGGTAGGTGACTGAGTTGGTGACTGAGTGGGTGGTGACTGAGTGGGTGACTGAGTGGGGTGGGTGACTGAGTGGGTGGGTGGGTGACTGAGTGGTTGGGTGCTGATTTCTACTGAGTTGGTTGGGGTTGGTGACGATTGGGTGGGTGACTGGTTTGTGGGTGACGAGTGGGGTGGGTGGTTACTGAGTGACTCAGTTGAGTTTTTGGGTGACTGAGTGGGTGGGTGACTGAGTAGTGGGTGACTGTGTGGGTGTGTGTGTGACTGGGTGGGTGTGTGGTGGTGTGACTGGTTGCATTGCCGTGGGTGGGATGACGGTGGGTTACTTAACCATTGACCCCGGGGCAAGAGTGGCAGGAGGCCCGGGCGCCTTCCCCTCCGTCTGGGAGCCGGCGCACGTGGAGGGGGAGAGCGAGACCCGGGCCCGCGCTTCCCCTCCTCCGGAGTCGGCGCCCTTAAAGGTGAGGAGAGGCAGAGGCCCGGGGCTCGCGCTTCCCTCTCCGGGAATCGCGCCGTGAGGGGGAGAGCAGCGAGGACCCGGGGCGCGCTTCCCCTCTCCGGTATCGGCGCACGTGAGGGGAGAGAGGAGGCCCGGCCCCGCATTCCCCTCTCCGGGAATGGCGCCGTGAGGGGGAAGGAGCAGGAGGCCCTGGGCCGCGCTTCCCCTCTAACGGGATCGGCGGCACGTGAGGGGGATAGCAGGAGGCCCGGGCCTCGTTCCCTTTCCCCTCTCCGGGAGCGGCGCAACGTGATGTGAGCATGAGGCCCGGGCCGCGCTTCCCCTCTCCTGGATCGTGGCACGTGGGTGAGAGCAGGGAGGTCCTCGGTCCGCGCCGGCGAGGGGGGAGGACCTGTAGTTTGCAGCTGAGCAGAGGGCCGTCGCTATCTCTCCGCGGCGCACGGTAGGGTGATGGTGCGGCTTGGGTATTTTCGAGCGGGGGATTTGGGTGAGTTTGGAGAGAGTGAGGGGAGGAGTGGGATAGAGTTAGGGAGGATGTGGTGGAGAGATGAGGGGCCGAAACCAAAAAAAAAACCGGAAGGGGGGGTTGGTTTGTGGAAGTTGAGCTTCTGTGTCTGGGTGAGCTCTTTGGGCTGAGGCTAGATCTGATTAGCTGCTGTCCAACAGATTGACTCATCCCATCACCCCAAGCAACTATAGCTGATGTCAGGGAACACCTGGAGGGAGCATGGGGGCCTGACCGGGAAGGGGCGCCGCGCCCTACTGCGGGCCACGGGCCGCTTGGGCGGCAAAGGACACCAGGGGAACTGAAGCGCGCCGCAGCATTCGCAGCGGCCGGTGGGATCCCAACGAGGCACCATTCCGCCACTTCGCCAAGCCGACAGAAGGCTGGATGATATAGACCGCCCGGACCAGGCATTACAACCCCCAAAGTACAAGCCCTAAACACAGGAACGGCGAACAGGGAAGTAAACGCGGCCCCCAGAACCACCACAGGGTGTGGCGACCACTATCGGAAGTGAGAGACCACCTGCCAGTCCGGGACCTTAAGAGATGTTCGAAGATCCATACCCGCCTAACACACACGCCTTATCCCTGGGTGATGTGGTGAGCAGTCTGCGGACCTGTCCGTATCAGGCGCCCACGCAACTTGTAACCCCGAGGAGCCTAGTTATGCTCAAATGTCTCTTCATCGTCTTTTTTTTTCCTTTTTGTTTTTTCAAATTATGATTCTGTTTGTTTACTTTGTTTTTTTGCAGGTGTTTTTTTTTGTTTTTTTTTTTTTTTTTTGTTGGTTTTTTTTTTTGTCTGTTTTTCTTTAGTTTTTTTTTTGTGTGTTTTTTTCTTTATTCGGCGTTGATTTTTGTTGTTTCTTGTTGTTTGTGTGTCTGTGTGTGTGTCTGTTTTGGTGTTCCCCCGTCCGTCCCCTTTGGGGCCCGTCACTCCGCCTCATGCCAATGAGGAGGTGGTGCTGAGGGTCTGGCTGTGGCCAAGGTACCACTGAGATTTCCCCTAGGGACACCCGGACATCCGGCAGCACACATACAGTTGCTTTCAATTATATATGTAAGAATACATTGCGTCCACAGTTAGAGATATTATTTATAGGCTTATGTACCAGTTACAAGACCTATTAAAAATGTGAGACAAGCTTTATGTTTTGAAATAACTTAAAAGACTGAGGTTGCGGGGGGGGCGGCTGTGATAGTCTTCCGGTAACTTTTTCCAGTTTGTGGGGTCCGTTAAGAGAAGGTGGAAACGCCGCGGGAACTTGTTTGATCTCCTTGGGACCATAGAACAGTCCTCTTTGGAGTCAGTCTCAGATGATAGTGCTGCGGGTGGTAGGGGTGAGGAGCTTTTCAGTGTTTTCAGACATACCGCGTTGTTTTAATGCCACTTGCCAACGAATATACTCTTCACCACTGAGGCCCTATATTCTTCTCTGGTTCTTTTCTGCCCCCCGCACCATCCCCAATCGATACTTTGTCTGAACTAAGTCTGTGTATATTATGTAATATTCACTACAACCTGTGCGTACCATACAAAGCGTGTACATTCCCGAGTTTAGTCTCGTCCCTCTCTACAATCTCTGGACCTCATCTCCACTACTGTCCTACCACCATGCTTTCATCTCATGATCCTCACCTGCACCCACCGACAGCGAAGGCAAGGAGGTGCCGGGAAACGAAGCGTCGTTTATTCGCTCTCCGGGTTCCTATGACGGAGGGGAAGCAGCCTACCCCAAGCCCCTTAATCATCAACCCCACGTAAAACACCAAATTTTCCCCGTGGGATTCAGCTTCAGAGTCATGGCGTGCGCGATGGTCCCTTAAATCCCGCCCCTTCCTCCCGATTCAGCAGGATCCCTCTCTACCCCCCCTCCTGGCAACACCCCATCTCTGGAATTGTTCTCCCACAATCGGCGCGCTCCCCTCAAATACATACCTTTAATATAATACACACCACGCACAACATACCCACCGACACCACCACCAAGCCCCCCAAAGTTTGATAGCCAATTGCCCATTCTGATCATAATCCCAATCCTTTTTTTTTCCACTCTCGCCCTCCTTGGGACAGGGATCTTCTTCTTCTTCTTCCTATTCCTAATTTTTGGGTCCCAACTTACACCATTGTTCTATTTTCTAGGGAGAGGAACAGATGGAACATTCTCACAAGTGATATTTCTATTATTTGTTTGTTGTTTTACTTTTGTCATACATATTATTGCAATGCAACACAAAACACACACACACCACAACACCACACACACACACCACACACACACACACCAAAACACACACACCTCACACATCACAACACCACACACCACACAGCGACAGCATTGCACCACACCGACACACCTCCATCAAAACAAAATTACAAATGAATAGATTATTTATCATTCTAACTAAAACAAAAAAAAAATGAATGATCCATTTATAAATCTCAGTATTCTTGGGGGTTGGGTTGGGTTTGGGGGTTTCTTGGGGGGGGCCTTTTGGGTGATCGTTGGGGTGTGGGATTTTCTTGTTGCTTCTTTGTTTTCTTTGCTTTTGTGGGTGCCCCTCTTACAATTGCTCTATTTCAATCTAACTCACCAGCCGCCCGTTTATTATATCTTAATATCCCCTGTAACCACGTACTAACCCCCCAACACCCCCCAATTTTCTAACTACTACCCTGCGCATGTAAATGCATGTGGGAATTGACTGATAACCCGTGTTTTTTCAAATCAACCCAGGGTTCCCTATGAAACCGTTAACGTTTCCCCGGGTCCTTCCCCACCGGCGGCACCCTAGAGGGTTCCCGTAATTTCAGGTCCTTTTAAAATTGTAAACCGATCAGAAGATTTAACATACATGCAGTTCTGATGGGTCATACGCGCTATAGTACGGTTGGGGGTCTACCTTATGTTCCTTTTTCTACCTTACCGACCATACAAAATAATGCCTCTATCAAAGTTTCCAGTACGCGCTATTAGAGACGGTTTTGGGTTCCTTCCCTTTACCATGCAATCTGATCATACCGCGCTATTAGAAGAAGGAGTTGGGGTTTCCTTACAATCCCACACAAAAGAAAAAAAACAAATAATACAAAGAATACAACAACAGACCCTACAAACGACAGCCACACAAATCAGGAATCACACAAAGCACAACCGAGTCCCGCACGCCAGAGACACAATGGCACAAAACACCCCACCGCTCCTTCTCTCCTGACAATTGCTATTAGAGAGGGTTGGGGTTCCTTACCAATTGTTTTAACAAGAACAATTGAATAAACAATGCCTTGATCTCTACGCCGCTATTAGAGAGGGTTGGGGTTTCCTTACAATTTGGCCCTGTCTCAGAAACGCTTCTAATCAGAGAGGGTTGGGGTTCCTTTTTCTTACAACCAAATACTCATGGGACCCACTTCCGAGCTCTCATCGTCATTAGTCTCAACGCCCTCACACAATACATCTACATAGCTGTTTTGTTTTTTTTTTTTTTCCTTTCCCCCGCCTAACGCCCAAATCATCTGACTCAACTCAGACTCGCTATATATGAGTTGGGGTTCTTTTTCTTCAGAATTTCACATGGGGCTCCTTAATCCCAAAAAAAAAAAAATGTTTGAAACCCTGGTATAAACCTCTGCTCACTTAATGTTAACCACGTATTGTTAAAAACTCTGTGCCCAGACATACTGCAAAAAAAACGAGAGGTAACGCTCAATGTATTACTTCCTGTAAACACATTTTAAATAATAATAACATTTCCCGAGCAACGCCTGGTACGTTCAGCTAGTTGGAAGATATACATACACCAGTAAAGATATACATAGCCTGGCCTCCCACACTACCGGCCATATAATCCAAGCCCGGCCAGGACCTCTCGCCGAGGGGCCCGGCGCTGTTTGACAGTCGTATTTTATGGCTTCCGTTGTTATTTGGTTATGTTTGTTTGCCGTTGTGTTTATTTGTGCCTGGCGTACACAGCACGGACTTGCAATGTGTACGGCGCAGGACGCCCAGTACGCTCCCCGTCAAACCAGAGATGCCCCACTTAATTTACCTAATGTCTAGACCTGCCCGCAGCTTGTTCCTGCAAACGTAAACGCTAGCTCCTGCCACGTAAGTAACGCACCTGTACCACACCTCAGCCCCAGGTAAGGCAAGCCTTCCTTTACCAGTGCGGCTAACCTTGGTGCAAGATCAGAAAGGGTTAAGTGAGTTGGCCCCCAAAAAGGTGATTATATTTATCGGAGTGAAATTGTCATAAAACTCCCCCCCCCCCCCCCCCCCCCCCCCCTTTTTTTTTCCCCCAGACAAATATTTCCTGAATCATTTTATGTGTTAACCGCTTTAAAATGATTGTGAATTTCTTATCCGTCTTAGAAGAATTAAGCCCCGGCTAATACCGCACGGGTTATATTTCTCACAGTTAGTCGGGAGCCGGTTGTAGCCGTGGATACAAAGCGCAGTAGATACTGTATTGTGTATAATCATCATAATGTAACAGTTTTTTCTTTCTTCAAATCATTAAACCGGGAGACAATGTGTAACATAGTAGAGATCATTTGTGGTATATATATATACTGTATATTTATATTTGTACAGAATTGGACTGCCCGTTGTTTATTTTTAGACAACCATAAAAACCAAAGTATTTTTTTTTAAAGCACCACCCCCTTATTTTATCTTTCCACGCTGTAACTCTTTTGGTGAATGGAATTATGTTAAAGTTTGCAAACTCACTCGTAATTACCAATCTTTTAATGATTTTGACTACTACTGAGCATCCTTTGATTTTCTAAATTCGCAACTTTTAAGCCCAACCGTCAACACAGCAGTGGCACAGATCTTTGCAACACTTTCCTGTTTGTGGATCATTTGTTGCCAATGTTCCCAGCAGTTTTGAGCTGCAAACCTGTAAACAAGTGGATAATGTTTACTGCAGTATTAAAGTCCTATTGTAAGCTGCTGAGTTACCACTATGGCTGAAGGATCGGTTTAACCTGAAGGCGGGCCCATAGTGAACCCTAGAAGCCGGGTCTTTTGCTGATCGATCACGGGAGGCGAAACGATCGGCAGCTTACGTAATTCAATCTTCATAAAGTAACGATAGTCTTCGTAGGTTAAAAAATATATATTTTTGTTTTAAGTGGCCCGCTTGGATTCCCCTTTAAAAAATGGCGTTTGGGACAAAATGTCCCCTCAAAAGTCTGTGATTTGCGGAACAGGATCGCCATTTTCATACATTCCTAAAAAACACACTAAGGATACTCTGCCAACTCCTTGGTTTCTTATCGGGGGTTCGGGCTTCTCCCCTATTATCGGGGCTTCTCGCCCTTTATTATTGTGTAGTCTGTGGAGACAACACACACAAAAATCAACAAGTTCAGGTTAAACTTAGCCCCCAGATTCACCCAAGCTCTGTAAAAGGGACAATTTCTTCACTTACTACGTACGTATCATTCCAGAAGTACTAGCGCCACCGCAGCACGGGTGCGCACTGGGGGGGGTCGAGAGATTTCAGGGGTGCCGCGGCGGTTACAACTCCCCCTACCCGCGCTTCCCACAAGGCCATTCAAATTGAATCCGGGGGCGACCGTGATGTCACTTACCCCACGCGTCTTTGACACCGAGCCCCCCGGAGAGGGGGGGGTGACAGCAGGAGGGGGGCAGGCAAGGGGTAATAGTTTGAGCACCCCTTCGTTTAAACAAATATATAAGATTCACCGCGCTCTACCGTGTAGGGAGCATTGCTCTTGGCGGTAAAAATTGGCCGTACGTATGTGGCAAAACAGAAATTGAAGCCAGCGTTACCCATATTTTTCCCGTAAAAGAGCAATTGCAGCATCAAGGGGCAAAGCAAGGTGAAAGCAAGTGGCAAAGCAAGGGCAATGCCAGGGGCAAAGCAGGGTCAATGCAATGGGGCATGCATTGGCAAAGCAAGGGGCAAAGAAGGGGCAACAAGCCCTTTTCTTTTCTTATTTTGTGTTTCCATTAGGATTGAAACATGGGGGGGGGGGGTCCTCTCGAAGCCGAACCATTCAGTTTAGAGCTCCATGTACCCGGCCTGATTCCGACCTATATGAACCCTGCAAGCAGGGCGGCTATCGCACACCCCCCCTATGGAAGTATCACCGGGAAGCATCTCCGGGGAAGTACAGGCCTCCGTAGGTGGTGCTGCCATTACATGAACCCTGCTAGCCAAGCGGATGGCTCCCGGCAACACCCTAGCTTAAAATTAATCTTTCTAAAACGGAGGTAAGTATTCCCCCGGAAGGAGGTGAAAATTAATGGGGTTCAGCTTCCGCAGCAAAATGAATGGGGGGTTCAGCTCCGGAGACCCCCCCCCTGCGTCAAATGAAAGAGGGAAAACGACCCCAACCTTAATAATGATGTGTGTGGTTGGGGCTTGGATAGCCCTGCTTAGCTTAGGCTTGTGGATCTAGCCTAAACTGACCATATTTGCACGAACCAGCTCCTAAAATGAGACTATACAGAGATCCCTTGGAATGCTGAAAACAACCTCCCAAAAGCAAGGCCGACATCTAACGCGGGTCAAACTCCACAGTCCCCGTCCCGCAAAACGCGCAACCGGGGTGACAGAGACCTCTCCAAGAAGAGGCGTCACGTGACGGGCCGGTTGCAGGTTTTCTTGGCAGCACTCACAGCTTGTCGCATCAATGCGTTGGAAAAGGAGACCGCAACGCTAACCTTCTTCCCTTCCTGCCCGCCAGTCGTTTTGTTCCGACCGACCTGTGACCGGGGGGCCTTAACCTCGGGGGGATTCCTGCATCACAGACCCTGGGGTAAATTTTCCGTGGCGACGGCGCTGCACGGCGCGCGCACGTCGCCTTTGCTGACGCTCCAGCATTTGGGGGGGTTTAAAGCGGCTGGCATTCCGTCCTCAGGGCCACAACATGTCCAGTTTTTCATGATATCCCTGCTCCCGCACAGTGGCTCACGCAGGGCTTCCGTCTGTGCTGAAGCATGCTCTCTTGACTGAGCCACCTGTGCTGAAGCAGGGGATATCCGGACAACCTACAGCTGGTGCCCCTTGGGGCTGGGGTTGCCACCGCCCTTCTACCACAGCAGGATCAGCACGCCTGTCCCTAACCAGGCAAAAAAAATTGATGATCAAACACTTTGATTGTAAAGTTCTTGGGGGCCAGGTCTCTCCCTGGTGCCTTATATTGCCATTTACCTTTTGCACTTATGCCCATTGTTTTTGGCAATATTACAACACAAGGCAATAAAGACAGAGCGTGCCTACGCGGGCATCACTGCATACTAGATTATTGGTGCTAATATCCACGTGAACCAGATTAAAAGTGCACTCCTGGCGACTCACTCAGCATTTCAGACTCCTTTTTTCCCCCACATTAACGTCAAAATTCCTGCAAAAAAAAATTGGTTAAATGCCAAAGCACTATTCAACTTTATATTGTTCCATAGTGTTGAACCACAAAGGTTAATATGTTAGGTGCGGGTGGAAAAAAGGTTACAGAAACCCTTTCCCATTAGTGAACCTAATAAAAATCCCACGTGGTGAGCACAGCAAGTCACGTCTCAGACAGGTCTGCAAACCCTGCTATCTCCCCACCCATTATATCTCCCCTTTACCGCTTTCCCTGCAGGCGGGATTCTGGGTAACGACACGCAAATGCGCACAAACCGTGTCACCCAGTTTTTTTGTTTCATGCCCATCCTATAGCACTGACAGCCGCTCCGCATTAGCGGCAGCATCCGGGTAACCGTTACATTCTCCCTTTTTCCTAATTATTTTCACAAGGCAATACAACATCATGGACCAGTCACGAACTCCCGTTCGGATCCTCTTCCACGGGTATCTGACGCGCCCGAAGGAACCGCTGTCTACATAACCCACTTACAGAAAATACGGCTATCACAAGACATATCCTTCTCTTTAACTGTAAGAATACGGAAATTGTGTGGTTCCAAATGATGAGGAAAATCCTTTATGTGCCATCCTCAGCGGTTTGTTTTTTTCTATGTCATTTTAACCTGCATATAACTAATTACTCACACTGTAACCAAGGGGGGGGGGCGCAACTCCAGTTCCTACCCCCCAACTAGGAAAGCCGTCCACGTCATCCCTTGTGTCTTATGGCATAGAGACCAGATGGCGAGCGCTTTACACGTGACCAAGATACCGGCGCCCCCTACGGAGGTAAGTATTTTGCGAAGCAGGGGGTCCCTGGAGCCTAAATAAATGTGGCTCATCTCCGGAGACCCCCTGCTTCAAACATATAAAAAAAAAAGCATGGTGTCGCCTGGGGGGGGGGGGGCGCCTTTAAACTGCAGTAAGTAGTGCCAAATCTTTGGTAGATATTAATGTCTGTAGTCAATGGATAGTGTCCAGCTGACAGATGCCCATCAGCACCTATCACACGTATTCATGAATGTCCCTCACCGTGTGGGGATCGGTCACGATGTGTTTCTATTCTCTACTGTAGAGACCCTACCAACTTGCGGGTAGGGGTGTTCCATGTATCTATTCCATATCCTATATTTTACATTTCGGTTCGCGTCAATGTGAGCCCCCTGTTCCTCTGGTAATATTTAATGCTCCTCCTGTACCAACCCTTTAGGTATTTCAAAAGTGTTCCAATCAACTTAAAACTCCGCTCTCTCCTCCCTTCGGGGGGGACGGGACAGCCAAGTATTTATGTTCCTCCCAAAGTTTTTCATGCAAGGAAATAAAACGATCCTTTTATATGCAAAAGTGTAACATACCCGGGGTAATATTGGTATCCAGGAGAGAGGAATATCATGCAAAAGGACCTCTCCCTTGCTACGCCTCTTGCCCTTTGTCACGGATCCCAGGCCGTGGCTGGTAACCATTCCAAAAAAAAAAAAGAGAAAGAAATCTCATGAACAGACGTCTTTATTCGGCGCGCGCGCCTCTGCCTCGCGGTGCTGTGTTGACAAGAGCTCGGGAGGGGTGTGGATAAAGGGACATGCTAAAGGCCTCATTTACAAATGCCCCTCATTGGAATTCAAGGCCTTTATTCAAATACTTGCTGCATGACCGGGGGAGAGTGGCCTTTTAAACCTCGTCCTCCTCCCCTGGGCTTTGTTGTTAAGGCAATGGGACCCCGCGGGCATGAGAGGAGGGGACAACCCCCGTGTCCTTGCAGTTAAACCCCCGAATGGGTTGCGAATGATGTGTGTGATTGAGTGCAGGCCTACGTCGCCGGACCCATTCAGAAATTTTAGGTTTATAAATTGATGTATGTATCGTATTAAATTCCCCCCCCCTTCCCACTGTACCCCACAGTTGGAGGTCCATGCGTCTGGGCGAGCTGGGTGAAGCCCAGAACATAAACTTCAAGCGATTCCCTCTAATCTTTTGCCTTCGATGCCAATTAATTTTCCGGGAGTTCGAAGCAATTGCCTAGGCTGTTTAGTTATTACTACCCTCACCTGCGCGTCTCTGGCATGAACCCGGTTAACCCCTCCACTGCCAGCGCGGCCATCATACTGTATACAATGCTGTGCCAGGTCCCCCTCCCCCTACTAGCAGTGGTCATTAAGGGTATAACTCTGTGGCTGGCATTCTGGCCTCCTATCCAGTTTGCTGCCCTCACAGGGTACATTGTATCTGTAATTGCCCCGGTCACGATGTCCACTGGTTCACTGGCTTCATGTTGGAAGGGAAAACGAGTTATACGAGTGTTGCCCTTCACATATGTTACAGTACATCTATCTATATATATATATTTAGAGTGTTTGTCTGTGGTGGGACTCACTATGCATGCCTCCAAACTATAAGACCTAGAACAACCGCACATGGAAGGATTACTTTATGTATCAAAATAAGGCAACAGGTCATGGTTTGGATGCTCTCGAACACTCCCATAGGGGGCGCTACTAGGAACGTTAGGTTCATAGGTTATCTCAAGCAAGTCAGCCACTGGGTGTTGTACCTGGTAAGCTGTGTATCTGGCCCGTGACATCATACTGCACATAGCCTGGTGGCAGATAGCTACAAAGTTTACACAGAAAGCAGACAAGGAATGAAAGAGAGGAAGTCAGCTGGCGCGCGCGGAGAAAGCAAGAATGCCGGAGAAGGGGAGAGAGGCGGAAAGAATTGGGGATATCATAATGTATTAAAGGTCAGTGATGGGGGGGAAGGAGGGGGGGGGGGGGAGGGTAGGGGGGGGGGAGGAGGAGGGATGTGGTTGTTTTTTTTAGAATTCATAGGGGGGGGGGAAGAGGAGGGATGTGGTTGTTTTTTTTAGAATTCACGAGCATTAAGATTTTCAGCTAGCATTAAAATTATAATAATAATATTTATTGGGATTGGACATTTGGCCACTACGCCATACGCCACTGGCATCTCCACCGCCGGCCGTTTCTACGAGAAGGTACGTTTTTATTGCTTAGGGTAGGGGGTTAACTTTAGGGCCTTTAGTGCTTAGGCTAAGGGGTTTAAGGCTAACGTTGTTAGGGTAGGGTGTAGAGATAGCACTGGAGGTTAACATTAGGGGGTGTAAGGGTAAGGGTTAAGGTTAGTCTCTTACCTAAGTAGCGAAGCGGCCGACGGCTGAATGTCTCAACGGCGAGGCACGGCTATGCGCCTGCCGTCATTTGGGCGTGGCGAAACAGCCACGCCCATGTGTGTACCCATATATATATAATATATCATGTACATATGTTTTATATAAAAAATAAAAAGAATCACCATTATCACCCAGCATACAGCGCTTCCACTGCAGCAAGGGATTCTGGGAAATGACAAGTAAATGAGCACACATATGTACAGTATGTATGTGTGTGTACACACACACACGCACACACACACGCATGCTTAACCGAAAATTGTGGTTCCTAAACAATGTCAGACCGGGGTCACCTAACCGTCCCTTCAACAACAACAGCCCCGTGACAAAATAATCTTCCAAGGGCAGGGGAAGGTCACGGCACCCTCATTTGGCACTCTCCCTAGAGCTGGACACATTTCAAATGAGGCAAGTTCACACACGGCAGGCGCTGGGCTGAACGCGTCTCTGCTTGTCCCTTCCTTAACCCTGCCTGTGCTGGAGAACCTGAAACGCAGGGAGTAACCCTTCCCCTCCCCCCCCCCAAAAAAAGGGGGGGGGGGTAAGGAGTGCGGCATATTAACCCTTTACTGTTTCACTAGGCCGGTCTCTGGAGGCAGCAGCTGAGCTCCGCAAAGGGGGTCGGCCCCTTCTCTCCACAATGTTTTATCTATTTTTTTTATTTTTATGCATCAAAGAGGTTAAACGGACTTGAGAAGTTGCCGTCTCATCCCGATCTCCCCACCTGCCCCCGTCTTCCCGCGGAATAAAATGTGTAAACACTTGTGTCTGGCTGGTCACTGAGGCATGAGGATCAGAAGCGTCTGAAATTTATGAAAATCTAATCTTGTTAGCTGTGCCTGTCTGTGTGAGGAGACATCCGGGAGTCATTGGCATTCTGGGCAGCCAGCTCCCTGCCACGGACTTTCATCTGGCATGTCATTCCATTTATCGCAGGCTCTCCGAGATCTGGGGCGGCTTCTCCCCCTCCGCCCCCCGACTATTGCCCTCATCAAAATAAAGCTGGCAAATCCGAAATGGATACGGAAGCCTTAATGCAAGAGAGACCAGAAGGTTAATTCATAGGAGAAATATAAGCACACACACACACACACACACACACACACACCCCCACCCCACACACACACACACAACACCACACACACACACACACACACCAGCACTACACACACACACACACACACCCAAACACACACACACACACACACACTTCTTAATTTTATTTATTTATTATAAAATGTTTTTAACCAGTCATATATACATAATTTACCTCTCGTTTTCAAGTATGTCCGTGGCACGAGTTAGACCAATAATACATGGTTACAAATACAGTTACATAAATGAAACAGTGGTTATACATTATATACAACTAGCTGAAGACCCGGCGTTTTCCCGGGATGTAATTTTGGGGTGGCGTACGACAGGGTTGGGCTTTCCCCCCCCCCCCCATGAATCCGGTGGTGAGTGATGTTGACTGAGTGTGTGGGTGGGGTACACTTGACTGAGTGGGTGGGTGGGTTGGTGACTGAGTGGTCGGTGACTGGGTGGGGATGACTTTGGTGTCGTTTTGAACTTTGGGGTCGGTGGGTGGTGACTGGTGGTGACTCTTGGGTCGGTTGACTTTGGGTTTGGGCGGGGGTGGGGTGACTTTTGGTCGGTGGGTGGGTGACCTTGTCGGTCTGATTTGGTCGTTGGTGTTACTTGGTTTGGGTGGGTGACTTTGGGTCGTGGGTGTGTGACTTGTGGTCCGGTGGGTGGGTTACTTTGACGTTCGTGGATGGTACTTTGGTCGGTGGTGGGTTGGGTGGGACTTTGTTGGGTCAAGTTTTGACTGTTGGTCGGGATGGGTGTACTTTGGGTGGTTACTGTTGTGTGTGGTGAGGTGTCTTGGTGGGTGCTGAGTCGGTTGTGATGTTTGGGCCGTTGGGATTCCTTTGTCGTTTGTGAGTGGACTGGGTTATTGTCAGTCGTTATGGTTAGTGGTCAGTGATCTAAGTGGTGGTTTCATGGTGATGCTGGGGTGTTTTTTGAAAGGTGAGATGGGTGGTGATGGGATACCAGTTAATGGGTGTCGTTATTTAGTGTGCGTACTGAATTTTTTGGTGTTACTTGATATGATGGGTTGACTAGTGGGAAGATTGGTGGGGTGGGTAAAACTGAATGTGTGCTTTTCTGGTCGGATGAATGGTGTGGTGATGGGAGACTGAAGGGTGGGTGAGTGGGAAACTGGGTGGGTGAGTTGATTGGGTGAGGCGACGGAGTGGGACTGACCTGTGATACTTCGTTGAGACTGATGGTAGACTGACTGGGTGTGGGTGAGTTGGGACTGAAATGGGTGGATTGAGTGTGACTGTAACTGATGTGGTGTTGGTGAACCTTACTGGGTGGTGGATGAGTGGAGATGCACGTTGGTAACTGGATCTGCGGTGGTGTGGTGGAAACTGAACTGGGTGGTGAGTGGGAGACCTGATGGTGTGGTGAGTGGGACTCTAATCTGGGTGGTGGATGGGAGACGGACGTGAACTTGTGTGGTGGGAGACTGACCTGGTGGGTGATGTGGGGGAGACTGACTGGGGTGGGTGGTTGGGAGACTGACTGGTGGGTGAGTGGGAGACTGACTGTGGGTGAGTGGAGAACTGACTGGGGGTGTGGGGAACTGACTTGGGTGGGTTGTGGGAACATGGGTGGGTGAGTGGGAAACTGACTGGGTGGGTGAGTGGAGACTGACTGGGGGGTGAGTGGGAGACTGACTGGGTGGGTGAGTGTGAGACTGACGGGTGGGTGAGTGGGGAGACTGACTGGTGGGGTGAGTGGGAGACGACTGGGAGGGTGATAGTGGAGACTGACTGGGTGGGTGGTGGGAGATGACTGTGGTGGGTGAGTGGGAGACTGACTGTGTGGGTGAGTGGGAACTGACTGGGTGGGTGTTGGTTGCCTGACTGTGGGTGAGTGGGTGACTTGGGTGACTGGGTGGGGAGTGGGAGACTGACATGGGGTGGGTGAGTGGGAGAGCGACTGGGTGGGTGAGTGGAGCGTGACTGGGTGGGGAGTGGAGACTGACTGGGTGGGTGACGTTGGGAGACTGGATGGGTGGGTGTGTGGGCGATGATGGGTGGGTGAGTGGGAGCTGACTGGGTGGGTGAAGTGGGTGACTGAGTACGACTGGGTGTCTGAGGGGAGACGACCTGTGGGTGAGTGGTGACTGACTGGGTGACTGAGAATGGGTGGGTGGAGTGGGGGACTGATGATGCCTGAGGGTGGTGCTGGGTGACTGACTGGTGGGGTGATGACTGACGTGAGTGGGTGTGACTGAGTGGGGGTGTGGTGACTGCGTTGGGTGGGTGACTGAGTGGGTGGGTGACTGGTGGTGGGTGACTGTAGTGAGGGGGGGTGGACCTGAGTGAGTGGGTGGGTGACTGAGTTGAGTGGGTGACTGAGTGGGTGGGTGACTGAGTGGGGGAGTGGGTGACTGGTGTGGGGGTGTGTTGATGGGTGGTTTGGTGACTGGTGGTGGGGTTACCTGCGATGTGCAGGTCCGTGATGATTTCTGGTGCGTGGAGCGGTGGACGCTATGTGGGTACTTGAGGTGTGTGACGTGCTGCTGGGCATGCATTGAGTGTTGGTGACGAGTGGGTGCTGAGGGTGCTTAGGTTGACTGAGTGGGTGGTGGTGATGAAGTGGGGACTCGAGTCAAGAGGAGCAAGAAAAAGTAAGAGGATGCAGTTGAGGAGGAGGGGAAGTGACATGAGGTTGGTGGGTGACTGAGGTGGGTGGGTGGGTGACTGAGTGACTAACTAAGTGAGTTTTTGGGTGACTGAGTGGGTGGGTGACTGAGTGAGTGGGTGACTGGTGTGGTGTGTTGGGTGACTGGGTGGGTGTGTGGGTGGTGACTGGGTGACAGTGCGTGGGTGGGAGAGACGGTGGGTGACTTACCTTGACCCGGGGGGCAAGAGGAGTGGCAGAGGCCGGGCCGCGCTTCCCTCCGTCTGGGAGCCGGCGCACGTGAGGGGGAGAGCAGGAGACCCGGGCGCGCTTCCCCTCTCGCGAGCGGCGCACGTTAGGAGGGAGAGCAAGGCAGGCACCGGGCCGCGCTTCCTCCTCCTCTCCCGGGATCGGCGCAGTGAGGGGGGAGAGCAGGAGCGCCCGGGGCGCGCTTCCCCTCTCCGGGAATCGGCTGCACGTGAGGGGGAGAGCAGGAGCCGGGCCGCGCTTCCCTCTCCCGTCGGCGCACGTAGGGTGAGAGCAGAGGCCGGCCGCGCTCCCCTCTCCGGGATCGGCGCACGTTGAGGGGGAGAGCAGGAGGCCCGCCGCGCTTCCCCTCTCCGGGATCGGCGCACTGAGGGGGAGAGCAGGAGGCCCGGGCGCGCTCCCCTCTCCGGGATCGGCGCCACGTGAGGGGGAGAGCAGGTGAGGGCCCGCCGCGCCGCGCGCGGGGGGAGGAGCGCTGTGAGTTTGCAGCTGAGCAGGAGGGCCCGCGATTCCTCGCGGCGCACGGTGATGTGATGGTGCGGCTGGGGATTGCGGAGCGTGGGATTTGGGTGAGGTGGGAGAGAAGAGAGAGGGGGAGAGGGGGGGGGGAGAGTTGAGGGGGACGGGAGGAGAGAGTGAGGGGCACCGGGAGAGGAGGGGGGGTGTGGGGAAGGTGAGCTGCGGTCCAAACTGACGGGTGAGAGGAGAGAAAGAGTGTGTGTGTCGTGGTCCTGTGTGTGTGTGTGTCTGTGTGTGTGTGGTGTGTGTTGTGTGTGTGGTGTGTGTGTGTGTGTTGTGTGTGTGTGTGTAGTGTGTGTGTGTGTGTGTTTGTGTGTGTGTGTTGTCTGTTGTGTGTGTGTCGTGTGTGTGTGTGTCTGTGTGATGTGTCTGTGCCCGTCCTCCCTTTGGCCCGTCACTCCGCCCGCTCAGGCCAATGAGAGGTGTGCGGGGCGGCGGGGCCCAAGGGACCAATGAAGTTTCCCCTAGGGACACCGGACTCCAGGCAGGCAAACATACAGTGCTTTCAATTATTATAGTAAGATACATTGCGTGCACAGTTAGAGATAATATATTATAGGCGTATGTAACAGTTACAGACCAGATTAATGTGAGACAGCTTTAGTTTTGAAAGAACTTAGACCTGGTGGCGGCTGTGAGAGTCTCCGGTAGACTGTTCCAGTTTTGGGGTGCACGGTAAGAAGGAGGAACGGCCGGATACTTTGTTGATCCTTGGGACCATGAACAGTCTTTTGGAGTCAGGTCTCAGATGATAAGTGCTGCGTGTGGTAGGGGTGAGGAGCTTGTTCGACAGACCAGCTTGTTAATGCCACTGCGCAAGCGAATATAACTTCATCCACTGCCCTTATTCTGCCCGCCCCACCATCCAAATCGATACGTTGGCTGACAGCTAAGCGGGGTATATAGGTAAATTCAAGACACACTGTGCGTACACAAGCTGTACATAACTTAGGAGCGCCTCTCTACATCTCTGACCTCATCTCCAACTACTGTCCTCACACAATGCGTTCATCTCATGATCCTCACCTCCCCACCTCACGCATTGTATCCTCTTACGTCCGACTCCAAAACCTTTCCCGCGCTGCACCCCAGCTCTGGAATTGTTTCACACAATCAGGCGCTCCCCCTCAATAATACATTTATACACAACCCCCCCCCAAAGTGATAGCCAAGCCCATGCTGAGCAGAATGCACAAGCCTTGGTGTTTCCACTCTCGACCTCCTGGGACAGGGATCTTCTTCCTATTTCCTTAATTTGTCCCAACGTACATGTTCTAGGAGACAGATGAACATGCTCACAAGTGATATTTTTATTTGTTGTTGACTTTTGTCATACAATATTTGCACACACACACACACACCACAACACACACACCCACACACCACACACACACACACACACACCCACACACACACACACACACACACACACACACACAACACACACACACAACACAGTCACAAAAAATACAAATAATTATTTATCATTAAGAAACGGAAAACAAAAAAAAAATGAAATGATCCATTTATAAATCTCAGTATTCTTGGGGCCTCTTACAATTGCTCTATTTCAATCTGAAACTCACCAGCCCGTTTATCCCCTGTACCCAATTTTCTAACTACCTGTCCATGAAATGCATGTGAATTGACTGTATAACCCAGTGTTTTTCAACCAGGGTTCCTAGGAACCTTAACGTTTCCCCGGGCGCCCCTAGAGGGGTCCCTGTAATTTTCAGGTCATTTTAAAATTGTACCAAATACAGAAGAATTTACAATGCATCTGATGTCAGACGCGCTATTAGAGACGGTTGGGGCTCCTTACAATGCATCTGATGTCAGACGCGCTATTAGAGAGGGTTGGGGTTCCTTACAATGCATCTGATCTCAGACGCGCTATTAGAGAGGGTTGGGGTTCCTATACAATACATCTGATCTCAGGCGTCTATTAGAGAGGGTTGGGGTTCTTAGCAATTCATCTGATCTCAGACGCGCTATTAGAGAGGGTTGGGGTTCCTTACAATGCCTCTGATCTCAGACGCGCTATCAGAGAGGGTTGGGGTTCCTTACAATGCCTCTGATCTCAGACGCGCTATCAGAGAGGGTTGGGGTTCCTTACAATGCATCTGATCTCAGACGCGCTATTAGAGAGAGTTGGGGGTTCTTCAGAATTTCACATGGGGCTCCTTAACCCAAAAAAAAGGTTGGAAACCACTGGTATAACCTCTGCTCACTTAATGTAACCACGTATTGTTATAACTCTGTGCCCAGGACATACCTGAAAACGAGAGGTAACTCTCAATGTATTACTTCCTGGTAACACATTTTAATAAATAAATAACATTTCCCGAGCAACGCCTGGGTACGTTCAGCTAGTGAAGATATACATACACCAGTAAAGATATACATAGCCTGCCTCCACATCTACCGGCCTATATATCCAAGCCGGCCAGGACCTCTCGCCATGGCCCGGAGCTGGGTGACAGTCGTATTTATGGCTTCCGTTGCCTGCGACACAGCAGCGGACGTGCAAATGTGTACGGCGCAGGACGCCCAGACGCTCCCCGTCAAACCAGAGATGCCACTTATTTACATAATGTCTAGACCTGCCCGCAGCTGTTACTGCAAACTAAACAGCAGCTCCTGCCACGGAAGTAACTCACCTGTACACCTCAGCCCCAGGTAGGCAAGCCTTCCTTTACCAGTGCGGCCTAAAACGTGGTGCAGAGCAGAAAGGGTTAAGTGAGTTGGCCCCCAAAAAGGGATTATATTTATCGGGAGTGAAATTGTTCAGTAAATCCCCCCCCCCCCCCTTTTTTTTCCCCCAGACATAATATTTCTGATCATTTTTTGTGTTACCGCTTTTAAATGATTGTGAATTTTCTTAGTCCGGCTTTAGAATTAAGCCCCGGCTAATACCGCACGGGTTTATTCTCACAGTTAGTCGGGAGCCGGTTGTAGCCGTGGATACAAAGCCGCAGTATATACTGTATTGTGTATATCATCATAATTGAACATTTTTTTCTTCTTCTAAATCATTAAACCGGGAGACAATGTGGAACATAGTAGAGATCATTGGTATATATATATACTGTATATTTATATTTGTACAGAAGTGGGACTGCTCCGTTGTTTATTTTTAGACACATAAAAACACCAAAGTATTTTTTTTTTAAATGCACACCACCCTTATTTTATCTTTCACGCTGTACCTTTTGGTGAATGGAATTATGTTAAAGGTGCAAACTCAACTCTTAATTACATCTTTTAATGAGTTGTACTATACTGAGCATCCTTTGATTTCTATCGCAGGCTTTAGCCCACCTCACCAGCAGTGCAAGATCTTTGCAACACTTTCCTGTTTGTGATCATTTGTTGCCAATGTTCCCAGCAGTTTGAGCTGCAAACTGTAACAATTGATAATGTTACTGCAGTAGTAGAAGGTTACATTGTAGCTGCTGAGTTACACTGGCTGAAGGATCGGTTTAAACTGAAAGGCGGCCCATTTAGTGAACCCTAGGAAGCCGGGTCTTTTGCTGATCGATCACGGGAGAGCGAAACGATCGGCAGCTTACGTAATTCATCTTCAATAAAGGTAACGAGAGTCTGCGTATGTTAAAAAAATATATATTTTTGTTTTAAGTGCCGCTTGGATTACCCCTTTAAATGGCGTTGGGACAAAATAGTCCCCCAAAAGTCTGTGATTTGCTGGAACAGGAAATCGCCATTTGTATACATTCCTAAAAACACACTAAGAAATACAAGCTGCCAACTCCTGTTTCTTATCGGGGCTTCTCCCCTTTATTATCGGGGCTTCTCCCCTTTATTATTGTGAGTCTGGGGAGACAAACACACAAAAATCACAAGTTCAGGTTAAACTTAGCCCCAGATTCACAAAGCTCTGTAAAGGGACAATTTCACTTACTACGTACGGTATACATTCAGAAGTACTGCGCCACAGAACGCACGGGGTGCGCAAACTGGGGGGCGAGAGATTTTCAGGGGGGGCAGCGGCGGTTACAGACGCCCCGCGCTTCCCACAAGGCATTCAAATTGAATGCCGGGGGGCGACGTGATGTCACATGACCCCACGGCGTCATTTGACACCAGAGCCCGCCCGGAGAGGGGGGGTGACAGCAGGAGGGGGGCAGGCAGGGGGAATAGTTTGAGCACCCCTGCGTTAAACAAATATATATATATTCACCGCGCTTCTCCGTGTAGGGAGCATGCTGCTGGCGGAAAAATTGGCCGTACGTATGTGGAAAAACAGAAATTGAAGCCAGCGTTACGCCATATTTTCTCCCGTAAAGAGCATTGCATCAAAGGGGCAAAGCAAGGGGCAAAGCAAGGGGCAAAGCAAGGGGCAATGCAAGGGGCAAAGCAAGGGGCAATGCAAGGGGCAATGCAAGGGGCAAAGCAAGGGGCAAAGCAAGGGGCAAAGCAAGCCCTTTCTTTTCTTATTTTGTGTTACATTAGGATTGAAACATGGGGGGGGGGGTGTCTCGGAAGCCGAACCCCATTCATTTTAGCTCCATGGGACCGCCTGATTCCGACCTATATGAACCCTGCAAGCAGGGCGGCTATCGGCACACCCCCCCTATGGAAGTATCACCGGGAAGCAGCTCCGGGGAGATACAGGCCTCCGTAGGGGGTGCTGCCATTACATGAACCCTGCTAGCCAAGCGGATGGACTACCGGCACACCCTACGGAGGTAAGTATTCCCGGAAGGAGGTGAAAATTAATGGGGGTTCAGCTTCCGCAGCTAAAATGAATGGGGGGTTCAGCTCCGGAGACACCCCTGCGTCAAAATGAAAGAGGGAAAACTATGGCTTGGATAGCCCTGCTTTAGCTGAGGCTTGTGGATCTAAGCCTTAAAATGACCAATATTTGCACGGGACCAGCTCAGAAAATAGAGACTATACAGAGATCCCTTGGAATGCTGAAAACACCTCCCCAAAAGCAAGCCAGACATCTAACGCGGGGCAACTCCGACCAGTCCCCGGGCCTCGCAAAACGGCGCACACCGGGGTGACAGAGACCTTCTCCAGAGAGAGGCGTCACGTGACGGGCCGGGCAGGTTTTCTTGGCAGACAATACACAGCTTGTCGCAGAATGCGTGTGGAAAAGGAGACCGCAACGCTACCTTCTCCCTTCCTGCCCGCCAGTCGTTTTGTTCCGAAACGACACTTGACCGGGGCCTTAACCTCGGGGATTCCTGCATCCAGACACTGGGGTAAAGTGTCGTGGCAGACGGCGCTGCAGGCGCGCGCACTCGCCTTTGCTGGACGCTCCAGCAGTTGGGGGGGTTTAAAGCAGGGCTGGCCAATTCCAGTCCTCGAGGGCCACCAACAGGTCAGGTTTTCATGATATCCCTGCTCCAGCACAGGTGGCTCACGCAGGGGCTCCGTCTGTGCTGAAGCAGGCTCTTTGACTGAGCCACCTGTGCTGAAGCAGGGATATCCTGAAAACCTGACATGCTGGTGGCCCTTGGGGACTGGGGTTGGCCACCCCATGCTACACAGCAGGATCAGCACGCCTGTCCCTAACCAGGCAAAATAAAATTGATGATCAAACACTTTGATTGTAAGTTCTTGGGGCCAGGGTCTCTCCCCTGTGCCTTATATTGCCATTTACCTGTTGCACTTATGCCCATTGTTTGCAATATTACAACACAAGGCAAATAAAGAACAGAGCGCTGCCTACGCGGGCATCACTGCATAACTAGAATGATTGGTGCTAATATCCACGTGGACCAGATTAAAAGTGCAATCCGTGGCACTCACTCAGCATTTCAGGACTCGCTTTTTTCCCCCACATTAACTTCAAAATTCCTGCAAAAAAATTGGTTAAATGCCAAAGCACTAGTCAACTTTATATTTTCAATAGTGTTAACCACAAAGGGTTAATATGTTAGGGTGAGGGGGGAAAAAAGGTGACAGAAACCCTTCCCCATGTAGTGTACACTAAATAAAAATACCACGTGTGAGCACAGTCACGTCTCAGACAGGTCTGCAACCCTGCTATCCCCCATTATCCCCTTACTGCTTTCCCTGCAGGCGGGGATTCTGGGTAACGACACGCAAATGAGCACACCGTGTCACCTTTTTTTAGTTCATGCCCATCCTATAGCACTGACACGCTCGCGATTAGCGGCAGCATTCAGGGTAACAGTTACATTCTCACTTTTTCCTATTATTTTCAAGGCAATATCACATCATGGACCAGTCACTAAACTCCCATTCGGATCTCTCTTCCCACGGGTTAATCTGACGCGCCCGAAGGAACCGCTGTCCTACAGAACCCACGTTACAGAAAATACGGCGATCCTAAGACATATCCTTCTCTTTAACTGTAAGGAAATACGGAAATTGTGTGGGTTCCAAAATGATGAGGGAAAATCCCTTTATGTGCCATCATCAGCGGCTTTGTTTTCTATGTCATTTTTAACCTGCATATAAATATTACTAACACTGTATACCAAGGGGGGGGGGCTCAACTCCAGTTCCTACCCCCTCCCCCCACCAGGTCAGGTTTTCAGGATATCCCTGCTTCAGCACAGCTGGCTCAATCAGAGGTTCAGTCGAAGACTGAGCCACCTGTGCAACAGCAGGTATATCCTGAAAACCTGACCTGATGGATATCCCAGCTTCAGCACAGGCGGCTCAATCCGTCCCTGCTTCAGCACAGGTGGCTCAGGATATCCTGAAAACCTGACCTGTTGGGGAGGGGGAGGGGGGGTTATGAAGAATGGAGTTGAGCACCCCTGCTGTATACCATCGTTTTCCCAAGTATTGGTGCTAATTTTTGTGGGAACAGAACATCCCTCAACCTTGGCTGTCAGTCTATATTTGGGAGACCAGACAGAATGCAAATACTTGGTCCATCATGTCTGGACTAAGAAAGGCAAACAGTCTGCAAAAAACAAACAAACAGACCCTTTGTACCCCAAGCGGAGCAGCGAGCGGAGGGGAAACACTTTGAGAAGAAGATCCCCTGTCCACAAATGCTACATATCCCACCCCCCTAGCAGACATCTGATATTTACTAGCAGTCTGTGGGAGGGACACGGTTAAAAGGTCAGCAGCTGTCAGACCTGGCCGGTGAACAAGAGCAGACAGCTAGGAACAGAACCAAGAACCATTACAGGCTATATAGGAGGGCATTTGTGAAATGCCGCCTCCTGATTGGTTACAATTCCAGGCATTATTTGGCTGGTAATGCCCGGCATTTTTGGGCACCTCACCAAACATTGAAATGGATTCACTGCTCAATGTTTAGCTCACCAGTGATTAAGGAGGGCTGGAGTAGAGGAGCGAGTGTGTGTGTGAGAGAGTGAGAGTGCGTGAGTGCGTGAGTGTGTGTGAGAGTGTGTGTGAGTGAGTGTGTGAGTGAGTGTGAGAGTCGAAGCATCATTGGTAAAGCAGGGGTTGTACGATTCGTAGACTGGGAGGGGATGTGGAGAGTGGGCTGTATGTGTTTTTTCTAATAATAATAACAACAACAATAATAATAATACAAAAATGACCAACATTTCACCTAGATTTCTTTCAAAAATATGGGGGGAAAAAACCTCTCACGAAAACAGCAGCAAAAAAAACCCAGTTACCTGTGTCGTGTTTTTAAAAGATTTACCTAATCTCCTTTGTGATAAAACTGTTTGTAATCGGTTTGTCGATTGTTTATCCAGACTTTATCCCGTTTGTTTGAACTAATTATGCTGCCATCGTTAACAAAAAAAAAGGGGAGAACATGAATGAGCCGATAACGCTGGAATTCCACCGATTACACCGCCTGAAAGACAAGCGGGGACAGTCCTGTTTGCAGAGACGTAGTGACATTGTTACCGGGGAAAAAAAGTGGTTCAATCTTTCTTAAGATCTAAATCTCACGAGAAGGAGGTTATAAATAAAAGAAATCTTTTCCTGTGACACGAAGGTAAGAGAATAAAAATAAAACGGGACTGACAGGCCGAATAACCAGCGTTATAGGCAGGCGTTCTGAACTCCAGTCCTAAAGTCCTAAAGACCCCCTTCTCCCCCAACAGGTCAGGTTTGAGAGAGAGAAGAAAGAAGAGAGAATACAAATGTAGTTATTTATAAAATGTGTTACCAGGAAGTAATACACTGAGAGTTACAGTACCTCTCGTTTTCAAGTATGTCCTGGGCAGAGTTATGATGACAGATACATGGTTACAAATACAGTTACATGAAGTGAGCAGGGTTATACATATATATGTACGCGCGCGCACGCACACACATAAAAGCCTCAGTGGTCTTGCTCATAAAGTTGGAGAAACACCCACAACTGCCCCTTTTTCCTCCCTCAGTTCCCACCCTGCACATAAAAAGGGAGACAGATTGATGCCTGTTTTTGCGGTAGAAAAATTTACAGCCTTCAGTAGGACAAAGGCTTCCCAAAAACCAGCCTCATTCATACACCGCCCCCTCCGCCCCCAAACCAGCCCCCCATCCTACACTTTGACCACACGACACCCTTTGACCATTTTGTGCCCTTGTCTTCTTAACCCCTTCACTGCCGGAGAGGCCTGCCACGCATTGCGGAGCGGAAACCGTGATGAAAAGAACATTCTTTGGTAACAGGACGCGTCATTATCCAGTTTAGGGTATAAATCTCCCATATTAAAATGCCCTACATATCCCTAAAGATGCAAGCCAACCCCCCCAGAAGCCTATAGGAGTCTAACTCATTGTTATCTTGTCACCCCAGAGTAATATATATATATATATATAATAAAAAAATAAATAGATGATACCGTTCTGTGGCTAACGAAATGCTTTTATTTGTGCGAGCTTTCGAGATCACGATCTCTTCTTCCGGCGATGTTCAATGAATGAAGCAAGCAAAGGGTATACTTAAAAACAGTGTCTCTTGGAATGTTATCAGTGCTTGTTTCTCTGGCTTTGCGCTTAAAAGCTGTGTGAACAGGAGAGCATTTGCTTAGAAGGGTTCCATGTAAAAATGGATTGCATGCAAAAGATGACACATTGTGTGCCCATTTGCATGTCATTTCCCAGAATCCCTTGCTGCAGTGGATCGTATGCTAGGTGATAATGGTGAAAGCGCATGTGGTGCAGACCTGTCTAAGACATGTGAATGTGCTCACAAGTGATATTCTTTATTTCTAATGCCTGCCCACCAGAGGCGTGGATACAGCATGGAACAACAAGTGGTTAGATATCACACAACACAAAAACCAGCACACTCGTCTTAATAAAGAAAATCAATACATCTTTATATTTGCAGGTGAGATCGATGTTTTGGTCCTTGATAAAGGTATATATATATATATAATATATATATATATATATATATATATATATAATTACATATATAATTATGATATATATATATATATATACATACATACATACATACACAGACGTATTTTTTTTAGTGATTTATCATTTAGATTTTCTTCACCTCTAGCTTCTGTGGTTACCATGGTAACCTCCAGACTGCACAGGGTTCTGGGAGGGGGGAGAGGGTTCCATTTTAACCACCAAGACACTTAATATGAAAAAAAAATAACAACTCTATCTCCTGAACCACGTAACACATTTTAAAAATAAAAAGAGCGTCAGAAAGGGCAAAAAGAGATTAAAAAAAAATGCGTCATTAGCGAGGGCATTTGCTTTAAAATGGTAACATAAACCATAACAATTTGGCTGCTAAGTGCTTTCACCGTGTTTCAGCGCCAGACAATGTTGCTTAGTGCGACTAGCGTACAGTATATGTGCTATCTGTCCCCAAAGTCATCTTTTTATTCCATCTCAGGGACGTGCCCTGCCGGGGGTGGAATGGGAAAAGGGGGGGGTGGAGAGACAGAGGGGGGGACAGTGTATCCCTTTATCTAGCTCCGCTTAATAATCAAGCAGAGGTCCCAGACAGGGTGGTAATTGATGCATGGAATTTGCATAACCAAATAAGTGAGTACTGTGAGTTATGTTAATGGGATCTGCACCCTCCCACACAGGTCAGACGCGTTATGCGACACGCTAACCCGGAATATTAACCCCCCCCCCCAAATGTGTCTGCAAAGAGATGTGCCAACAATGCCTTTCCGGCATTACAGGGGTTAACTCTCTCTGCCAGAGAGCTTTGCACCCATAGCAGCAAAGGGGTTAAATAAAGAATCCCTGTAAATCAGTAGTCCAGGTTTAGGAGCGCTCTCCCCGAAGCCGTTTTAATTCTATCCGATGATCCTTTCAGGAGATAGAAGCGTTTGAAATAACTAAGTGTCCGGGAAGTTAAAATGGAGGTCTCTGCCAAGAGCCGCAGTGCCGTCTATAGGTTACCATGGTAACTTCTGATGCTACAGATTTTGTAACACTGGAGAAAAAAAAAAACAGCAGGACATGCTCATGGCGCAAAATAATAACATTATATGAATATCAGGGGTGGGCAACTCCAGTCCTCAAGCGCCACCAACAGGTCAGGTTTGCAGGATATCCCTGCTTCAGCACAGGTGGTCCAACCAGTGGCTCAGTCATAACGACTAAGCCACCTGTGCTGAAGCAGTTACTGACCCCACATCCATGAGACTCCCACAAAGTCATGTTAAAACGACATAGATCAGGCTGTAGAAAACGACTGAATGATTCCTTGTTTGCATTGGCTTTACTGTTAAATTATGCCTATTATATCCCGAAGTTCCTCCTCAGAGCTGGACACAAGTAGAATTTTTATTCATCTCATTCAACATGTTACCTCTCATTTAAAATTGGGGATAGATTTTTGTCCAATTCCACTGTCAAATTATTTATTAAAACCTGTAATTATATCAAATAACTGTGCTTATACACCCCTTACTTTCGTGAAACCAAACGGCAGTCTTATTTAATACAGGTAAGAATACCGGTAGGATCTCTCCCCAAAACGTAACAAAATATAAAACTAGAGCCACTGCAAGATGTTTTAAAACGGTTACTTATTTTGTTTTAACCACGTTTATTGTACAGCTCAACCCCGTTATAACGCGAATCCGTTACAACACGAATCCGTTACAACGCGATGCTCCCACTTTTTGTATTTATGAGTACTTTACAACACAATTATTGGTGTCTTAAATACTTTATTGTACAATGCATACAATTGTACATTATTTCTAACGCGATCCGCTTATAGCGCGATGTGATTCTTTGGACCCCAGCACAGCGTTATAAGGGGGTTGCGCTGTATTTACATACGTTGCAACACAGAAAGAGTAAATCTGAGAGATAATATTGCTGAAGGCAGATAGTAAAAACGACATAAGTTCTCATATTTTTTTTCCATTAAAATAAATGTAAAAAAGAAAGAAAAGAAGGTGTTTTTAACTTTCAAGGGCTTACTTCTTTCTTATTAAAGAAGGCTGTTATTGTTATTAGTGTACAATATAAAGAATATAGGTTTACGAATATACACACACAACTATAGGTGTGCGCGCGCATGTATACATGTGTGTGCGTATATAAATACACATCTGTGTGTATACATACACATCTGTGTGCGTACGTGTGTGTACACACACACATCTGTGTGCGTACGTGTGTGTATACATACACATCTGTGTGTGCACACACGCACGCACACTTCAAATATCCAGAGGGCAAAATGTTTTCATGTCCCGAGCTACAAGCTCACATCTGTGAGCTGTCTAGACACTCGGGGAAAAAAAAGACAATTAATGCTGCAGCATCTGTAACATGTACTCTCCCCCCCTCAGTGTAAGAAGCGGACAGATACAGGCAGAAGAGAGGGGGGCGGAGGGGGGGTGGGAGACCGCTTATGAGGAAATGATTCCAAATGCCATTTTTTCCCTCCCTCCCCATTTTAAATAGGCTTGTAAAATAATTGAGGCAAAAATCGCCCCGTCCTGCAGACCAGATATTGCGGCTGCGTCGTGTCTAGACACAGATAACAAAGGGCATTTAAGGCAGGACGGGGATGCGTTTCCGTAGCTGCTACTTAGAGATGCGCCGTTGCTCCCTCTCCCCGGCACGCTCTGTCAGGCGGAGTTAAAAAGAAAGCGATAAGCTATCACTTTTCTTCGCGGCTGGAGGGGGAGGGAGAGAGGGGGGGGGGAGGTCGTAAGGAAGAAACCTCCCTGCCCCCCCGCCCCCCCGAGATAAAACGTTTCCTCGCCGAGCGGTTTGCGTTCGACGGCTAGCAATGTAAATATAGTTTTTCAAAGCGCTCTCGTGATTCTGCTGTGGTTTTTTTTTTAACGTGTTAGTAACCGGAGCGCCGGTTACTTGTCACTTTTATCGCCGGAACGGGGGGCGCCGCAGGAACGGGTGCCGGGAAGATGAAAGTGACCCGTAAAAAAATAAAGGCAGTTTTGGGAAACAAGTCTGAGGAAGTGGGACCTACTATTGGTTCCCGAGTTACGTGCTGTCGGTATACCTCGGTTATTACGTAGGCCAATAGGTAGGGTGACCAGATGTCCCGGTTTAGCCGGGACAGTCCTGGTTTTTAGGCCTGTGTCCTGACTTTTTTGGGCCACTGTCACAGTTTTCTATCGGTGCCAGCCGCTCGTGCGCATAAGCAACCGCACGCGCTCATCGCGCATGCGCAGTCGGCACTCGCAAGCGTTCCCAGTTTCTGCCGGGAAGAATATGGTCACCCCACCAATAGGGAGTCGCGTTGGATGACATCATGGCTTCCTATTGTGGCACTCGCGATACGGGAGATTCAAACCTCCATTTTGTTTTCCCTGGAGCAGATATTCCAGCGTTACCTTCGACGGTAACTGGGGATCCCCGCAGCTGGTAGTAACGCATTTCAGCTTTGGGGACCCCCTGCTTCATATCCGTGTAAAAATAAAAGGGGAAGCAAAAAAGAAAAGTAGGGGCACCTGCACTTTTAAGCAGGGAAACTAGTCACTTTAAATCTGCCGTATTTCACGCGCTCGCCGTCTTTACGCTTTTTCCTATGGCAGAGAGCCCATTTTTAGTGGTGGATTTGACGCACCAGTTCCTGCTCTGCATCTAGCGTGGCATTACTGCACAGTGCTGCGTACATGGCTAGGTGGTAGAAATAAAAGCCCACACATACATAAAGCTGTGTGTTTGAGGTGTGTACAAACGGGAAGGTTATCTGTACATTGTGTATCCCCCCCGCACCCTCGCTCTGCCAAACTAAAAATCACTTTTCAACCTGAAAACGCACCTCTTAAATGAAGCCCCCCCAATAGCCTAGACTCACGGCCACTGTCCCACACCCACAGTCACTCCTACCAACCATGGTGCCCAAGCACTGCCATCCACTGCACTTATTCCCTCACCTGCTGTCTCTGCAACTCTCCCAGCATACCACTTAGATTGTAAGCTCTCCGGGGCAGGGATTTCCTTTCCTATTGTCTGACTTTAAGCCAGACATACACACCTGCTCTCACCCACGCCTCCCTGCCATCTCTTCCCCTGTAAATGGTGCTAACCTTTTCATTTAACACTGACTAACCTTAAAACTCGCCCCACAAATCAAGCATCCCAATATCCTGCACTCATGGCTATTGTCCCACAGTCACTTATAGCACCCATTGTGGCCAAGCACTGCCATCTACAGCACTTATTCCCTCACCTGCTGTCTCTGTAAGTTTCCCCTCAAACCTCTTAGATTGTAAGCTCTTCGGGGCAGGGATTTCCTTTCCCATTGTCTGATTTTTGCTGCACTTATTGTATTTTTAAAATTCCCTATACTGTATTCTTTGTGAAGCGCTGAGTACACTTTTGGCGCTATATAAATAAAGACATACAATACAATACTTTGTTGTGCTTATTGTACTATAATTCCCCGTACTGTATTGTCTTTGTAAAATGCTGATTACACTGTGGGCGCTATATACATAAAGATATACTGTACGTACATTTCCTCATCCAACTTTCAAAAGATTCAAGTAGCGTTGCAGGACTATACTGCAACAAGTGTATCTGTTAAACGTTATTAATGTGTTATCCCTTTCTTTCCAACACAATGCCTTGCTGGCTCCTCCAGCCGTAGGAAGAAACAAAATGGATGTCATTTTAATGGTTTTGTGACATTTGAACTCATGACTTTTTAGATGGTTTTAAAAGATGTAGTTGAAAGTAGCCCCCAGCATTTCCACCAAGTCTCAAATGCCTCCAAGTCTTAAAAAACGTTCAGTTTTGTGACAGATATGGTCAAAAATATCCAGCATTTTACTCTGAGCCTCATGTTCGTTGTGACGTCGGAAAGAGGCGCTGTGTGAATCGTGCGCCGTGCGCGTCAAAAATGCCTCCGTGCGGCACATCTGAACCCCAGGCCAACTATTTTTGCAGGTAAGACATACGGTGTTTGAATAAAGTGTGAAACTACATTATTCCTAGCTACGGGGATCTCTCTGGGTCCAAGATATTTACATTTTCATGTGCTGGTAAAATGAAAGCTTTAAATAAAAAAAAAAAGATGGCCGCTGGCGTCGTCCAATAGGAATCTGCCGTTTTGATGACATTGCGGCTTCCTATTGGGAGTCGGGCTTGGTCGGCGGCCATATTGCCTTACCAAGTGTGGCCAAAAACACTGGAAGATAAAAACGTACACAAATATTGTAGGAACAGTGGATCCCTGTGCATACAAACAGCGAGGTTCTGCTCCAGGAAAAATAAATAAATAAATCCTGCCACGTCTGCGGCCTCCACCACACGTCCACGGCCTCCGCCATTAGCGATTACGTGATCGCGCTCCTGAGCTCGCACGCGATTGCTTCCTGCTCCTGTTCATTTTGCGATCGAGTACTAACCTGGAACGCTACGTAGAAACAGAGCGATCCCCAATGATGCCAGTATATCACGCAGGGCACCAACCTCCATGATGCATGCCAGGGGTGGCCCACTCCAGTCCTCAAGGGCCACCAACAGGCCAGGTTTTCTGGATACCCCTGCTTCAGCACAGGTGGCTCAAGGGCAGTACAAAGGACTCAGGGGGCATCCCTTAAGGTTGCAGGAAAGGAGATTTCACCAGCAACAAAGGAAAGGGTTCTTTACAGTAAGGGCAGTTACAATGTGGAATTCATAATCCATGGAGACTGTGATGGCAGATACAATAGTTTTGTTCAAAAAAAAGGTTGGACATCTTTGTAGAAAGGAAAGCTATACAGGGATATACCAAATAAGTAAACACGGGAAGGATGTTGACTCAGGGAGTAATCTGATTGTCAATTCTTGAAGTCAGGAAGGAATTTATTTTCCCCATATGAGATATCATTAGATGATGTGTCACTGGGGTTTGTGTTTGCTTCCTCTGGATCAATAAGTAAGTATAGATATAGGATAAAGTATCTGTCTAAATGTAGCATAAGGTGAACTTGATGGACGCATGTCTTTTTTTCAACGTCATCTACTATGTAACTATTATGACTAAGCCACCTGCGCTGAAGCAGGGATATCCCTAATAGCTGACCTGTTGGTGGCCCGTAAGGACTGGAGTTGGCCGCCCCTAGGGTACTAAAAGGGGTTAATGGAGGTGTGCTTCCCCCCTGCCAAACAGCACATGGAATAAGAGTCTCCCTGCTTGAGGTCATTCACAGACGGGAAAAAAAAAAACCCCCAGATGTATTAATCTCACATTTCAGCTCCTCACTGACCAGACCGATGTCATTAATAATCAATCATTCTCAAGGGCCGACAAGAAATATGCATTTACTGGCTTGTCACAGTGCCTGAAGCTCAGACACAATTACATCATGGCTTGTCTAGTCAGTAGCTGTTAATCACATGCCCTCGCCTCATATATACTCAACTTACTGCAGACTTGCTTCTCCAGCTTCAGCCGGAATAATTGAGCTTATTTTGTACGTTTCACACCGTCCTCCAAAATCAGGCGCTTCTAGGCCCCCTGACTTCATGGTGTGAAGCCACTTCCCCGCACTGGAGAAGATTCCAATCCCGTTGATTCAAAAACGATGCTGAAGTCTTCTCCAACGCGGGGGAAGACGGCCCTCGCACCCTATCGAACGGGGGCTGCAAATATTCACAAATACGATGGTCAGATTTGCTTTATCAAAGAGGCTGACCCGCAAAAGATGACCGAATTAAGGATAGTGAGTGTTCAATAGGGTAAATAGCACCTTTAAGAAGATACAGCTCAACCCCCTTATAACGCTGTGCTTGGGGTCCAAAGAATCACATCGCGTTATAAGCGGATCGCGTTAGAAATAATGTACAATTGTATGCATTGTACAATAAAGTATTTAAGACACCAATAATCGTGTTGTAAAGTATTCATAAATACGATAAATTGGGAGCCACGCTCGCATCGCGTTACAAGCGGATCCGCGTTGTAGCGGATCGCGTTATAACGGGGTTGAGCTGTAATAATAATAATTGGACATGTATTTTTAAATCATGGTTTAAACATTTCCCAAGTAAAACACAAGCTTGGGGTGCCTTGTATTTCTTTGCCATCTTAATCCAACGTCTTTTGATAAGACGGTTCGTCGACCCTCAAAGGCCCCCGGTAAATGCCTCTTTTCTGTGGCTCTGTGGTCGCAAAGTAATTGCGAAGCCCTCTTAAGTCAAACAGATAAACACGGCAGGCCCCGGAGGAAAAGAAGGGAAACGTATTTATTTTAAACCGGTTGCAAAAATAAAACGGTTACTTGAGGGGGTGCATCCCCCCCCCCCCCCCCCGATAAGTCGTTGAAAAACTTTCGGGACCCTCTCGGAGGAACTATCCCTTTAGGCCGCGATTATAGTGCAGGCGCGCGACCGGAGCGCTTGACGTCATGCGCTTGTTGTGCGGGCGCGAAACATGCACGGAGCTGGAGGATATCGGGAGGCGAGGCCGTGACGTCACGTGAGCGGTTCGCGCCTCATTGGCTGAACCGCCCATGTGACCCGCCCGCCAAAACCAATTTCATTTGTCTCTTCTCCAGTCTGTTGCTCCGTAGCGCGCACTATGTTCCGCCTTCATTGGTCTATATTAGTTTGTTCCGGCGGCGGACGCATGCGCGCCGCCACTATAAATAGCAGCATTATACGCCCCAACCACCTAATTGTAACCTATTAAATCCGAATCGTTCAACTTGGTCCTAACAGGGTCTGCCGCACCTGACCTCTTTGCTGTCAGAGAGGCCCACAATGCATTGCACGGCGTTCCTGTCCGCTCTGGCACTGCAGCGTTTTAAACACCCCCAGCCCAGCCGTTCGTGCATATTTTTTTTACGGCATTTTCACCAAAACAAAACAAAAATAAAAACCCCGGCCCATGTTATAATAAAACAAAAAAAAAGATAACTTTATGCCTCGCGGGCAGCGATCCGGTTTACCGCTCCCGCCGCGGCAGAGACGGCGTGCGCTGAACGGAAAATGAAATAAAATATAAAATAAATTCAGAAGGAGCCAGCAGCAGGGGAGGTTTTTCAGAGGCAGTGACGCATTGCAAAAGGAGAACAACAAAGATCGCTGGTGGGTTGAGAGTGTAAACTGAAGCAGCTTTCTGAGGGTTGTTACAAAGCCTTTGAAATAGCGTGGTGAGTAATACACAGAGTTATTTTAATGTGTGTTCTTTTGTATCAAAGAACATTGGGAGGAATTTATTAAAACTCGGCCGGAGCTGGGGTTTTTTTTTTTTTTGTGTTTTTATTTTCTCCGGAATTCTGCAGGACGCCATGACAAACGTTCTAGCGCAGGGGGGGGGGGGGGCTCAAATCCGGTCCTCAACCCTCCCCCCTACCCACACCAACAGGTCAGGTTTTCAGGATATCCCAGCTTCAGCACAGGTGGCTCAATCAGGCTGATTGAGCCACCTGTGCTGAAGTAGGGACGGATTGAGCCACCTGTGCTGAAGCAGGGTCGGACTGAGCCACGTGTGCTGAAGCAGGGATGTCCTGAAAACCTGACCTGTTGGGGGGGGGGGGGACTTGAGGACTGGAGTTGGGCACCCTCTGCTATGGACTATATATCTTTAATTACGACTGAGCCTCTGATTGAGCCACCTGTGCTGAAGCAGGGACGGATTAAGCCACCTGTGCTGAAGCAGGGATATCCTAAAAACCTGACCTGTTGGGGGTGAGGCTTGAGGACTAGAGTTAAGCACCCCTGTTCTAGTGTCCGAACCCAGCTGTGTTAAACCCCCCCATGAAAAATTCAAATGTAAATAATGTGGGGAGATGATTACGACTGCCACAGCCTCCGCATATAAAGAAATTATATTCAGCACGGTATTTGCGCTTGGTCCGTTTGTCTCCGTCTCTCTTCTCCGCACCTCTGTTTCCCGGAGACTAGTACGGTGCTTTGATTTGAAGGGACAGAAAGACATCTCTGCAGAGAGGTCAGCCCCAAAAGACGGATCGTCATTGAGATTTGGGGGGGGGGGGGGGGTTCGGACCAAACAATTGCATTTTACATGGGGAAAAAGCGCTGAGCGTCAGTGAGGCGGCATGGAGGTTTACGCGTCCGCAGATTGGAAGGGGGCAGGGGGTATGTGAGGAATTACTTCACAGAAGGGGTGGTGGTTTCACGGAATAGCCTCCCAACATAGGTGGTACACGCTAATACATTATGGGAATTCAAAAATGCTTGGGGTAGACACAGGGAAATACAAAAGAAACCAAGAAATGTAACAGGGTGTGAAGTTTCACAGCGGATAGGAGAGAGGGCAGACGAGGGGTGGGGGGCAAAGTGGGTATCTGCTGTCAATTTCTAGGTTTCTCATATATACAGTATATACTAGCTTTTGTACCCAGCTTCACCCCGGGGAGCTGCCGACACATCTCCCCGCGCTGCTGCCACATCTCCCCCCCCCCCACCCTCGTACATCTCCCCCCCCCCGCCGCCCCCCCCCCCCCCCACACCCCCCCTCAAACCCCCCCCCCCCCCCCCCGCTCCTGCTCTAACATTTTTTGCTGGACACCCGATGGAAACTTAGAATGTCCATAATTTGGGAGGCGAGTCACACTGGAAGCTCAAAATAGTTGCGTTGACCTTCCAAACCGCAGCTGAATGTGCAGTGAAAGTTTTGTTGTGCTACGTCGTGCCGTTTGTGAGATTTCGATGCTTCGGACATACATACAAACAAACGGAATAACAAACTTAGAAATATAGTATGTATATATATATATATATATATATTAAAAAAGTTATGTCCCCCAGTACATCCATCTTGGAGGCCCATGTACAATTCATAAACTCTCATTATAAATATTTGCGCAAATTAACAAATGGAAAAACAGCCCCAGCATGTCCCGTGTGTTACAAACAGTAACAGTTTCCCCTCTGGCTCTACAAAGTAATAATAACGGTGTCACATAGTCCTATTTTCTCCCAATGGGGCCCAAAGCACATCACACTTACAGTATAGCGCGCGGTACCCAGCATTGTACAGAGGATTGTTACAGACACAATTCCCTGCCCAGATGATCGGACAATATATATATTTTTGTGTCTGAGATAAAGTGACTTGCCCCAGGTCACAAGGACAAAATACATGTCCATCCATAATCCTCAAAGTCAGTGTCTTTACTCACTGAGCCACTCGTGCTAAAGTAGGTTTCTTGGGTATCTTGCCATGTACTTGTGTGTTATGGAACAGGCATTCATTCGGATGTCTGCGCTGGCGTCTGTATCCCTACGTAGCCCTGTGTTTTAAGATATCGGCTTTATAAATGGGAGACCCATTGCTAGCTTTAACTAACCTTGGCTAATGCACTTTACTCCCAAATTGAGATTGTAACTTATTTGACATGTTATCGTCCACACCCTACGTGCGGTATACACAAACTATGAATGTACTCAAGCGGAAACGTGGCCACGTACACTTTGGATTGGGTGGGCTTATGACACGCCAGCCTGTCACTTCACTTCTGTGTCACAGGAGTGGCGTTAGACCTGTTAATTGGTCACTGTCGCTCTGGCCGTGCTGTGCTCGTCGGCAGACAGTCGGGCAGAGTCACGTACACAAAGTCTGCGCTTGTTGGAGGAGTAGCTCTGTCTTTCCCAGCGTGGCTAGAGAAAGGAATACTAAAAGAGAGCAGCGTTTGCATAAGAATGGACCAGGACTGACTATTAGAAGCACCAGCTGCTGGTAACATTGAACCCACCCTAGCCTGACCTTCGCATCACCGCAGGATGGAGAGAGACCCAGGGGTGACCTCCCCAGCTGCACCGCGCAACACAAAGATAACTGTGCAGAGTTACTGCATGGGAAGAGGGACCGTTCCTACCAGCGCCTCTACAGGGAGCAGGCAGGGGTGTCATCAAGTGATAGGTAGGCCTGTAGACTGGCAGATAGAGAGTGAGAGGAATAGCGAGTTAGAGTGAGTGAGCGAGAGGAATAGCGAGTTAGAGAGTGAGAGGAATAGCGAGTTAGAGAGTGAGTGAGAGGAATAGCGAGTTAGAGAGAGTGAGTGAGAGGAATAGCGAGTTAGAGAGAGTGAGCGAGAGGAATAGCGAGTGGGCGAGAGGAATAGCGAGTGGGCGAGAGGAATAGCGAGTGGGCGAGAGGAATAGCGAGTGGGTGAGAGGAATAGCGAGTGGGCGAGAGGAATAGCGAGTGGGCGAGAGGGTGAGTGAGTAAGAGGAATAGCGAGAGGGTGAGAGTAAGAGGAATAGCGAGTGAGCGACTTGAGGGGAGGGATGAAGAGTAAGAGGAAGAGAGATCCTTTCGCGATCGGTGAAGCAGAATGAGCGGTGTAGAGTAAGAGGAGAGTAATTTAGGTAGCGAGTGAGCGAGAGGCGTGAGAGTGGCAGAGGAATAGCGAGTCAGGCGAAGGAGAGGGATGACGAGTAAGAGGAAGAGTAGCGAGTGAGCGAGAGGGTGAGAGTGAGCAAGAGGAATACACAGAATTTAAAGGCGCATTTCCTGATAAAAATGTTCTATTTTCTCATACAGATATGACACAGGGCGTCTCCAGACCTGAACCCCGTTAATCTCCGCTCCGAGGGCCCCCAGCTTCCCGAGAAGCTCATACCGGTTACTTCTTGGTATATTAATGTCCCGCGGACTCGCGCCGACGCGATGGACGACATGGCGACTTTCTTTTGCCACCGTGCCGTGAGGAATTTGGGTCGCCATATGACGTGCCCAGAGGGGGGACGCCACAGGTATGAGCTACGGAGGTATCGTGGGACGCAGGGGGTCCCCGGAGATTAAATAAATAGGGGTCCGCTCCGGAAACAAGCCTGCTTCTTACCAATCTAAGGCCGCGCCTATGGTGCCGGCGACGCGTGACGTCACCCGTCGACGCAACAAAAGTTGTAGTTCGCTTTGCGGCGGCGCGGGCAACCAGGCTCCTGATTGGTTCAGGGGCTGTCACATGAGGCGACAGCCCCTGAAAAAGCCAATAATTACGGCTACCAAAAATCGCGCATGCGGCGGCGACAAAAAGCGCGGCCTAAAAGAAATAGTATTAAAGTGCCCTGGGAGGAAACACACCTTTAAGCTTACCAAGTATTTCCTACTGTGGATAGGCCCAGACAGACGGATATAGACAGGACATAATTAAGCTTACTAAATACTTCCTACTCCTTCTTTAGATACAAATATTCTCTATAATTGTACATTCACTAACTGACACACAGCCTGTGACATCTCAATTACTCATCGTCAGCAGAAATTACTGCCTGGGTTTAATGGAGGAATGGGTTCGGGTTCTTGAGAACCAGGACGTTGAAGTAGGGTTGCCCAGCGTTAGGTAACGAGTCTCACACTCCAGAAGACCCTTCCGTAATGGAACATTTGGGGTTCCTGGAGTTTCCCTAGCGTGGAGAGGCCCGGCTTCAGGAATAACAGTGAAGAAACTCAATATAATTCTATATATACCCCCTGAGGCGGATGTATGGAAATTTTAGGTCCCAAACAGCCCTGCCTGCTTCGGGGGGGGGCGGGGGGGAGGGGGGCAGGGGGTATGTAGAATTACCCCTCATTTACAAGCACAAAGCTCCAAAATGGTCATTCGTGAAGGGCACAAACGCCCTCCGGGACGCGTATATCAACGCTGCGCCAATATGGTCATTCGTGTAGGGCACAAACGCCCTCCGGGACGCGTATATCAACGCTGCGCCAATATGGTCATTCGTGTAGGGCACAAACGCCCTCCGGGACGTGTATATCAACGCTGCGCCAATATGGAAGCAGTAACAGCGTCGGTACCCTTTTCAGCTAAATAAGGCCGCGTCTATAGTAGCGGCGACGTCACCATCGCTATAGCGAAAGCTGCACTCTAGTGCGATTTCGCTGGTGGCAAGGGGCGGTGACGTCAGCAAGGGGGCAGGCAGAAGCTCTGTGATTGGCTGGTTGCCACATGGTGCGGCCGTCGCTGGAGGTTAAAATGGAGCTCTCCCCCTTGCTAAAGCAATCATTGACTGAGCCTCCTGTGCTGAAGCAGGGATATCCTTAAAACCTGACCTGTTGGTGGCCCAGGGGCAGGGCCGCTGACAGATTTTCTGGGACCCAGGACTAGCGCCGCCGCCCCCCCCCTCCCCGTCAGCAGCCTTGCATGCCCTCCCCTATCACTCAATTAAAAACAACCAGAACAATCACCCCCACCCACGAGCCCCCCCCCCCCAAACTCCACCAAACCCCGCCACACACACAACCCCCCCCCCAAAAACACACACACAAAAAATACTACCTCCCAAAAAAAAACTTCTGACCCCCCCAGATACAAACACCACCATACCTCCCCCCCCCCCCCCACACCCCTCCAGATACAAACACCACTACCTCCTGTGTAGTTAGTACTGTGTCTTGTGTAGTAGTGCTGCTGAGAGAGCCGGGGCCTGGCCCAGCCCCTGGTTTCCCGCCGTGCCCCGGCTCCCCACAGCGGCTGTCCTCTTCCCCACGCTGTCCTCTCTTCCGCCGGAAGCTGGGTGTGCCACCCGGAATTCGGGCCCGGCTTCGGCAGGAGAGAGAGGAGGCGCGGGGGAAGAGGCAGCAGCAGCTGGGGAGAGCCGGAAGCAGGACGCAAAAAGTTAGCCTACCGAGCCCGGGACACGTTGTCCCGGCTCTCCCCCCTGTTGGCGGCCCTGCCCTGAGGGCTGGGAGCTGGACACCTCTTTTGTAGAGGCCCATGAGAGCGGGAGATAGCGGCGTAAGAGCTTAACCGCATTAACATTCAGGTCTGTACCACGGCATTTCAGTAACTAGTACATGAAAACAGAGAAGAAGAACTTCATACAAAAGGCAAACACTAAAAACCACAATGCTAAAAGGTCACAAAATTTTACGCTATATTACATTCTCACATTCACCTACGCAGACAGCTCTGCAGCAACTTTTGTTAAATAAACCAAACAAAAGTAGTATTAAAAGGGCACATCTCGAGAGGTTATAATGCATCATTCAAAAACCTTATATTCTCCAGGACGAACCAGCACCTTTTCCCCTTCCGCCTCTGTAAGGTTTGCTCATTTGGGGGAACGCACACATGGAAAACGGATCAGTCCCTTACACAAACCATACCTACGATGCTGTACATTTAATGTTCTGCCTGTGCAATATTATGATAGTAGGTTATCATTATATATTATAGTTTTATTTAAGGGATCTCTTCTGCTCTTCCAATGCAGTTTTTTATTTTTAACCATCCCATGCTCCGTTCGTGCTAAATATGAAGTGTTCCCGGGATGTTTAAAATGGAGGCTGCCCCCCCCGCGCCAGTGCATTATGGGGGATGGGTGGAAGATGTCCCTGCTTTAACAGATTCATCTCGCAATACATGAAGTAAATATTTCAGATTAATCGAAGTATAAGCGGTGCTCTATCAAGATACAAGGGCTGGGTAAATGTCAGATATGATATTTGAATGAAATAATATGTAGCTCCCAGCTGGGGCCATCCCGCCTGAACCACAGTAATTTCAGCTCGGAGACCCCCTTCCTGTTTCCGGGTGATACTGCTGAAGTACCGGGGGAAACAAACCTCCCTCCAGGGAAAACAACTATGGCCAAGTCTCAGAAGGGAGCCGTCAGGTAAATAAAGGCATTAGCACCGTGGTCAGAGTTTAGTTCAGGGGTGGCAAACTCGATTACTCAAGGCCTGTCCAACAGGTCAGGTTTTCGGATATCCCGGCTTCAGCACAGGTGGCTCAATCGGCACCCTGCTCCAGCACAGGTGGCTCAATCTTTTGACTGGGATATGGGAATATGGGTCATTCAGGTATCTGAAAACCCGACCTTTTGGCGGCCCTTGAGGACTGGCGGCTGCCCCCCCCCTGGGGTTAGCACGACAGCTCTACACTCGAAACAGAGAGTAGGCTTTGGGAGCCGGTGTTGTATATAAAAAGATAACTATTAACACTCAACCCCCTTATAACGCGTGCTTTCGGGTAAAGAATCACATCGCGCTATACGGATCGCGTTAGAAAAAATAGTACCAGTGTAGCATTGTACAATAAAGTATTTAAGACGCCAATAATCGCGTTGTAAAGTATTCAAAATAAAAAAAACTGGGAGCCACACTTGCATCGCGTTATAAGGGTACCGCGTGGTAGCGGATTGTTTTCGCGCTAACGGGGTTGAGCGTACATCACTGCAGCTATGAGTAAAAAAACGGCCCCAAATCAGAAGATGTGAAAACGCCGCAGGACTCTGGTTAACAATACCTTGCCAAATGCTGGGTAGACAGCGACTCCCCTGAAGACAGGGCAGAGATCACAAGAATCAGACTGCAGTGTGTGGGGGGGAGTGGGGGGGGGGGGGGATGCGTCACTGCGAGGTGTGTGAGTGATTTGGCAGGGGACCCGCCTATAATTTAGGATTCTGAAGACATCATGATGCGTAAAAAACAGATGGCTGGTGTTTATGGGGGGGGGGGGGGGGGGGGCACACTTCCCTGTATGTAGCACCAGAAATCAGCAATACGGGACTTAAAAACAGCCACTGCTATCTCTGCTCGGAGAGAAGAAGAAGAAGAAGAGGGCGCTGGATTCGGGAGGGGTCTTTCATAAGGGATTAACCCTTCACTAGTGGAGGAGCCTGCAACATGTGTCTATGTTCAGAAAACTGTGATAATTGAATAAAAAAAAAGGAAGATATCCCGTCAGCTGTAGTTATGCCCGTCTGTTCCTCGCCCTCCCCCCGCCCGCCCGCCTTTATTTCCTTGTCAATCGGATCGCATGCAGAAGGGGTTTTAGTCCAATTAACTCATTTGGTTGTCAGGATCCAGCAACATATTGTTAGCGGTGGAGGTATTTCAACTATTCAGAGTTACATAGGGAAGTGGAGCTGCTTTCTCAGCCACTTTCCTAACAGTGGACAGGCCTATGGAGTAAACGCAGGGGGCTCAACTCCCGTCCTCAGGATCCTCCCCCTCCCAAACAGGTCAGGTTTTCAGGATATCCCAGCTTCAGCACAGGTGGCCTCAGTCAGTCCCTGCTTCAGCACAGGTGGCTTCAATCAGCCCCTGCCTTCAGCACAGGATGGCTCAATCAGAGGCTCAGTCTTTGACTGAGCCTCTGATTGAGCCACCTGTGCTGAAGCAGGGATATCCTGAAACACGGACCTGTTGGGCGGGGTCTAAAGCCCCCCTGAGTTAGGCCACATTCATCCCCTTCACTTAAAATCAACGTCGCCATATCCTGTCCCCACGCCCCTTCTTAACATAGGGGGAGGAGGTTTATTTGGTTATTTTTAAACTGGTAATTAAACATTGTGACTCGCAGAGCCTGAATCGCTGCACCTCAATGCGTGCACTTACCCGAACACCCTCCTACTGTCTCTGTACGTTCTCCCTACTTAGCACTTAGATTGTAAGCTCTTTGGGGCAGGGATTCTGCGTATGTTACGTTTATGCCTGAAGCGCTTATTCCCTTTATGCGTTACAGTATATATTATTATTATGCCCCCCGTGTATTACTGCGGGGGGAGCGATATGCACATATAGGGTGCTATATAAATAAAGATATACATACAACACGTCGCAAGCCCAGCACAGCAGATAAACCGTTAATAAATATTAATAATGAGTCTAATTGTTCTCTTGTGACTTAGAAGAAATGGTCACTAGGGTTGCCAGGTGTCCAGTATTGAACCTGACTGTCCTGTATTTGGACAATGTCCAGTAAAACATTAGAGGTAATACTGGACGTGTACGAGTCCGAGATTACCTCTCTGGACACAGTGACCTGACCGGCCACGGGATTACCCCGAGCAGGGCTGTTGCTAGGGAAACAGCTTCCTACCTCCTGATTAGCTGCTTTACCCAGCAGCAGCCAATCAGGAGGAGGTGTCAGGAGCCTGGGGGTGGGGCCAAGGAGAGGAGGAAACAGCATGGAGCGGAGGTGTTGTGTGTCTTGAGCACATTGCACTTTTCACCATTGTGTCCAGTATTTTTGGAGAAGCCGCCTGGTCACCCTATCGGTTCCCCAGGATGTATTATTACACTGCAAGCACAGCGATGGTCTGCGGATTAGAGTCACTTCATATTGTCTCCAAGTATAAAGAGAGCTGTGGGAGTCTGGAACTGTACAGAAATGCCGTCATATATCCACCCCCTTGCCCTCCTCCTTCTCTGCCACTTGACCTCAGATGAAACCCATCACCAGAAACCAGCGAGGCCAAAGCTTTAACAAATTTCATTATCAAATACAGAGTAATCGGTCGCCTCCCGCACCAGGACCTGAAGCACAGCTAAGAACGTCCGGAAAATACATTAAAGCTTAGCACCAAAGGGAACCAAACTGAGGCCTCCTCATATGTGCAGCCCAGGGCAGTTGACCTAAAGGATCTATCTATCTATATATACACACACACACACACACACACACACACACACACACACACACACACAAATATATCAAATAAGTAAATTCTAACAAATCACACAATATCGTTTTTCGAATCTTCCTGTTTCCTCCCTTTAAGATAAAATGTAATCTGCAGAGCTTTAAAGCATGACCCCTGATCCAAAGAGCTTACAATCTCAGTGAGGATTGCCTGCCGTTCTTTTCAGCTCAACGTAACAGATAAAGGGGGGGGGGGGGAAGTCATTAAAAATTCTCTGAAGTGGACGATCGAGGTAGAAATGAATAGGGGGTTTCGGCCGATGGTCCATACCCCCATTGACTTGATTAGGGGGGTTTACCATGATGGCGCAGTTTGGTGTATGTTGAATTAACCCCAATAGTTTATTATGGCCACCTGGATGGCCGCGCTATACCTGGGGATGTCACTATGTAAGCGACTTTTTACATAAAAACTGTTGACAGCGAAGCTTTTTCATTTTGGATGAGATTTAGATGGTGGGTGCCACGGGAGACCAGGAGTATCACACCAGGGATCAATTCGCCAGACAGAAACACAGAGTTTATCAAATTAATTTATTGGAAAAAGAAATATCCACAACTATTTACAGTAAATCAACACACACACACTTACAACTGGGAAACTGGGGTTACCCAATAAACTTGGGTGCAGGGACCTCCCTAAAGAGATTCTCCCTGTTCTTTCTTCCTGCAGCGTCTCCCAGTCACAACCAGCTTCTTTCCAGCTGCCTCTGCTAACAAACTCTGAACTCACAGCTAAAGCTGAGCTGAGCTTATCTAGCTAGGGGTCTCTCTTCCCCCAGGTGTTTGCAGTATGTCCCAGCCCCTGACTGGTGGGTGGAAATGCAACAACAAACACATTTACCTGCAAAGAGTTACATAATACAGGTGTATTACAGACAGGTAGGGGTAATGGCAGGCTATACCTTTATTAAAAGCAGTTACATTTACCCTTACCGGTCTGTTGATGGCACATACTTGAATTCCCCCAGTATAAACAAGTATCCAATGTGTCTTGTCTACGATATCAACTCATGAATTTTCCCTTCAGTGATTCAAAGCAGCAGAGTCACAAGCGAAAGAAGACTGGATTGTTCGGGTTTAGCCAGACGTTCGTCTTCCAGAGTTCAAGGTTCAGCCATGTATGCATATTTTTATTTATATAGTGCCATTTATGTGCATAGCGCTTCCCAGCATTAATACACGACATAATAATAATAATAATAATATAAATACATGATGGAAAAAAAGCACCTTAGCCATGTTAGTAACATTAGGAAAGGGGGTCCCTGCCCCGAAGAACTTACAATCTAAGTGGTAATTAGGGAGAATTTACAGAGACTGTAAGAGGGCGTTCTGATAAGTGCGTCTGCAGGGGAGCAAGGTCGATGTATGATGTGTATAGTATCAGCCAGCGAAGCTAACTATATGCTTCGTTAAAGAGGTGCTTTTTTAGATAAAATAATATTAGCATGTTCTTGTATAGCGCTGCTAGTTTTACTTGGCGCTTTACAGAGACATTTTGCAGGCACAGGTCCCTGCCCCGTGGAGCTTACAATCTATGTTTTTGGTGCCTGAGGCACAGGGAGGCAAAGTGACTTGCCCAAGGTCACAAGAAGCCGACACCGGGAATTGAACCAGGCTCGCCTGCTTCAAACTCAGTGCCAGTCAGTGTCTTTACTCACTGAGCAACTCCTCCCTGATATGTATTTAAAATATGTCTTAGGCCGAGTCCCCGCTGGTGCTGAGCGGGCTGGTGCTCAAAGCATGCGTGGCGGGTGTCCTGCGTCTGCTCGCGCGTGGGGGGGAGTGGGGGAAGGGGGGGGCGGCATTGCCGAATATTGAGCAAGCGGGAAAGTATAAAAAATTTATTTATCTAAGCGCTGAGCGTGTGTGCACTCGCATACGCGAGCGCGCATCGCATGAGCGGGGACATATATATATATATTATATATATGCAAGTCACCTTGCTAAGCGCCGCCCGCTCAGCACTAGCGGGGACGCAGCCTTAAAAGGTGGAGAGAGAGGGTGCTGGTCGGGAATTGAGGGGAAGGGCATTCCAGAGGTGTGGGGCAGTAAGTGAGAAAGGTTTTAGGTGGGAGAGGGCTTTCGATACAAAAGGGGTGGAGAGAAGACATCCTTGAGCAGAACACAAGAGTCAGGCAGGTGTATAGCGAGAAATTAGGGCTGAGATGTAAGGAGGGGCAGAGGAGGGTATATAGTCTTAAAAGTGAGGAGGAGAATTTTGTAAGTGATACAGACGTTAATAGAAAGCCAAGAGAGGAATTTCAGCAGAGAGATTTAGGAAAGAGTAAAGTGATTCTGGCAGCAGCGTTTAGGATAGATTGTAGGGGAGACAGGTGAGAGGCAGGAAGGCCGGACAGCAGGAGGTTACAGTAGTCGAGACGGGAGAGAATGAGGGCCTGTGTTAGTGTTTTAGCAGTAGAGGGACAGAGGAAAGGGCGTATCTTTGCAATGATAGGGAGGTGAAAACGTCAGGTTTTAGCTACATTGTGAATGTGAGAGGAGAACGTGAGGGAGGAGTCAAATGTGACCCCTGGGCAGCGTGCTTGTGATACTGAGTGTATGATAGCACGGTCAACAGTAATGCAGAAGGGGACAAGAGGGCCAGGCTTAGAAGGTAGTATGAGAAGCTCCGTCTTGGACTTGTCCAGGGAGCCCATCCCATCCCCTCCAAGAACCAACTACCAGTAGAACGAGCTCAGTAAGTTTTCTATTGGTCGATGGCTGTCTGCAGCCAGCCAATGACAAGAATGCAGTTGTCTGTAGCTGTATCTCCCAGCCAACGTTAATAATGGGGGGGGAGGGGTGGATTTCCCTACCACAGTTTGACGTGTTATCTACATTGACCACTGACTCCTACTACATTTGGGTTGTGGGCAAGTATGTGCCATTGTGAGTTACTGTGGCGGCTAAACACTGGAAACAGCCCCCCCTTTGATGTTCCTTCACATGTAGTGCCAAGGTGCGCTGTGGTCTTCATTACACCGTCCAACACAGAAGAGTTTACAATCCATGTGCTGTGTAGAGGGAGATACGCCGGAGATACAACATGGATATGCACCTGGCGTCACAGTCCAAGTGTATATTGGGAAGCAGGCACGAAGACTGTCTTCAGCGCAGTCGTTATAGGGGACTACGGCCGCGTCCATAGGGCAGGCTATGTAGCTCGCGCCGAAACAAACACTAGGGCGCCAATGCATATGTGAGAGCGGCGCTTCGCAATACAACCAAGTTTGTCTTTGCAGCGCGACGCCGCGTCCCGGGGGAGCGCGGAAGCTGGCGCGTGCTGCTATGGACGCGGCCTAAAAGGAATAAGTAGGTATAATTGGGAGGGAACGCTGATTATATTGCTTGAACGCTGCTGAAAATCTTGTGCGCCAAAGACGGGAATTCAACAAATATGGAGAAGGAAATGAATGGCGTCTGCATCTATGAGCAACTCCAGTTCAAGGGTCACCAACAGGACAGGTTCTCAGGATATCCCAGCTGGCTCAATCAGTGCTGAAGCAGGCATATCCTGAACACCTAAACTGTTGGGGGCCCTTAAGGACTGGAGTTGCTCACTCCCGATTTATAGTCCGGCTGTAATGGAGGGGGGGGATGCAGTCTCAGGTTACAGATATCCCAGGCATTAGCAATGTCAATAAAAACACAAAACAGGGCAAGGATACCCTTCTGCTAAGCGAGGGGTCTCCCCCTCATGAGCACAGGCCCCATCTTTCTCCCACACCAAAAATAGATCCCGACGGTTTGGGGGCTGGCAACGGGGGCTGGCTCTGACCCGATCTTGTTTGTGCATTTTTTGCTGCATATGAATCACTTTTGGCTGGTATCACTGCTCTGGAATTACTGTAAGATAACTCGGCTGGCGCAGACGGCAATAAATGAATCATGCTCTCTCTCCGAGAGAATAAAACCTCTGGGCCTTTCCAGACATCAATTGCAAAGCAAAAAAAAAAGGAACAAAGAAAGCTAGACGTGTTTGTACAAAGTCATGGAAAGTTGATTCATCGGTATACGGTGTGATTACAGATTACAGCTGCTGCATGCCACAGTAACAAACCTTCCTTGAGGGGCTGGGGGGGAAGTTAGGGGTGGGATATAGGATCCTTAACTCCTTGAGTGACAAGTGGACACTTTACAACAAAAGTTTCACAGTTGCAATTCCAATCCCTTTCCCCTTTTCATCTCAACCACACGCTTTATTGCGGCGCTCCAGTAGTGTTCTATTGTGAAAGGACATTGGGTTTCATTTTTTTACGAGGCTTTTTAAATATGGCCGTCATTCTGCTTCTCTTGTGCACACCGTTGGGTTTTTGCAATCTCAGCGTGTGCACTTGTTTTTATGTTAGTTTTTTTTCTTGATGCGCGCGTTAGGCCTCGGGCATGGTCAGCGCATAATGCGGAGGCGCGCTGCTGCTCGGCACCGAGCCCCTGCAGCCGCAATGAGAGCGGCTTTAGCAGGGGCTCGCGCGCGCTTCCGCACGCTTGCGGAAGAGTGTGTCTCACCGAGTCTTCAGATTTGGCGCTCGCCGGAGCGCAGGGCCGGTCACGTGAGCGGTTCGCCCAATGAGGGCGAACCAGCTCCGTGACGTCACTGGCCCGCCCCCAGACCCGCCCCCGACACGCCCACGGACGGCGCGCTGTGTAAGGCCAGGGAAAGCACCGCTTTCCCTGAGCCTCAGCGCGCCTCCGCCCGGATACAACCACTATGTCCCAGGCCTTAGGTTTTCGGGGTCTAAATTTGCGAAAGTAATAAATATCCCGACATGACCGCAGAATGGTAGACAAGGTGTTACATGGCTAAGTGCTGTAACTTTATTGCAGCTGGATATTCCAAAAGTGCGGGGGAAACGGCCTTGGGCGAGGAGATCCCGGCTTGTGCAGCCGACACAACATAAACAGACAATTTCTTCAAAGTGCCGGTCTCCTCCAATGCCGCGTCCATGGTAGAACGCGCTAGCTTCCGCGCTCCTCTGTGACCCGGCATCGCGCTTGAAATACAAACTTGTTTGTATTGCGAGGCGCCGCTCTCCCTGTAGCGCATGTGCAAGCGCGCACTATGCACATATGCATTGGCGTCCCAGTGTTTGCGCCGTACCCTGCACTTTGGACAAAGCCTTAGGCTGCGTTTGTAGTGCCTGGCGAAGGCGCGCCAAAACAAATACATTGAATCCGTCGCATGCGCTTATAGTAGGCGCGACGGAGCGACCAAAAATTTGGAAGCCAGTATTATTTGATTTTGGGAGAGACAGTCGCCATCTGACTGTCTCTAAACCAGTGTTCCCCAACTCCAGTCCTCAGGGAACCCCAACAGGCCAGGTCTTAAGGATATCCCCCCTTGGTGACGTCACTTGAAGCTCAACTTTCGCCAATGTCACTATAAACGCGGCTAAGACAGAGGTACAAAGTAGATCTCTACTCACAAGTTCATAATGCAATTCTCCTTGAATGTGACAGCCAAGAACAGCGGAAAGACACAGTTTCAGGCCCCGTATGGACCTTCCATCGGGTGGACGGATATTCTTGGAACACACCTCTGCGGATATGAAACTGCAGGCCACTTTTGCAACAAAAGGTGTTAACAGACCTTGATAGGTCTCCCTGGTTTCTAGTCACCTGCTAAAAATATGAAGAGCTGCTAGGAGGAAAAAAAAAATGTCAGTCTCAACCAAGATGCGTCACTAACATGAATGGGATCCATTTAATAGGATATAAAAAGGCATTCAGGTGCCCCATTCAGCGTTTTAATACCAAACAAAGCTGTGGGTTGGCCTGGCGGCGTAACCGTGATATTCTATCTCGGAGGAGGAAACGGGAAGGCTGATCAGGTTACTTATTTAAGGAAATGAAGCTTATTTACACTAACACATTGTCTCCGTTGGGGTAATGAATGGGCACTCAACGGAAAATCCCCAAATGGAATGGCACGTGAAATGTGTCCCTGGGTGTCATTCTCCTGGCGCGCTCTTGGCTCAGGTCACACAAAGATGAAAGCCGAAATCAGAGGTGGGGGAGGGGGGGGTGGAGGATTCACTTATATAGGATCGTGCAAAGGGTGCAGTACCACCCCGTTCACAAGATACGCACATTCATTGGGAAATCTGCAGAAGGGAGCCTCAACTCCTTGGGGAACAGGGCAGCACAACGCTGAGGTCCCCAGACCCTTCCCCATTCCTGGTGGGGACGTGGTGGCGAGAGGCCACGGTCGAGTGGGATTGGTTGGGTTGGGTGTGGGGAGGTCCCATCCGGAGGCCTTAAAAAGGCTTCCCTCTCATTTTCTAATTGTTTTGACAGTTCCGTCTTCATGTTTAGGAGTTGGTTTTGTTAATGTATATGAAGGGAAAAAAAGAAGGATGTAATAGATAAAAAGGATGTTCTAGAAATAATTTTGAAAAAAAGAGCCATTTTGGTACATAGGTTCAGTTTTATATATCGGGCAACTTTGGAGAATTTTTGACCTGGGTATACGGTGGGAAGGGAACCCGTATCCTCTTGGTGGTAGGCTTACCCTTGGATGTCTTTGGGTGCTGGGGGGGGGGGGGGTCAGTGTTCTGGGTGGCATAGGCTGGCCATGATTGAGTGACATGGGACCGGATATCGGCTTAAAGAGCCTTCTCCATTGGGTGTGGGGGAGATGAGGGATTAATTGGGGGTGGAGGTGGGGGGTTGCCACGCTTATGTCAGCTCCGGGAACCCCCTGCTTCCTGAGATACATAAGAGGAGTTGGGGGGAGAGTTACACAGTGCACAGTTTATAATGAGATGTATCACATTCTGCGTCTCTGCCCCAGCTTGCACCTTGGGGAGTCAGTAGGAGGAGTTGGGGGGGAGTTACATGGTGCACAGGTTATAATGAGATGTATCACATTCTGGGTCTCTGCCCCAGTTTACACCTTGGTGAGAGTCAGTAGGAGGAGTTGGGGGAGTTACATGATGCACAGATTATAATGAGATGTATCACATTCTGCGTCTCTGCCCCAGCTTGCACCTTGTGGAGAGTCAGTAGGAGGAGTTGGGGGAGTTACATTGTGCACAGATTATAATGAGATGTATCACATTCTGCGTCTCTGCCCCAGCTTGCACCTTGGGGAGAGTCAGTAGAAGGTGTTGGGGGAGAGTTACATGGTGCACAAATTATAATGAGATGTATTGCGCCTCCCGTGCACCATTATTTTCTCCTTATATTTGCCAAAATAAATCTTTTATATCGGAAGTGATACAGGCCTAACATACTGCATCAGAACCGGTACCTACATACACCGCAGCTCTGCGCTACAGAACAGAGCAATGTGTCTCAACACACTTCTCTCTGTGTTGATACAGACTCAGTAGCTTTCTCCCTGCCAAGGGATGGGGCAGGAACGGAGAGAGGACAATGTCCCTATGGAAAGGAAAAGAAGTGAAACCCCACCAAGTTTTCAGCGATGTTTCCAAGCTGACGTTACAAAATATGCATAGTATTACAACGGCTTAAAAACCACCAGGATTTCGCCCATGTCACAGAAGAGACTGCACTTTAAAACGACGGCCAATAACGTCAGGATTGTCTCACTCCCAAATCAGCTTTTCCATTACAATAACGGAAACTCGTATTCATCAAAATGTGCTGTCATCTCCAACCCACTCCTTCGCCGAGACACAAAAGCTGAAAATGTCAAGTAATACGTGACATAAAAAGGGAGATAGTCACACCCCACTGCGGCACCAATTGGAGATTGCATGTTCGCCGTGGCGTCTCCCCACGCCGCGCCATTCCGAGAGATTTCTTTTAGACTGTCAAGAATCTGGACGCAGCGAGCAGTGCCGGGTTCTGCTTGCCTTGTGCTTGAAACGGTTTGCATCAGTAAGACGCCAAGCAGAGTTCTTCAGTATCTTCAGTATCTTCAAGAAGCAATTCATGCACTTTTAATTATTATTTTTTTTTAGCATAGGGTTGAAGCAGTGGGGTCTCCGGAGCTGAACCCCATTAATTTCAGCTTCGGGGACCCCCTCCTTCCCGAGTTACAGGCCTCCAAAAAAAGGGGGTGAGGGATCCCTGCAATGTTCAGGTGATTTGAAACCAAATGCAGGAGAATTTACAATACATCTGATCTCAGACACGCTGTTAGAGAGGGTTGGGGTTCCTTACAATGCATCTGATCTCAGACGCGCTAAATTAGCAGAGGGTTGGGGTTCCTTACAATGCATCTGATCTCACGCGCTATTAGAGAGGGTTGGGGTCCTAAAATGCATCTGATCTCAGACGCGCTATTAGAGAGGGTTGGGGTTCCGTGGAATTTCACAGTATTATTACACGGTCCTTTAACCAAGAAACGGTTAAACACCACTGAACTAGAAGGTTGTTCCATTGATCTGTATAACTAATAGCAAATTAGTGTTTTTAAACTTCCATGTGCTCTAAATAGTTTCTCCTTATTTCATCAGCTGAAAGATTATTGGCAGGCCAGTCTGAATGGGCCATTCCCCCGGGGACATTTAAACCACACGAATAACCCAGGCGGGAACCCCTTTCCCACAGATGTGATTTCACTGTTGATAAAATGGGGACACAATCGGTCAACAGTCTTATGGCCGGGTCTCCACATCGGTCAAATCCAAGGATCTAAACAAATCAGAGTTGGAGTTTTCAACCGAGAAATTGTTTTATTTAATCGCATAATTTGAATATATGAAAAAAAATTTTTTTTAGATCATTAATATAGGAGATTGCTCTTCTGTGCGCAAGATTCATTTCCAATGAGTAAGACGGTTTGGGTCACGACTCTTTGATAAGAAGATAGATCATTGGTATAGTTATGGAAGTAGTCGTACTCAGCACCTGCTTACATCGCAGCACATTCGTTGTCAGTGATTGGTTCTAAACATGCGAAACTTGCCAACTCGCCAAGTTCCCATTTAAAAAAAAATTATTATTATGACCACAAAACCTGTAAAACAATTCAGTATTTATAGGAATATGAAAGTAGCCGCAGTGTAAAAAAACCTCAGCCCTGCAGTTTAGGAATCGCTGCAACACGCTCTCCAGTTAGAGGGGTGTGTGTGTGTGTGTGTGTGTCTGTGCGTGTATGATATGTCTTTATTTATATAGCGCCATTAATGTACATAGCGCTTCACAGTAGTATTACACGTGACAATCATATAAATAACAAATACAGATAACGGGTCATGGGAATAAGTGCTTCAGACATAACCGTAACATTTAGGAAGAGGAGTCCCTGCTCCGAGGAGCTTACAATCTAATTTGTATGTAGGAGGAACGTACCGAGTCAAAAGAAGGGCATTTTGTGTGTGTGTGTGTGTGTGTGTGTGTATATATATGTACTGTATGTAGCGCCATCCATGTACATAGCACTTTACAACACACGTGACATAATAATATAACACATAGATGGGCATAAGCACATTCAGACAAAACAATAGAAAAAGGACTCCCTGCCCTGAAGAGCTAACAATCTAAGTGGTAAGTAGGGGAGAACGTGCAGAGACAGTAGGAGGGTGTTCTGGTAAGTGCGTCTGCAGGGGCCAAGATCAGTGCAGGAGATGTATACCGTCAGCCAGTGGAGCTACCCATATGCTTCTTTAATGAAGTGTGTTTTAAGAAAGGTCCTAAAGGTGGATAGAGAGGGTGCTAGTCGGGTGTTGAGGGGAAGGGCATTCCAGGGGTGCGGGGCAGTCGGTGAGAGAGGTTTTAGGCGGGAGAGGGATTTAGATACAAGAAGGGGTAGACAGCAAACATCCTGGAACAGAAGGCAAGAATCGGGCAGGTGTATAAGGAGAAATTAGGGCGGAGGTATAATGAGGGGCAGAGGAGGGTATAGCCTTAAAAGTGAGGAGAATTGTATGTGTAATATGGGATTTAATAGGAAGCCAGGAGAGGGATTTCAGCAGTGGAGACACAGAGACAGATTTAGGAAAGAGCAGAGTGATTCTATCAGCAGCGTTTAGGATAGATTGTAGCGGAGACAGGTGAGAGGCAGGAAGGCCGGACACTAGAAGGTTACAATTGTCTAGACGGGAGAGAATGAGGGCTTGCGTTAGAGCGACAGAGGAAAGGGTAGAAAACAACACTACAAGATAACCATTTTCCTTTAACTAAATTTAAATGATGAAAAAGCTGAAACGTTATGACACGCCCAAGTGTTTTCACCATACTGCAATTCCAACACGATACGAAGCGTGACTATCCTGTCCCTGTCCTGTGATTCATTTTTGTGTGTCCGTCCCCTGAGAAACATGGCCGCTTCATCCTAGGTTAAGGTTGCCAGGTGTCCAGTATTGAACCGGACTGTCCTGTATTTGGACTCACTGCCCAGTAAAACATTAGAAGTAATACTGGACATGTATGTGTCCGGTATTACCTCCCCGGACATAATGACCTGACCGTGTTGGGGGGGGGCCGCGAGAGAGAGAGCAAGGCTGTTGCTAGGGGGCTGGGCTGCTTCTTCTATCCTGATTGGCTGCATTACCTAGCAGCAGCCAATCAGGAGGAGGTGTCAGGAGCCTGAGGGTGGGCCCAAAGTGAGGAGGAAACAGCATGGAGCGGAGAGAAAGGTGTGCGTGTGTGTATATATGTGTCTCGAGTGTGCCGCAACTTTCACCATTGTGTCCAGCATTGTTGAAGACGCCACCTGGCAACCCTATCCAAGGTTCATGCCACGTTTGAGAAGCTGGTAGTTCCAGTGAACTCCGGAAGAGGTACATCTATATCCCACCAACATGCATTCATTATTAGGCTGAAAAGAGAGCATGTGGGCTGCTCCAGCCCGCACTGAGGGCTGGGTGTAACATTACTTTGTTTGGCTGTGCTGAATAATGAGTTATTTACAGACTCAAGCCTGCCCCCGACCTTCACGTCTGACCGGCTTAACCCCCGGAGGGAGGGACCTGCAATGCACTGCGTTGGGAGTCCCTCCGGCACTGGAGGGGTTAATGGATGCCATCTAGTTTTTGAGAAACAGGATCTAAGAATTAAGGAGTTTTTGTCCTTAGAAATTTAAAAAAAAAAAAAAAAAAATCCAAGTACTTCTTCAGGCTGAGAAATGTTCAGTTAGAAATGTAAGAAAAACAAATGGAATCCTTTTTCTTTTTACGTATAGGAACACTTTAAAAAAAAAGTCACAAACGGTAAAAAAGAGCGGTATTAAGTATGACGGTATGCTTTCAACTGCCCAAAGCTACTTCTATTTAAAGGGAGCAGAAACTACAACCCACGACTGGGAATTTACAAAAAGTGTCCGCTCTGCTCATCCAAAACGAACCTCCTTCGAAAAGCGAAAAAGGGGCGTTGAAAATGCACTAAAATGTCTTAAAATGTTCCAAAACCACAACAACAACAAAAAAAATTTGCTTTAAAGATTTTTCCAACGGTCTAACAACGTTTTATTTTTGAATTATTATTATTATTATTATAATTATGCAGTGTTTCCGATCATTAGGGCAACAATACTGTTACCGGTGTGTGGGGCATCAATTATTTCTCTGTGCTTACAACTTTCCTGCCGTTTATGCAAATACCGCACAGGCTCCTGGGTATATTTGCCTCCCCGACCTGATAGTGGTTAAATCAACCCGCGCTGCCGGCAAGTAATCAATAGGGAAGCTACCCAAATGATATCCTCAAAGCATAAGTCTGTAGCGAAAGGATTGTCCGGCGACTGATTCCAATAAAGCCGCGCTGTTGTTTATGGTGTGCGGGCAGCGGTAGAGGGAACGCTTAATTCCTATTGATGAAGACATGAGGACTCAGGTCCGCCATGTGAATAAATTCCAGCAGAGTAAGTACATTGTACACATACAGTTAATACATTGGTACAACGCGAACACGGAGCAATTACCGCATTAATCCCCAAGCTTCCCCAATTAGGTAGGAGAAAAAAAAAAAACCTGTTGAACTTACAAGTTTAGAAACAAAAAAAAAAAAAAATGGAAAAGAATTTCGCTGTTGCATAAACAGAATAAACCTGGATACAAGCTCTCCTGTATACTGGAGCACTGCAAACATGACGGGAATTATCTATCATATTCTCCTGGCTGCAAAAAACAAGGTTCAACAACAACAAAAAAACTGCATTAAATCATACAAACTCCCCTGTTATCAAGATTAATAAATAATAATAATAATAATAATTATATATATATATATATATATACACAGACACACACACACACACACACACACACACACAATTTAAGTTATGGTGGGTGAAAAAGGCGACAAAAAATATATATATATATATATTGTGGTGTATTTGCAGCTGGGAGACTGGTACATATTCCTCCATCATGGCTGCCTCCCGCCGGCTGAACTAAATGCCCGCAAAACACCCCCAAACATAGATAGAGGTCTAGTGTCCGGATGGAGTTCCCCATTGGTTTATACCTGGGGGTTCTAGGTCATGGAGGTTGGGTCACGTCATCACGCCAGGAGTCTTCCCAAGACCACCACCCCCCCCCCCCCCCCCCGATGTGAACGAAGGTGGAGTGGGCTTCCCTTCCAACGCCGACAGCTCCATTAGCCCGTTAAATCTCCTAGAAAACAAGCATTTTTTTTTTTGTCCGGTATCGCAACAGGGCATCTGGCAGTGCCCGTGCTGTACCAGGTACGTTATAAGGGCACGCTAACGGTTCAAATGTAAGGGTGGGCAGGATCAAAACGTGGACAAACTTTCCAATCCAAGCGAAATTTTAACCGAAAAAACAATTCTTTTATTTTTGAAGGAAAAAAAACCGTTGCGTTTGGAGTTCACAAATGAAAAAGTCTGCAAACTTTTTGGGGGAAAAAATTTGTACGCCCCCCCACCCCCCATTACACAAATTAAGATTATAAATGTCGTCGGGCTCAGAAAACCAGGAGCCTACGTTGGATGGAGTTGAGAGATATTGAGAATCATTCTACGGTTGCAAGAAGTTAATTTTCAGGAGGGGGGGGGGGGGTTGTGTTAAAATGACACAAAAAAACAAGCAACGGTTTAGTGCTGCGGATCAATGTGCTGTAGTCGGTCCAGGGATTAAGGGGTTGGAGTTACAATAATTGGTCTGTTCTCTCTTTACAAGACCCAAAACACACAGTGCCGCTGCTCAGTCAAGTGAAATCTCAGTTGCGCGCATCAAGTTCATGCCTGCAGACGGAGCTCGCTGCACCGTGCCCCCTATCTCTCCCAGACAGAAACCAGAACACAGTGTTATTATTCACTCCAATTAAGTAAAGCAGCATTTAACCCAGATCAAAAGAATCAGGTTCAACTGTCCTGTTACAAAACATCCTCAAGAAAGACTTATCTTACTCCTGCATCTAAATACAGCTCAGTGGAAAGTAGCCTGACCTAAACTCTTCCTTAACGAAGATTACCGTTCAGAAATTGAAAGTGGTAATTAAAGCTGTATACTCCACAGGGGAGGTGCTCAAATCCGGTCCTCCAGCCCTCCCAACAGGTCAGGTTTTCAGGATAGCCCAGCTTCAGCACAGGTGGCTCAACCAGTCCCTGCTTCAGCACAGGTGGCTCAATGCATGCATGTATGTCTGTCTTTATATAGCGCCATTGGCGTGCATAGCGCGTCACAGCAGTAATACACGTGACAATCATATAAATAAAAAAAAAGTAGTCCACATAACATAATGGGGAGAAGCGCTTCAGGCATAAAAGTAACATTTCGGAAAAGGAGTTCCTGCCCTGAAGAGCTTACAATCTAATTGGTAGGTAGGAAGAACGTACAGAGACAGGAGGAAGGTGGCTCAGCCTCCGATTGAGCCACATGTGCTGAAGCTCGAGGGCTGGAGTTGAGCCCCCTTCTCAGTCTATAGCATTGCGGTTTATTCTAGAGAAAAAAAAATAAAAATAAAAGTTTGGGAACTCTTCCGTAAGGATGGAAAATTATTCTGGGACATGTGCAATAATATACACATTTCAACATTGGTTCAAATCTACGTTATTATTTTTGTAAATAAATGACATTCTAATTGTTATATAAAAATGTGTTGTTTTTTTTTGGGGGGGGGGTGCGGGGGGGGTATCACAATAATGCCATAAATTGGACCACGTGGTCTATGAAAAAAAAAAAGAGAGAAGAGAAGAGAAGGTGGAGGGAGCTGCATTCCCTGCTCTATAATACCCGCCCACGGAGATAAAACGCCTTACAATGAAATATCACAAGGCAGTTATCCTGCCACCTCTGGGGCGGAATTGTGGAAGCAAATTCCCAGGGGGGAGGAGGGGGTGTAGGATGAGATAAATGGATGCAAAGTCTCATCGAATGTAAATAACGGAGGATCCCTCGCTTCTGGATTTAATAGAACGCTTTAACTATTATACCGCACGTTCTCCAACTACAATACATATACGAGCAAACTCTCTTACAAAGTACAGCTAAACCCCGTTATAGCGCGATCCGCTACAACGCAGATCCGCTTATAACGCGATGCGAGCGTGGCTCCCAATTTTTGTATTTATGAATACTTTACAACACGATTATTGGTGTCTTAAATACTTTATTGTACAATGCATACAATTGTACATTATTTCTATTGCGTTCCGCTTATAGCGCAACGTGATTCTTTGGACCCCAAGCACAGCGTTATAAGGGGGTTGAGCTGTTCACATTCTGCAGTAGCTGGAGGATTTTCATATTTGCTGTAACATTTCCGAGTCTACAAAATCTCCAAAATCATTCCCCATTGCCTAATAGCTACCGAGCATGTATGAATTCCTTTGCTGCACTTAACCACCTGTGCAAAAATAACCGCACTCCTGCAGTGCCTTATTCACCCGGAAACCACATCTGGTCTCCCGAAAAATAAAAATAAAAAAAAATGAATATTAGGTTGTATTGTATGTCTTTATTTATATAGCGCCATTAATGTACATAGCGCTTCACAGTAGTAATACACGTGGTAATTGAATAAATAACAGATAATATAAATAACAGATCATGGGAATAAGTGCTGTAGACAAACATAACATTAAGGAAGAGGAGTCCCTTCCCCGAGGAGCTTACAATCTAATTGGTTATGTTCAGAATGTCCCACAACCGGCAAGGAAAGGGTTAGCCTGATTCGGTAACAATAGGTTACATAACAGCGGCAATCTGGCGTGAATACAGAGCATATGCGCGCATTTATAATCAGATCTGGGCTCGCTGCATTCCAGATTCTGTTCTTTCCATGTTAAAATTAGATTGCAGAACAGACAGCAAATAGCACAGAAGCGACAATCAGATGAAAATAACCAACGCAGCTTTTGCTTGCTGTTCTAACTGGGTGTTTTTCTTAGTGGGTTTGTTGTGAAATGCGCACACACACACTTTATTTTTCTAAGATTATTATAATGCGCTTATTGTCACAGTACTTGTATGCCTCAGTCTCATCGCGGTGCCGACAGTATGCTCAGTACATTATTGGAGTTACTTATTTGAAGCTCTTAAAAACGCATGAACTGTGGGGACTCCACCCGAGAGGTGGCTGGACGCAAGATAGGGAAGCCCATTATTTAGCCTGGTTCCTTAGACAGATACACTGCATGAGAATAGGTTTGCAAGTGTCAGTTTTTGCAGTACACATAACAATGGCTCCTATTGTAGACACGTACAGAAGAGATTGTGCAGATACTTTCAGTGTTCCTGGCATAGTTTGGTCTCTGCATAGGCTCTCCGTGGCAGAAGTGCTGAGTGAAAGGTAACAACAGTGTCTGTGTCTGAGTGCGTCTGTGTCTGAGTGCGTCTGTGTCTGAGTGCGTCTGTGTCTGAGTGCGTCTGTGTCTGAGTGCGTCTGTGTCTGAGTGCTCGGGCGTCTGTTGTCGAGTGCGTACTGTGTCTGAGCGTCTGTGTCTGATGGTTCTCTGTCTGAGTGCCTCTGTGGTCCTGAGTGCGTTGCTGGTCTGACTGTGTGTCTGAGTGCGTCTGACTGTGTGTCTGAGCTGTCGGTGTCTGAGTGCGTCTGACTGTGTGTCTGAGTGCGTCTGACTGTGTGTCTGAGTGCGTCTGACTGTGTGTCTGACTGTGTGTCTGACTGTGTGTCTGAGTGCGTCTGACTGTGTGTCTGAGTGCGTCTGACTGTGTGTCTGAGTGCGTCTGACTGTGTGTCTGAGTGCGTCTGACTGTGTGTCTGAGTGCGTCTGACTGTGTGTCTGAGTGCGTCTGACTGAGTGTGTGTCTGACTGAGTGTGTGTCTGTGTGTGTGTGTCTGTGTGTGTCACAAGCATCCAATTAATCCCCTCACCAAAGAAGTGTATATTTCACCATGTTTCTTGCCGTTTTCAGCCGTCAGGTTTTTACACAGATCTTAAAATTACAAAGCGAAGTGGTAAAAAGAAAAAACAGTTACATGTTCCCCATCCCTACAACTTCAATGCCAGCGTCCATCCGTGGGACTTCAGCTTTAAACGGGGAATGCAATTGCCCACAACCGGATATAATGCAGATCAGATCGCGTCTGAAGCTTTTTAAGCAGTTCAGCTGACACTAACTGGATGAAATGATTTGCAGAAGGTCTTAAAAGTACATTCCTCTATTTAAAAACAAACAGAGATAGAGAGATAGATAGAGCGATAGATAGATAGATACAGTAGATATGTAGAGAGACGAGAGAGAGAAGAGAGGAGAGGAAGAAGAAAGAGAGAGAAGAGAAGTGAAATGTGAGAGCTGAGAGAGAGATGAAGAGGAGAGAGAGAGGGGAGATGGAGAGAGAGAGAGAGAGTAGAGAGGCGCTCTCTCTCTCTCTGCTCATCCACTCTCCTTCTGTCTCTCTCTCTCTCTCTTCTCTCTCGTCTCGCATCTCTCCTCTCCCTCTCTTATGCTCTCTCTCCTCGCCCGCTTGTCGTCTCGTCGCTCTGGACGTGCTCTCGCTCGCTCTAGCTCGTCTCGCTCTCTCGTCTGGTCCCTCTCTCTCTCGGCCTCATCGGGCTCGCTCGCTCGGCTCGCATCGCTCGCCCCGCCCTCGCTCCGCGGCGCGCTCGCGCGCTCGCGGCATCGCTTCGCTCGCTCTCTCTCTCTCGCTCGCTCGCTCGCTCCTCGCTCGCTCGCCTCGCTTTTCTCGCTCGCATCTGCATCGCTCCTTTTTTTTTCCCTTTTTTTATTTTTTTCCCCTACACAAAAAAGGTGAGGGTGAGACAGGGAGAAATTACTCGTGAACATGCTCAATAATATACACATTTATTGACATTTCAAAATCATTTTGAATCGACGTTATTATTTTTGTCAACTGTTATTAGCCCCTTTTAAAAAAAAGCTTTGTACAGAGACGGTAACATTTCTATTTGGGAAGTGTCCCCCCCTGAAATGTCTGCCTGTATCTTTCAGATTTTGGGGATGGAACAGCATGGTCTCTTATGCTGCCAGAGTAAAAAAAAATGAATAAAGAAGGATTTTGCTTCAATGCGTTCTATCCCCTGTTAACCAAATATAAACTAAAAATAATAATATTAGGGTCCTGAATAGTCGATTATTGTCGAAAACAGTTAGTTGACATCAGCAGGCTTTCCGGAGAAGGTTCTGGCTTCATGTTGCTGTAGTACTTGTGGTTAACGCTCAGTATCTCTGCTCAAATCAGGGTGCCCCAGTAAGACGGGACTATAACCTTTCCTGCGGATGGGACTCAATGTCACAATGCGCTGTGTGGGATACAGGTGCCAGCTCTGGGAATCAAACCTGGTGTATTGAACAAGTGCAGGGGCGGGCAGCTCCTGTCTTCAAGGGCCACCAACAGGTCAGGTTTTCAGGATATCCCTGCTTCAGCACAGGTGGCGCAATCAGTCGAAGACGTGTAGCCTCTGATTGAGCCACTTGTGCTGAAGCAGGGACTGATTGAGCCACCTGTGCTGAAGCAGGGATAGCCTGAAACCCTGACCTGTTGGTGGTCTTCGAGGACTGGAATTGGCCGCCCCTGAACTAATGCATTTCCAGTTATTCCTACTGCCGGACTTATATTGGGACACGGAGTCACTGCCATTGCTGTATTTTACACTCTGCATTATATATAGATATATATATATCTATATATAACTTAAAGTAGTAATAAATTGTATATATGATGTCCTTATCTGACGTAGAATTTGGGAACAGTCGCTGAAATTAACGGTTAGGTATGTCAGTGAGGATGCAGGAGTTAGGGGGTCCCTACAGGGGATGGAGGAGTTAGGGGGTCGCTGCAGTGGACGGACGAGTTAGGGGGTCCCTGCAGAGGACGGATGAGTTAGGGGGTCCCTGCAGAGGATGGATGAGTTAGGGGGTCTCTGCAGACGATGGACGAGTTAGGGGGTCTCTGCAGAGGACGGACGAGTTAGGGGGTCCCTGCAGAGGACGGACGAGTTAGTGGGTCTCTGCAGAGGACGAACGAGTTAGGGGGTCCCTGCAGAAGGTTGAGGAGTTAGGGGGTCCCTGCAGAGGGTTGAGGAGTTAGGAGATCCCTGCAGAGGGTGAAGGAGTTAGGGGGTCCCTGCCGAGGGTGGAGGAGTTAGGGGGTCCCTGCAGAGAGTGGAGGAATTAGAGGGTCCCTGCAGAGGGTGAACGAGTTAGGGGATCCCTGCCGAGGGTGGAGGAGTTAGGGGGTCCCTGCCGAGGGTGGAGGCGTTAGGGGGTCCCTGCCGAGGGTGGAGGAGTTAGGGGGTCCCTGCCGAGGGTGGAGGCGTTAGGGGGTCCCTGAAAGAGGGTGAACGAGTTAGGGATCCTGAAGAGGGCGGGAGGAGGGAGGGCGGGAAAGGAACTAAACCTATGTTCCAAATCTCGCCTTATCCAACCTCACCGGCACGTTACCACCTGATTTTTCCAACCTCCCCACCCACCGCCTCTATCTTGTTTTTCCCCGTGCTCCCGCCTTTCGTTCCCCTGCTTCACATCCCCATTTTCCGGTCTCACCTATTTTACATTACGTCCCACCCTCTACCTTTACCTAGCCATGCCTGTTTTTTCTCTGGTCTTTTCTTGTGCTTTGTTGCTATCCCCTCCCCTCACCATCTTCCCCCTCTGTTATGCTTTTCGCCAGATTCGACCTCACACCTTATACCTTATTCCCATTTTCTTGAGCCTTTCCTTACCTGTCAGGGCTAACGTCCTTTCTTTGGGTTGCTTACTCCTCCAACTGCTGCCTGTACCTACCCGCCTTACGCGCCTTCTTTTTCTTTTACGTGACTCTGTCGCTTTGTTTCGGTCCGTCTATTTTATGCTCTTTCACCTTACTACAGCTCTTGCCTTGCGTTATGTTCTTTAGGTGGCTTTCTCTCGGACTAATTTCACTCTATTTTGTTTCTTTCTGGCCGGCCTTCTTGGATTCTATCACCTGCTATTTTGTTTTTCACTTCCTCTTTCCTCCCGAGGTGGAGGGCGTTAGGGGTCCCTGCCGAGGGTGGAGGCGTTAGGGGTCCTCCGAGGGTGAGGCGTAGGGGGCCCTGGCCGGGGTGGAGGCGTTAGGGGATGGGAGGAGTTTTTACATAGACGTGCATGACCGTGCCAGAATCCAATGTCTAGGGGTTATCAGCATCCAAGTCGAATGCAATATGCAGCAAAACAAGTATGAGTGCACACTCAACCATCTGAAGCTGTGTTTGCTTAGATGCTCTCGATTACACTTTAATATCAATAGTTACGGCTGCTGCCCCTGCCCCGACCGTCCCAATGTCTAATTTCTCATACAGACACCTCTCCCATGGGGAGGATTCCACTTCAGTTCTCACCGAGCGAGTGACCCAACGCACCAAAAAAATCAACATGGCAAAACTGGCACCAGATACTGGTCTGTGTGTGGGGGGCTTCCTTCCTAGGGTCCCAATGAAAAGCATTTTTGAGGGGTTGGGAATTTACAAAGTACCTGAGTCATAACACAACATGTACTGCGGTGAATAAATCTACACCTAATGTACAGCCACTTTAATGAGCAGATAAAAAAAGACTGGAGCTGGACCATTGCCTGCAGCCTTTCACACTTTTAAAAAACGCAATAAGGCACTAACCAGAGATTCATGAGAGATAGCACAAGGGCTACCCAACTTGGGAGAGAATTTTGGAAGCGATGGGTAACAGAAAAGAGGACGGTCCATAGGGAGGAGATAACACTGAACCAATATAAAAGTGATGCAATAAACCAAATATAATGATTGTTCAAAATAAATATTAACGACCGCTATGTTACACCTACAGAATCATTTAAGCAGCGATGTGAACCCAGAACCTCATGTACGGACTACGTTAAAGACTCTCTCAGTGCCCCTGATGTCAAGTGTTAGTGAATTAAAAGACAAAGCATTCCTAATTAAGATGCAAGCATTTCTAATTGGTCCGGCTTGATATTTAAACAATGTATAGAAAGAAGGACAACATAGGGTCTTAATGTACTCATTGGCCAACCATGTACATCGCTTTTCAACATCACCCTCTCATTTAAACAAAGACATAATACTTCTGACTGCCCTGATTAATCAGTTTTAAGGATATTTTGCCTTTCAATTCACCTCCTTCATGTAATGCTATTTTGTTATTAAATGTTCACGTATCTGGTGGGGGTCTACAAAGCTTAACTTTAATGTCGTTAGTTTTAGACGTGCTAGTTTGAATAAGTGGGAAGTACTCTGGGGTTAATCTATGTTATATAATACAAAAACTGCTTCATGTCATGCATGCATTTAGGTATAAATTAAAACTGCAGCGATAATGAGAATAATGTAATGTAGGTTATTAAAGAAAACCATGCAAGTACATGGACATTACAAGCACAAGCACCCTAATATCCTGTGCGCTAGCCCCATATATTGGGTTTTGCAGTAGTCAGAAGAAAAAAAAATATATATAGTTAACAATTTGATTTTTTAAGTATTTTTAAACAAATGCTTTAACTGGGTGTGGAGGGTTTATTGTAACTCGTAACCTTAATTTCTGTTTGACGTGAAATGATTCGTAAAATAGCAATGTGCACACCCTCAGCAGGTTTTTTAGAATAAAGACGGTATCATACCCCCTCCTGTCTCAGTAAAAATATTGGTGGCACCGTCAAACGGGCATGTCCACAGCGTCAATAAAGCCCAGTAAAACCTCCCTTTAAAGCATGAAGAAAAGTATCGCTGCCCCCACATACCAGTGAAAAAGGTACGCATGCTAATAAATTTAGACTGCTGACTCTTGCCAGGAGCCTAAATATAAAAAGTAAACCCCTTCCGTGTTGTTGCAGCCACCCCTGGGGTGGAATCCTGCAACTCGTTTAAGGGGCTTTGCTCTGCCCGACGCCTCCAAGGGAAGGTAGAGAAAAGAGAACTGTACTAGTCAAACCATCTAATCTTCCCTAACATTTCCTACATTATAACTAAGGAGGTCTATCTTTTTTTCAGGCAGAATAGTACTTTTTAGGTATTGCTTTTGCAGGATATTTCCCTAGATGGGGAAAACAAAGTTTAGCAGGGGTTGTTTTTTGGGGTTTTTTTGCATTTGGCGTAAACTATGGTAAATCACTATTGGTTATCAAAAGGGGAAAGAACATTCAATAATATAAAAAAAAAAAATGGTACAGGCTGCCACTGACACTATAATTATTTAGACACTTTAGCCTACAAACTTTATACTCTTAATCCTAATAGGATCTATTACAAGCCCCTTTTGCACATATCTTTTTCAACAGGGGGGGGGTCCCAGAACAGAAAATGACAGCCTTGCATAATGGAAACCAGCAGAGAGGGAAGAGGATTTTTGAAAATAGAAATAAAAAAAGTAGCTCAGGTGATCTGGGACCAAGTAGTATTGTCGTACTGATGGGCTTTAAATAGTCTCCGTCAGTGTCTGGCTATGGAACACACGACAAAGCAGCCTGCCAAGATAAGAGAGGCCAGCTGAAAGTGACAATGACTCACCCCACCCAGCTTCCACAAAGGGGACACAGTGCCTGAACAACCCCTACAACCAGCCAACCCCCAGGATGGATCCATCGGGCTGGCTGATATCACAAATCCGATGTGACGTCTAATTTATGAACAATCCATACGCCATGCAACAGGGGGGGGGGGACTTCCAATTAATTCCCAAATATGTGACTCAACAGCAGACAACAAATCATTTGTTTGAAACAGAGGGGGGAGGGGGGGTGACATATTGACAGTTACTGGCTCAAAAAAATCCTATTTCAGAAAGAAAAACACGGAGGGAAAGTAATTCAGTGCGGAAGTGAATGGGTAACCGAAGGCAGTAATTCCAAGAAAGTTCAAGCAGAAAAGTTTCATGCGCTCTAGAAAAGGAGAGGGGAGGGGAGAGCTTGTACAAAACCCCCATTACCACATCAGCAGTTTCCATTACAGCAACAAATAACCCAAAAGACACCAAAAACTCCCATCCCCCCACAAAAAAAGCCTCCACAAAAAACTTCTTTTATAAGTAAAGATAATCACAAGGATACTCGGATCGATGCTCTCCATATCTGGAACCAAAGACCTTTTGCAGTTACATGTACAGTGAGCAATTAGGCTGTGTGGTGTCTGTGCGTTGTTCAGACCCATCAATTATAATTTAAAAGAAGGGAAAAAATATAATATATATATACTGTATATATATATATATAGTAAAAAAAAAAGTGCTTTAAACACTAGAAACAGTCTCCAGGATCCAACAGCATGGGGAAGTCTGCTGCCTGCTACATCACAGATCAAGAAGTAAGAGAGAGGAACCTTCCTGTTCCCAATCCCAGGCTGGGGGGTGGGAGTCTTTGCTGCAGAGGGGGAGATGGGGCTGATACTTTTGTGTCCCTCGTGCAACTGGCTCCCACAGCAGCAGCAGCGGCAGCAGCTTCCCCCCTTCACTTCAGTCCAATGGAGATTCACTTTCATATGGATGGGAGGGCAGACAGCCGTGAGCGTCAAACGTCACCGCCAGAATGGGACTGCCCCTTACCAAAACCGCACACGAGAAGCTGACAGCATGGGGTGGACGGGAGGGTGGGGGTGACATGGTGCCAGTGGCTGTGCCAATGGCAAGCGGCTGCTCCTGCTGAAGGGAAGCCCGCGGCTTAAAGCAACGCTGTCAGGCTCACAGAGGTCCAAACAGGGGGGGGGGGGGGCTGTCTTTTATATATATTTTTTAAGCATTGTTCAAGAATGTAATGTAAAGTCAGTAATTAAGGCTTTGAGAAAATTGGTATGTTTCCGTCAAAGGGATAAATAGATATTTACATTTATTTTGTTTATAAAAAGAACAAGATGAATTAGGAAAAGTGAACCCACTAACTGTTGTGTGTGTTGTGTTCAGTGTGGGTGTGTGTGTGGTGGTGTGTATGGTGATGTGACTGTGTGTGTCGTGTGTGTGTTGCTGTGTGGTGATGTCCCATGAGAATGAGTAACAATAGAATATAGGGTCACGGCACACTAGTAGGGTATTAGTAGCGGACATCCATCATATGAGTAATAATTCGACGCCTGAAGTACTGTCTCGCTGATATATCCCCTAACGTACTATGCTATAATTATTACAGAATCACTTTGCTAATGTCCCTGACCATGAAACCATGAGTCTACATCATGCTGACTTACATTTCCTGAGAAATTGATAATATCCTGCCTGGTAGTCGTAAATCCCAGGTTGTTGAACGAACTCCTCAGTCGTGAACGGGCGGCGGGCTTCTAGTAGTCTGTGCTCTCAGGATATGTAAGCAGTTATCAGCATTAAGGTTGGCGTGCTGTCTGGGAACTGCTATTATGATACGTAAAAACGAATGGACTAAAGTTTGAATTCGTGAACACACATAGAGATACTACTATAAGGATCCATGATGATGTCTATAACTCTACAATGTATGTGTGAGACTTTTCGTTGCGTAAAAGTGCATTCCTAATCCATATGAGAAGGAATTCCAGCCGGGCACTATACTAAAGATCTTTCTCTAAGACTTTAAGACCTCGTGGGACCAGGGGGGGTAAACATGGAAGGGTGAGGGTGTGATTTAAGACTGCGAGCTCAACGCTCTTTAGTCCAGCCGGTGTTGCATGCAATATTAACTTCACAAACATGCTAAAGTTACAACAAATAGCAAATCTAAATATCAAAGCATACACATGTGTGTGATATCACTCTAAACAAATGAGTATGTGGATGAGTGACGTTTTTCCCTCCTTTGCAGAGGTAAAAATGTGCATTTTCTGTACATCTGTTCCCATACTGCAGGAAAAGGAATTTCCAAAGCCTGTCTAGACATATCTATAAGGATCTTTCTGCTAGAAGAAAACTTTACTCTGGGGGATAAGTTAACCCCTTCAGTCACTACTAGCAGTGCATCACAAAGGCCACCTCAAAAGGAAGATGGTTCAACAAATCCAAGCTTTTCTCCAGAAAAAAAAATAGAGAGAGTATACTTTTATTTTTGAAGCAGATTTTTCCCTGTTCCATTTTTCTGCTTATTGGAACTCACCCAAAATGCAGCATTGCAAACTGACAATGTTAAAAATTAATTTGCTGCCTGCCATTATTTTATTAAGAGAATAATTATAAATGTTAGGTCATATATATATATATATATATATATATAATATTATATATATTATATAATCCATAAGATACACACACACACACACACACACACACACCACAAACACACACAACACACAACACAGAACACTATAAAATCTAAATGCATATGTGAAGCCTTATTATTACCAGTGCCTTCTCATTTGAAGATGACCTTAATCAACATGACCTTTTACATTCAGGAGAAATTGGGGATGTTATCTTCAACGTGGCTAAGTGACCCCTGGCAATCATGGGGTTAACCTGCCCTACACCACGTTTAGTGACCGGTTTACCTTCACCAAGTAACCTTCTCAAGACGGATTCAGATGGGGTTACAATGTGAGGTAACTGTGAGCATCAAATAAAGACCCCCTGAACAGTTTCGGTGAGATAGTAAATTTTTAATAGTAGGTCTATATTGAAAAGTTTCCCACTTGAAACCTCAGTGTTCCTTCAATATCCTATAGAAAAGCCTCCGTTCCCCTGCATGCTGACAATGCCAAGTACATACCTACCCCGTCCTATAATAATTAATTCTAGATTGCTAAAGCTGTAGCACTTTCCAAATCCCAATTTGCACACACACAAAAACGACCTATATTAAGAGGTTGTGCTGTGTCACAATACACAACTGGATCTGCGATCAGTTGATCATGTTACTGAAGTGTTTTTTTTTTTCTCTCACTTGATCTTTTTTCCCCCTAAAACAATCCCCATCAGATTTAGCTATTAAAAAAAAATGCATTTTCAGAAACCCAGCAGATTAAAACTGGTAAGAAAAAAGAAGGAATACAGCTTGCTGCAGAGTGAAGCCCTCTTTCCCAAATTTGATAGCACAGGATTCAGATTATTTCATGTAAAAAGCTGAGACAGTGATTAGTTACCATGGTGAATAATAATTATTATTTATTTCCGGGTTTCTTTTTGGATTTTTTTTTTTTTTTTAGGAACTGTTTCCTGTTTGATTGTTTTGTGGGTCTGATTTTTGTTGTTAGTTAAGGAGAAATCATATATACTGCTGGCACTGTAATATATACAACACCACACAACAGACCATACGATACCGGTTGCAACAAGACCAATCCAAGGGACAGCTCGCAGGTAAGTAACTCATCAAGGACGCACGCAGGTAAGTAATCATCACAACTGGGACAAGGCACCACGCAGGTAAGTAACTCATCATAAATATTTCTATATTTGATAGAAGACACAAAAACCGACGTTTCGGTCCCACTGGGGGACCGAAACGTCGTTTTTTGTGTCTTCTATCAAATATAGAAAAGGTTTATCGTTTAGATGAGTTACTTACCTGCGTGCTGTCCCTTGATGATTTACTTACTGCGTGCGTCTGTCCCTTGATGAGTTATCTACTTTTGTCTTGTGATTGCTCCGTCCCTTGATGAGGTTACTTACTTACGCGTGCTGTCCCTTGATGAGTTACTTACTTGCGTGCGGTCCCTTGATGAGTTTGACTTACCTGCGTCATGCGCTGTCCCTTGATGAGTTACTTCTTGCGTGCTGTCCTATGATGTTATACCTGGGTGTATTGATAGTTACTTACTGCGGCTTTCTGATTCCTTGATGAGTTACTACTGCTGGGGCTGTCCCTTGATGAGTTACTTCCTTGCGTTCTGTCCCTTGATGAGTTACTTACTTGCGTGCGCTGTCCCTTGATGAGTTACTTACTGCTTGTGCTGTCCGCTTGTATGAGTTACTTACTTGCGTGCGTGTCCCTTGATGAGTTACTTACTGCGTGCTGTCCCTTGATGAGTTCTTATTATGGGTGCTGTCCCTTGGATGAGTTATCTTACTTGCGTGCTGTGCTTCCCTTGATGATTACTTACTTGCGTTGCGTCACTTGATGAGGTTAATTAATACGATGATTGTACATTGAGAGATAGTTAACATTACATGAGTGATGTCACTTGTGATCGTTAATTAATGGAGGATCTGGATGGAAGATTGGCATGTGCAATGTTGATCAGGACAGTGCGTATGGCAGTCTGTGACTAACTATGGATCCGAGGTTGACTGGACAGGCGTGTAGGCTGCTACCTTGATGACGTGAGTTAGACCTGTACCTGATTGCTGTCCACTTGACTAGGCAGTTACCGACTCTTGCGTTGCTGTCCCGTAGATGAGCTACTTACCTGCGTATTCCCTTGATGTACCCGTTAACTACGCGTGGCGGTGTCCCTTTGATGAGTTATCTTGACAGCCGAGTGATTCGTCCCTTGGTGTCGTGTTGATGCGCCGTTATGTAGGATGGGGGTCTACTGCTTTTCGGTGGACTGTCCCGTACTTTCGCGACTTTCGTATGGAAATCAGACAGAGCTATCACAAAAACCCAACATTATTGTTGCACCCATCAATTGAAACTATTGTGTTCTTTTCCTCTTTCTTTTTTTTGTGAACAGGAGGTGAAATCGGGAGTTATCTCATATAGTATACTGCTACTATATGTATCTTAGACACAATAAAAACACACAAATATATATATATTACTTACACACCACACACAACAGCACACGACACACATGATATATGATATATATATATGATATAGCACTTCATTTAGTTATTTGAATGATTGTCATTGATTTCTCATAATATATAGATAACTATTATATGATCGTACTATTGACTTGCAGGTTACAGGCGTTAATTATTGATTTAATAATGCTGAACATAAGATGAGCCAAAGGTCTCTCTACACCTTGACAAAGACTTCTGATAAATCAGTGACGTTTATTTATTTGGTAATGCACAATATACTGTATATCATAGAGGTTTAATGGTCCCCCTTTTACTATTAAGGTCCATTTGTATGCAACGTTCATTCAGGGAAATACAAAGATAGAGAGGCTTAGAAATGACATGCTTTTTTCCCCTTCTAACTTTGAGATCTTTCTTTAATATAAATACGTTCAGTGTTGCTTCAAAGTCAACACACAGGCATGGGGAGTTCAAAAACATTGAAAAGTTTATTATTTCTAGATCATCTTGAACCTGCTAGGATGGGAAGAATGTTTTTTTTTTTTTTATACATAAAACCCCACAGGAAAATGAGTATTTTTATGGCATAAACCAGGCAGGAAATAATTTGATCCATATGTTGAAATAAAGTACAAATATTTGGAGCAGGATGTAGATAATTTGTTATGTTTCATTTCACGTCCAAAACAATGGCATTTATTGTTTGCTGACAATATCAGTGTTTTCACAGCTGCCTTGCTCTTTTTAAATCTCTACCTGGGTATTTTCAGTACAGTTAGGTTTGCTGGCCAGATAACACACATTTGTGATCTTTTATTATTCTTGGCCAGGCTTTCTGAATGCTGAATAAAACACCCTTGTTTCAGGGTGCTATCTACTGTACTTTCATTTATAGTCACTTGCCCACAAATCCTATACATGCAGAAGGAAGCGTATGAGCAGGTATTGCTGCTTTTAGTGGCATATTAACCCCTGGATTGCCATGGCAGAGAAGGGGGATTCATTCTCACTGCACAAACCTTTTCCTACTCCACCTCACACCATTGGACTTGTCTCAGTTCAGCAAATGTTGGCTGCAGAAATAGGTGATGCCATATCTTGTTTTTTTTTTTTTTATAACTCACACTTTATTTGTCTGCACCATTTTTTTTTTAACACATGAAGTGCCACAGAAAATTTAAGTGAATGCATTTAATAGATGACGGGGATCCAGCTGCTACCCTTGAGATATACTATAGGGTCTCTTGCCGCTTTGATGTGTAAGGCTGCGCTTATAGTGCCGGCGACGGCGCGTCAAAATAAATGCATTGCCGCCGTCGCGTGCGCTTAAAGCGCGACACGACGGAGCGACGGCTTGGTCGGGATCGCTGGAAGTCATCTCAATTTGATTTTTCCAGCGACGCAGCCTGACGTCACGGTCGCCGGCACTATAAGCGCAGCCTTACTGTGAATGCATTAGGTATTACCCAAATACCTTAAATGCAGGATCTACCTAAAGAAGGTTATCTTAAACCTTATACTCTTTTAAATGATCTTTTCACCCCCCCCCCCCTCTCCTCACCCCACATAACATATAACACAATATAAATAAAATAAATAAGATGTAGGGTTTCTATTCAATATGGCATCCCCCCCCCCCCAGCCCCCCACCCCCGATCAGCTAACCATGTGCAACCTCTCCTTTGAAACATCCCAGGAATTTGCAGCCAGCCCGGCTTTTAAAATAACTCCTGGGAGGGAGGAGGGGTAAGTTACACCCGTTGCCGTGGAGGTCTGGGCGCACTAATTAAAATGTTACTCCTGTGCCTTTAAGTGTCCCTCCCCTAGGACTCGATCCAGACAGTGACGTCACCGAGCAGTCTGGAACGAGACTGATGGATGCCTCGGCCAATGAGAAGTTGAGCCGGCCGGGGGGTGGTGTGTTGATAGGCTGGCTGCACCTTGGCTGGCCAATCAGGGAGTGGAGGGCGTGGCTGGGTGACATGCTGGGATAAATCCACGTGGTGGCTGTCTGTACACACAGACACAATTCATTATCATTATAGTGCTGGGTAACCTCAGTGTGACCCAGACTTATCACATAGGAATTAATAATATGCAACTACCAATAAAGCAGCATTTATTATTATTAGGAGTAGTATTACTATTAATATTAGAAGTATTATTAATATGTGCTAATATATATTTTATTAATGTTATTAGTATTCTCATTTGTTACTATCAGCATCATCGTTGTTATTATTAATATGATTATTGGTATTAGAATTATCATTATTATTATGCTTTTAATTTTATAGCACTTAGCCACATAACATGCCATGTAGATTGTTAGCTCTCCGGGGCAGAGATTTCCTTTCCTATTGTCTGATGTACTTATTGTATTTCAGTCTGTGTATTGTAGGTTTATTAAAACGCTGCTTATGTTGTTGGCGCCATCAAAATAAAAATATACATACATATAACATCTCTTATTCATCCATATGTAATGGGGAGGTAGATATTTTTACGCTTACACACCTACACTTATCCAGTGTGAATTTATTTGAAAAAGATCCCCGTGTATCTTTTAGGCATGAAACTTGGGAAAATTAGGTCGAAAAAGATCTGTTTCTCCTATGGGACAGAGAGAGCATGGGTCCAACATTAACGCACGTTATTAACACATGCGCTAATAACGCATCTCTCATGTGCGTTACCAAAAGCTAATGCACATCTTGTTGTAATATTGAGAAATTTAATATTTTAACATTACATTTTTCCATTATTTATAGTGTCCATCCTTCATTTGTTCACATTAACCAAAATTAAATATTAATTAATATTGATGAGATATGTATGGATATACATTGCTGTGCAAAAACACTTGCTACAGTCGTTTTTACATTATATACCATATTAGTTCACACATTTGTATCATGTAAACAGACACGCTGCTAAGAGGCGCAGACCTTTTCACTAATGTAAACTACAAACAACAATGCTTGATTTAAAAGAAGTGTCCCAGTTGCAAAACTAGAGCAAGAAACACCCCCATATTTGTCCCAGGAAAATATCCTATTTCAGCCATTTGCGGGGACAAATTTCCTGCTGTATTATATTATTTGTTTGCTCTAGATGTCCCTATTTTGCCCCTTGGAGACTCGTATAAACACCTACATAAAAGATGGAGGTGTATCAAAGTAAAGAAAGGGCACAGAAAAGTGTGTTTTGACGCTTTGCTCGGTCTTCTGCTCGCGTTTTTGTGTCAAATGTTTCAAAGCGTTTGACGCAACTCGCGGGCCAGAAAAGTCGACGTCACCTCAGATGTGACAGATTTTTCTGAATGCAAATACACGATACAAAAGTGACGCATGGAGACGCAGAATTTGAAACATCTCATTGTAATGACTGCGTGTCATGTGACTCAACCCTAAGCCCTCCTATTGAACTTGATGGACGTGCCTTTTTTGAAGCTCATTTACCATGTATCTATGAATCTATGTAACTATTGTCACTCCCCAAATAGCAACGTGATCCCCACAACGCAAAACATGGGGCACAGAACCTGATACGTTGACACAAAGAGACGCAAGATGAAAATGTTGCCATTTGTGTCTATTTTGTTTGGATTTTGACTTGATACATCTCCCTCCCAGGTCCTGCACTTATGTAAGCTACTTTTACAAATAACCCTCCTTGTGTGACCTAAATCTTCCATGCCTCTCTTTTCGGTACGTGCTTTTTGTTGTCCGCAGGTAGCTTTGTTCCACAATCGCTCCGTTCATATTTGCCAGGCGTGCATTTTTTTCGAGTCCTTGGTGTGGGTGAAAACAGTAAATGTTTGTGCATGAAAAAAATCAGGATTTCCGCCTACGCTGTTGTCCTTTTCTTCACAGCAGCTGATAAACGATACAAACCAAAAAGGTACAAGTTGTACTTTTGGGGGGGGGGGGGGGGGGATAATATCACTTCTAAAGATCTAGATGTCCTGGGCTGAAAAAAAAACAAGTATGGATGCTGGGATAATGCTGTCTATAATAACTCTATTTCATGCAACGCTTTTCTTCCAATGGGACTCAAAGTGTTTCCCCAATTACAACACGGCAGGTAGCACTATACATAGGATACAGGTGCAGCCGTTGTACTATGGAGCTTTCGATCCTTGTTGTGTTGCTCCAGGGAAGAAAAGTGGCTCACTCAAGGTCACTATGTTGGATGTGGGACACAGGCTTCCTATGTGTCCAAGTCAGCACCTTTACTCACTGAGACAGCCCTTTCCCATCTTCAGCTTGTTCACATCAAAATATAAGTATATATACAGTAATAATCATTTTATTTCACCTGGAGCTTTTCTCCCAATGGGACGGGGAGCATTGCAGAATTACAGTATAGTACGAAGCACATAGGGTTTCTTACAGACATGGTCCCTGCCTGGATGGGCTGACAATTGATGTTTTTGAGGCACAGGGAGGTGACGTGACTTGCCAAGGTCCTGACACCAGGAATTTGAACCAGGATCTCCTGATTCAAGTCTCAATGTTGACAGTCAGTGGCTTTACTTGCTGAGCCACTTCCTCTCAATATGGTTTATCATGGTTTATCATGGTTTATCATGGTTGGCTGGTAAAACATTGGTGTCCATAGTGAATTCTGCAAAGCAATTTGAACCCTACATATTCCATACAGTACTACTTGTAACAGCCCATGACTCTGGATGGTCTGCTTTATCCAGAGGTTTTGGGGGGGGGGGGGACTGGAGGGGGGGGAGAATAGCTGCTTTATCTATCATATTCCAAAATGTGCACTAGCTATGTCAGCAGAAAACTGGAATCAAAGCAGTAAAGACAACTTATAAAAACCCAGGCAAGTATTTAATATGCGTGCTTCATCATAATCCATTTCGTTTTAGATTTGGGCTAATGCAGCTTTTTCTACCCTGGATTTAGAGTTATTTCACTATTTCAAAACAGTTGTCTTGTATTCATCATTTTCCATCTACCCATTACATGTTGATATTTCACCTTCTTTCGCACTTGGTTTAATGTACGCAAGTGAGAGTGTGAATGGAGCCACGAGAGCGAGTATGAGGCGAAACATCTGCAGTCCCATTGAAATGTTCAGTTAATATTCTCCAAACTGCGACAGTATAAAGTGATAAGGAAGGAGAGCACATACGGTGCTTCCAGGCTTCTGCGTGCAGCACCGACGGGGAAAAAATCAGACTCTACCGGTCTCAGCTGCACCACGGGTGGGGCAACTCCAGTCCTCAAGGGCCAACAAACAGGTCAGGTTTTCAGGATATCCCTGCTTCCGCACAGATGGCTCAATCAGTCTCAGCTTCAGCACAGGTGGCTCAATCAGTGTCTCAGGCTGAGCCACTTGTGCTGAAGCAGGGATATCCTGAAAACCTGGCCTGTTGGTGGCCCTTGATGACTGGAGTTGCCCACCCCTGAGCTTACAGCCTGGGATGCAGGGCTGACTCAGTGAGTACAAACACAGCCATGAAAGGGTGATCCCTGCCATTGGCTTTCATGGCAGGTGTCGCTGATTCGGCAGCAGTGGCTCTGATTACGCTTCGATGACAAACCCTGTCACTGACTGCAGAACAACAGGAGGCCGTCGCGAACTCCCAGTGTCAGCTCCTTGTGACCTCGGTAAGGTCACTTTAACCCTCAGGCACTCAACATAGATTGCAAGCTCTTCAGGGGAGGGACTGTGCCTGCTGCTTACTGTGTGTAATCACGTGAAGGGATTTGAATGCCATTGGGAGCAAGGCATTATATGCAATAAAGTTATTATAACAAGGCCAGAAAAAGCCCTGATTGTGAGGAAGTATTCTGGTGTTAGTCTTTACTCGCAGGTATTGTGTAATAAAAATAACGTTATTTCATATAGCGCGCTTCTCCCAATGGGACACAAATTGCGTCACAATTACAGTAAAGCATGCAGTACGCAGCACATAGGAATATTACAGACACAGTCCCTGTCCCGCAGAGCTTACAATCTATGTTTTTGGTGCCTGAGGCACAGGGAGATAAAGTGACTCGCCCAAGGTCACAAGGAGCCGACACCGGGAATTGAACCAGGCTCCCCTGCTGCACACTCAGTGTCCTTGTGATCAGAGTCAGTGTCGTTACTCGCTGAGCCACTCCTTCTGTCCACACATCCGAATACAGGGGCACACAAACTTTTTTTTCTGCGCCCCCCTGCCTGCTCCTCTACGTTCTTAGCCCCACCCACCCCTCCTTACCACGACGCGGCATCAAATGACGCCGCGGGGTCACGTGACGTCACATCATGTGACCCGCAGCGTCATTTGACCCCGCGTTGCCATGGGCACGAGTGACGCCCCGAGTCCAGGTAAATTGCAGGGACCTCACGCGATCCCCCGGCATTTAGTTTAAATGCCTCGGTGAAGTGCGCGGGGGCCTCTGCAACCGCAATGGCCCCCCTCTTTGCGCACCGCTGTACTAATACATACTGCTATGCCTTCTGCTCCTTAAAATGCTACAGTAAAGGGGCATGGCATAGTACTCAAATAACCCTTTGTTGCCAGCCTCTAATATGTTGCTTATTACTTGGCAGCAAAGACGTAAAACATTTTTTCCTCCACATAATACCTGTATCCTGTCTAATAAAAGACATTATTTTTATGCTGTAGCATCTTAGAGATATCTGCTAGTATTTTATGGTGTGAATAAAATGGGTGCTGTTCCCTCTTGTGCGAAATAAAGAATAACATGTGTAGTCACCAAGGTTACATCTTAAAGTGAAGAAAAAAAACACATTGCTGCTAAATGTTTACAGGAGTATGCTGTTTTATTGTGTTTCACTGTGTTAAAGAGGCAATCCAAGCTGGTGATTTTTTTAAATGTTATAGAGGGTTGAAGCAGGGGGGGCTCCGGAGCTGAACGCCGTTAATTTCAGCTCCGGGGACCCCCTGTTTCTGGAGATATTTACGTCCGTAGGGGGTGCCAGTGGCCGCTCCGCTCGGCTAACAGGGGTTCACGTAATGGCTGCTGTTCTAAGCTCCCGCGCCCTGCCGGCCAATAGGAAGCTGTGATGTCATCAGGCTCGGCTTCCTATTGGCCCACGTGATGCAGGAGATTTAAACTCTGCAGAGTTACTGGCAGCCCCCTTGGAGGTCTGTACCACTGAAAGCAGGGGGTCATCCGAGCTGAAATGAATGGGGTTCAGTTCCAGAGACCCCCTGCTTCAAACCTATGTTATAATCAGTAATAAATTTAAAAAAAGAAGCAGGAATTGCTTTTTTAATAATGTTATATGTTGAATAATTAAAACTTTTCAGAGGATTGTACCTTTAAAGCTGGAGACCAAGTAATATCCCACGTGTTTTTTTTATTAAATAAATCAGTTCAGTACTGTGAGAAAATACTTGTAGCATTTTTTAAACAACTCTGAATGACATTTTTAATGTATTATAATGTAACAAGCATTTTTTGTTTCTATAGCAACCATTTACAAAGCCACATCCCCTTCCTCTTCTGAAACAGGCTCTGGCACACCCCTTTTTGAGACCTGCCCTCTCTCTAGCAGTGCACCAATTATATCTAGTGACTGCCTGGTCACATGATCGTCCACACAAAACGTTGCATCTTTGGTCCTCTTCTGCTGCACTGACAGCCATTTAGTGAACCCCGGAGCCGAATCTTCAGCGATCGATCACAGGAGAACAGATCGATTGGCAACTTAGCTAATCACTTACCATTGTGTGGATTGTATTGATGCGCATATTAAAGGGGAGCAAAAAAAAAAAAAGGCAGCTTGGACTGTTCCTGGAGAGATACCAACATTTCTATCTTTAGATGACCATTAATGTTTTATAAAGCCCCCTCTTAGCCCCCTCACCCAGATACCAGCTTAAATTGGTCAATGCTGCCACTTTTTGGATCACGACTAGCAGGGCCTTCTACCAGCGCCAGAGAACTGATTGAGCGAACAGCAGAGGTTAATCCGAGCTGTGCTCTAAAATATCTCCTAGAAAAGGGAGCAAGATGTCCTCTCCACATTTGTGCCTTGGTAATTACCTGCCAGATAGAGTTTGCAGCATTGCTTGATCGGCAGGGAGGTTGTGTGGAGGCGTCTATGCTTAATGACGAGGACCATGGAAGTGGGATACACAGATTCAGGACCTTGGGGAGGTGGCCAACAGTGTAGCATGGGTTTGGGTTGCGAACTTACTGGGAATGTGTGTTTTTAAATATCAACTGGTAACAATTGCTTGGAGGTCTGCTGCCTCCTCCTTTCTTTTAAAGGAGCAATCCATGCAATATCCTGCACGTGTGTTTGTTTTAAATAAATCAGCGCTGTACTATGAGAAAATATTTGTAGCATTTAAAAAAAAAAAAAAAAAACAACAACTCTGAATGACATTTTAATGTATTGTAATGTAACAAGCAATTTTTGTTTCTGTAGCAACCATTTACAAAGTCACATCCCCTTCCTCTTCTGAAACAGGCTCTGGCACACCCCTTTTTGAGCCCTGCCCTCTCTCTAGCAGAGCACCAATTGTATCTAGTGACTGCCTGGTCACATGATCTTCCCCACAGAACTTTGCATCTTTGGTGCTCTTCTGCTGCACTGACTGCCATTTAGTGAACCCTTGAGCCGAATCTTCAGCGATCGATCACAGGAGAACGGATCGATCGGCAACTAAGCTAATTACTTATCTTTGTGGGGATTGTATTGATGCGCATATTAAAGGGAGAAAAATAACGGCAGCTTGAACGGCTGCGTTCAAGGCGCGATGCATGCAATATACTACCTGTATTTTGTAATAAATACGTTCTGTAGTATAAGATAATACTTACTGCATTTTTTAAAATGAAACTCTTAATGTCATTTTTAATGTGTTTTAATATACTGAGCCTCCTTTGATTTCTATATCAGGATTTATCCCACCTCCCCAGCAGTGCAAGATCTTTGTTACACGTTCCTGTTTGTGATAATTTGTTGCCAATGTTCCCAGCAGCTTGAGCTGCAAACTGTAATAATAATCAATGTTACCTTAGTAATATCAGGATACATTGTAGCTGCAGAGTTACACTGACTGAAGGATTGATTTGAAAGTAAAAGGCAGCCATTTAGTGAACCCTGGGACTAAGGATCGAGTATGAATCGATCGGCAGCTTAGCTAATTAGTTTTCAATAAAGGTGATCAAACGCTGCGTATATTAAAACAAAACAAAAAAATACGTTTTTGTAAAGTGCTGCATGGATTGCCTCTTTAAAGCTGCAGTTCAGTCTTTTTTTAATTTTTAATTTTTATTTATTTTTTTACTTCAATAGTTTCATGTGTGCAATCTCTAATTACCTAAAGAACTGTATAGCTGCAGGTCAATTCGTTCTCCATGTATTGATCGGCAAAATTTGGTGACATAATTAGTGAAGGGATCTGTTTATATTCTGCTTGTCTGTCAGTGGAAGCTCATGAATATTCATGAGCAATCCTGCACTGACATGTGCAAGAGGGAGGGCAGGGCTGACAAAGGGGTGTGCCAGGGCTTGTGACAGGACACAAAGGGGCAGTGCCTTAGCAAATGGCTGTTAAAATAGAATACAAGAAAATTGGTCTTTCAAAGTTGTTTTTTTAAAAACAGAAAATGCTAAAAGTATTTTTTCTTACTACAGAACTGATTTATTAAAAAAACACACATGCGGGATATTGACTGAACTGCAGCTTTAATCTCACCCAGCCCACTTGTAAGTAGCAAGTCCTGGGGCACACCTGTGAATGACCAGCCTATTGAGACATCTCTTCCTCCCTGAGAGAGGTAGTGTAGGACCGGCAGAAAAGGCCAGTCACGTAGTTACAGGCTTTTAATGCTTTGGCCGAAGGATTTAATCAAATGACCCTTACTTAGGAGAAGAACAACAGATAGTATGTAACTAAATAGTTAGTCTTATTGAAGGTAGCACTGTTTTTGTTGTTGTTGTTATTTTGTGTTGAATCATAGAGCAAACTCATAACGCTGACACTAAATAGGGGGTCGTCCCCCATAATTGTAGGACCGTGAGTTGGACAAACATAGGTGCAAGACACTTTGAATGGGGGATCTCTAACCCAGTGGTTTCCAACCTTTTTTTTAGTTAAGGAACCCCAAGTGAAATTCGGAGGAACCCCCAACCATCTCTAATAGCAACTCTGATCAGATATAATATACATAATTCTGTATTTGATACCATTTTCAAATGGCCAGAAAATGACAGGGTGTAAAGGGTTGCGGTCCAGGCTTTGGCTGAACTCGCCCTTACTTGGCTGCTGTGGACATTTTGGTTACTGGCAGCCTGCTTTATTGGCGGCACCAGTTCCAGGGCTTAAATAGCAGCCAGGGACTCGCAGTCCCCGCCCGAGCATTGTATGCATTTCGCTGTGTGCTGGGCCCCCTTGTGTTCTGATTCTTGAGTCTGCCCTGTTCCCGAACCCTCCCTGTTCTTTTGGATTCCCTGTTGCCGACCTCAGCCTGTGACCCCGACCACCGTTCCTGTGCCGCCTGCCTTGACCCCAGACTGTACCCGGACTTGCACCTTTGCCGCCTGCCTTGGCCTCTGCCTGGATCACGACTACTCTAACTGGACTCTGTCCCCTGACTCCGGTCGGTGATCTTATAACCCCCTACCTTAGCCCTGCGGGTCCGCTTCCTATTCAGAGACGAGCAACGTTACACAGGGAACCCTTTAGGGATACCCGGGGGAACCCAAGGGTTCCTAGGAACCCTGGTTGAAAAACACTGCTCGAACCTAACGACCAGGTCTAATTTATACCGATGAGCTCAAAGTGGGCGTTCACACATTAAATTGCCCCTGTCTTACGTTCGCCGAGTTTGAATAATGACTGTCCTTAATTTGAAAGCACTTGTTAATTATACGCCAGCAGGGACCAGGTGCAAATTTACACTTTAAGAACCCACCATTTCCAGCATTTGGATTAGGAAACCGTGGCTGCCATCGCTGCATTATACCTATGCAGCCGCTACCTGGCAAAGCTCGTCCTTCAGGAAAGTAGAAGGGGGAGTTTATAGGGTTAATGCATTTGGAAGCTTGACTTCCGCACTGTTAAAGAGGCTCTTCTGGCTACACTGTTTTTTGTGTGTATGTTTGTTTTTTATTATTAAATCCTGGGTATGATGCAAAGGGGTCTCCGTGGCTGAACCACGTGGATTTCAGTCCCGGGAACCCCCTGCTTCTTGTGATACTAAGCTTCATAGGTGCCGCTGTTAGCAGGGCCGTTCTAAGACCTAGGCACTTTTACTTCTAGAGGCCGGTGTCCCCGATATTTTTACTCGTTTTTATGCTAATTTCATCGTTTGCGTGTTTCTTTCGATACTAGCGATATTTATTTGGCATCGATACTTTTGTTTCGATCTTTAAAGGTATCGATACTTCGAAGGCATTTTAAATTAAAATTGGCTGTTTTCTCTTATTTTGTGATTTTTTTTTTGTTTTAGGTATTTTTTTCAAGTGAAATATTGTAGGCCCTAAAAGGTTTGTAGCCCCCTAGGCACTGCGCCTAGTCGGCCTAATGTATAAGGCGGCCCTGGCTGTTTGGAGCACCGCTGGGTTCACAATATGTCGGTTTAAAAGTCCTGTATCCTGCGGGTAAAATATTAAATCGTGACGTCATCCCTTGTGTCTTCCTATTGGCCCATGTGGCGTGGGAGTGTTAAACTGCAAAGAGACACAGCCACCCCCCTACGGAGGTAAGTAGGTAAGTATCTGGGGAAGCAGGGGGACGCCGGAGCTGAAATTAACGCGGCTCATCTCCAGAGACCCCCTGCTTCAACTCAATTAAAAAAAATAAAAAATAACACACATACTGTCGCCTGGAGTACAGTACTCCTTTAAGAGCGCGCTTTCTTTTTGTCACAGCGTACTGGCTCCATGCTCTGTCCGCCATGTTTCAGAGCTTGCTTCTGCTATGCGGAGCTGTAACACATTGCGCTCGAGGTCCACCAAGAGGTCAGGTCTTAAGGCTATCCCTGCTTCAGCACAGGTGGTCAATCAATGGCTCAGTCGAAAGACTGAGTCGAAAATCTGACCTGGTGGTGGCCCTTGAGGACTGCAGTTTGCCACGCCTGGGCTGCAGGACCATTGCTCACATGACCTTTGACCAAACTTATTCCATAAATCAAACCATACTCAGGCTAATAAAACAGTGTGCGTTGGCATAGCTGGCGAGGCCCAAGTGAGTGAGGATAGAAACGTCTGGGGGTCGAATAAGTAAAAAGTCATGAAATTCAAGGCCTAATACCGCGTGAGAGAGGTCACGTCCAAATGAACGAGACTTGGCAGGTCTGACTCTCTACTGGAGGTTTGTATTTCTAATAGCGTCTCGTGGATTGTCGGTATTGGGACCTCTTGGAGTATTATGTTGGGCTTGTTGGACGCCATGTACTGGTTCTTCCTTGTATTGCGTGTATTGGGTTCTTGCTTACACCCATGAGCCTTGGCTTAGAACCAACGTGTCTTCTCCTCGCCCCTTTGCTGACCTGACCTTCTTCCCGCTGCCACCACCACCACGACTGCTCTGCATATTCTTTCAAAGTTCTCTCCACCTCCTGTGTGCATCAGATCTTTCCATCGCCTACTTCCTATTCCCAGTTGATTATGCTTCGCAGAGTAAGGAAATCTCATTATACAAATAGGTTGTTCAGGCTTCTGATCCGCACACAAGGGAAAGTGCATCACGAGTGATTTGGGTTCGGCTGATAGAAATTATTAAAGAGCAGAATGAAGACCCTGCTAGATTCTACCCCCCCCACCCCCTTCCTTTCCAGACTCCGGTTTCGTGCTTGGCTGGTCAGGACTCTGGGTGGCAATCAGCCAAGTCTGAATAAGGCTCCTGCATTAGAGAGACTCCGTTGTGTAAAGATGGGGCTGGGGAACCTGCGTTCAGCCGGCGTCTACATTTTAAAAGGAGCATTGCCTTCGTTAGCCGCCTGCAAAGTAGCTCATGGACTTGGTTAGCGCTGAAGGGCAGCACATCTGTTTACTTAGGGGGGCAATTAAACGGGAGCTTGGAGGGAGCCCGTTTTTGAGCCAGTTTTGATGCATAATGGAGAGATCTACCCAGGCCCTTGTTTAACCCCTTCACACCAGTAGCCTGCCCATTATTTTCATTCACCCCTTCAGTGCCATATAGAGTCAATACAGAGTACGCCATGTAGGCTGGGGCCCAGGGGCCCTTATGATGTACACCGTATGGCTATGCCATCGAGTTCTGCTCATTTTCTAGGGAGCTTGGCAGTCAGCGCGACCGTAACGGGAGGGGGGGGGGGCGACCCTTTTGCCATGAACATCACCGGAAAGAGGAAACTATCGCGTGTGCGCTCAGGAGACACATCTCGTGGTCGCCAGTGGCGTCAGAGGTGGCAGGACCCTCTGCCACTGAAGGGGCTACACCTTCTTTTAAGATTGTCCTTCTGTTAGCAATTAGATTGTAAGCTCTTCGGGGCAGGGACTCCGTTTCATAAATGTCACTTTTATGTCTGAAGCGCTTCTCCCCTTTACGTGTTATTTGTATTATTTGTTATGTATATGATTGCCACGTGTATTACTGCTCTGAAGCGCTGTGTACATTAATGGCGCGATATAAATAAAGATATACGTACATACATACTTGACGTCCGGTACCGAGGAGGAATCGGGCTCAAAATGTATATTGCTCTGTTTTTACTGTCTGCTTCAACCCGATAGCAAAAACAGGCAAACGTCTGTGTTAGAAAATCACTCGGAGTGGGTTTCATTTACCAAGTCTTCATTACAGAGAATCTGATAAAACACAGACATAAACCACTCGGTTAAAATGATTATTTCCGAGCCTCCTAAAAACTTGCCGCTGTTGGGAAATACGTTAGCAGTGCTTAATAATTCAGTGCCGATTACTGCCGTTGGCAAAATGCTGCAGACGCCTTCCAGAGTTTTGGGCGCAGCGTATATGCGCGCTATGTCTGGAGATATTCTGAAATATCTTCTGCAGTTTGGAGCTACAGCAGCAATTCCCCCCATTGAGAGGATCTGTCGGAGCTGAAGGACGCTATTCCTATCTCGCGGGACTCGCCGGTTCATTGTATATTTACCTGTTTAGGTGCCGGTAAAATGAAAGCAAAACATGGCTGCCAGGGCCCGTCAAAGACAAAAAAGGCCTAGTGCTACGTCTAAGGCAGTGCCTATAGTGCCGTCTATGGCGACGGCGACACGGCGGGTGACGTCACCCGTCGCCACCGGCGAAAAGTTATGTTTCGCCGGGCGGCCGGGTCGCGGGATTCCGGCAATTTGATTTGCTGAAGGGCCGTCACGTGACGCGACAGCCCTTGAAAAATCTAATTTTGCCGGCTTCCAGTTTCCGTGACGGCAACGTCGCTTCATCGTGCGCACTATAAGCGCACGCAGTGGCGGCAATGTATTTGTTTTCAGGCGAAGTCGCTTTGTCGCCGTCGCACGCACTACAAGCGCACGCGGCGGAAATGTATTTGTTTTCGGGCGACGTTGCGTCGCCGTCACCGGCACTCTAAGCGCGGCCTATTATGGACTTGACATATTATATAGTTAAGTACTTATCTGTATATCTTCTCATAAGCAAGGGTCATTTAGCTCGTTGGCCAAAGTGTTTTAAGGGTTGTCCAATAGAAAGCCACAATGTTATGCTCTGATGACACGGCGGCTTCCTATTGGGCAGTGGGAGTGAGGCTTGGATAGCAGCCATATTGAATGCCTAAGCGGGACTAGAAACATTGGCACATATGGTAAATGTCGGGAACAGGGGTGTCCCTAGAGCTAAGAATAGTGAAATTCAGCCCCGAAGATCCTCCACCCAGTTTCAAATCGTAAAAGAAAAGTACAATAACATTTGAGTTGGGAGGAGGGCTGCATTAAGCTATCTCTTAAAGCAGCAGTCCCGTCCCTGCTTAAACTTTTTGACTCTCCCATTTTATGTACATAGATGGGGAGCTGGGTGGGGGGGGGGGGCTCTTCAGCTGAAATTAACACGGTTCCCAAGATACCTGTTAAGCTACCGGGGAAACAAAATGGCTGTTTATATCTCAACAAAACAACGAACTACAATTCAAATGATTGCACAGGGAAGAGGTATCTCTCTCCACAGACGGACAGAGTGTAGAAAACCCCATGGCGTGCACTCTCTGGCCTGTCTACAATATGAGAACCTAGACAATGGTGATTAGATGTACAGAGACTAGTAAGAGAGACAGCATTGCTGGGTGATGCTGTGTAGGGAGTAACAGTGTCCCCAGGTAACAAACTGAATGCAATTTTGATGGGTTAAAAACGATACTTTTCTATACTCTCTCTGTCTGTGGAGAGAGATACCTCTTTCCTGTGCTATTGTGCTACCCTAATGTACCCTAACTAACCCGTTGGCCAAGCAGGTCCCCCACTGCTCTAACAACTCAAATGATGACAGAAGCAGTAATAGTGGCAGAGAACCGGTAACACCGTTGAACTGTCCCCCACAATGCAACACCACAATGGCCCCTATTCACTAAAGTGTGCTACGCTTTAGCCCGGCCTAACTCCCGTTCCAAAACGTGCTGAAGCTTAGCAACCGTTCGTGACTATGGGTCTATGTGTTGGCACGTTGGGCGACGCATTTAGAGCTGCAGTCCCTCCAGCGCGGGCATCCCTACACACCCTCTCCTCCCTAAGTGCTTGTTCATTTGTAAAGTAATTCACTTGTAAAGTACAGGATCATTAAATAAAAGTCGATTTACAGAGCAGAGCACTGAGTTGTAAGTGTTTTGTTTCTTAAATCACAGTTACGACCCTGGCTTCAGTTCAGACGCCATTATTTGAAATTCTGACAATGATTCAGTGAGTAGCTAATCTTTCTGTGCTGTGCCTCAGTCTGGTGCAAAAGGGGAACCCACTGTCTCCCGCAGCCCCACTCCTCCTCTCTCCTCCTTTCATGCTTCCTGGTAAAATGTGGGGGTCTGCACTTGAGAAAGGAAAACATATAAACATATAAACGCATGCCCAACACAAATCCCTGCAAGGAATAGGAGAAAAACTCCGCCCCTACTAAAAAAAGGGACTAGAAAAGCCTAAAGTACATTTATCCTAAGGCAGCGTCCATAGACACAGCAGCCGTGCGGAGGCGCACGGAGGCGCGCGGAGGCGCGCGGAGGCTGAGGGAAAGCGGGTGCTTTCCCTGGCCTTCGTTCGCGCGCCATCTGGGGGCGTGTCTATGGGCGGGCCAGTGACGTCACGGAGCTGGTTCTCCTTGATTGGGCGAACCGCTCAGGTGACCGCCCGATCTGCTCAAAAAAAAAAAATCCGTTTTACTGATTTTTCACGCCACGACTTGTTCTCTGGTTGGGGGGCTAAACCGCTTCATGTGACCGCCCCTAATCTGCGCAAAAAAAATCAGTTTTGACTGATTTCACGCGCATTGCGCGCCACCTCCCGCTTCCGCGCGCACACGCCCGCACGCAGTATAGACGCGATCACTGCCTTTAGGCAGTCTGATCGCGCAGCGTGCGGACGCGTCAGCGCGGTCTGCCCTTCTATGGACGCAGCCTAATATACAAGAGATATTCAAAAGAGCAGATAAGACTTTGTATTATATACATGCCTTTTGTTGTTGTTGTTGCTGTAGACGAAAGGTCAAAGGTAATTGTGATGCGTTCTACTATATTTCTAATATGTGGGCTCTGTAACTCCCTCCTCTGTGTGTGTTACTGGAATCCTATGCTTGCACAAGAGACGTAAAGACAGGATCCGCATAGCTTGTTATACTGACGCATTAGGAGTTTTTGTCGCTTTTTTTTTTTTTTTTACCCACCATAACTTATTTAATGTGTGGGTGAAACCTACCCCAGCTTCACATCGCAGAGCCAGTATAACCAGCCTCACACTGATGAGATCCAAAAAGTCAAAACAGCTGTCTGTGAGTAGGTTTACTGGCTCTGCAATTCTTTAACCCAGGCTGTGCTGAAAAGCTGTGGAATGCGGCAGGCATAGGCTGGTAGGGCTCCATGTGAAAATGGGTAAGAAGCAAAAGGTGTGTGCTCATTTGCATATCATCACTCAGAATCCATGGCTGCAGTGGAAGCACTGTATGCCAAGAGATAATGGGGGGGGGGGGGGGGAAATCAGGGTTATAGACCTATCTGAGGCATGTGAATGTGCTCACAAGTGATATTTTATTTGGAGTTATTTAACAAATTACAGTTCAACCCCGTTATAGCGCGATCCGCTACAACGCGGATCCGCTTATAACGCGGTGCACGCGTGGCTCCCAATTTTTGTATTTATGAATACTTTACAACACGATTATTGGCGTCTTAAATACTTTATTGTACAATGCACACAATTGCACATTATTTCTAACGCGATCCGCTTATAACGCGGTATGATACTTTGAACCCCAAGCACAGCGTTATAAGGGGGTTGAGCTGTATCTAGTTGCAAACAAAGCAGGACTAAATGTACCAAAGAAAAAGGAACAATTGCTTTCTATTTTCTTTTTTTTTTTATAAATCTGGCTCTGTTTTTTTTCCCACTTCGAATAACAACCCCTCGAATGAATGACCCACTATTTTCCTAATGCCCCATTAACCAAAGCCAGCATCCCAACCCAAAGGAAACACACAGCACAAAATCAAATCTACTAAAAATGTAATATTCGTTTGTCTGGAGTCATCCGATAAAAAAAAGGGACTAATCTGATAAGAGTGGTTTGTTTTTTCCTGAAGCAAACAGCGTCCAAAATAGCAGAGCAGCTAATGCGTGCAAATTCGGAAACCTCATAGCTTAACACTGAGAGTTGGTTGCGTGCCAGCCATCATGTGGTGAAGCCCCTGCCAATGAAAATGGGTTACAGATGTTCCCTTGTTTTATATCACGACACTGCAGTAACTCACACATGCTACAGATTATAGGATGCGCCCACCACACCACACAGACGCTGCCTGTGCTGCTCACCATTATTTACGTTTCTCCCTTCCCCTTCCTACCAGCTCACGGATGCCACCTTTTAAACATCCATTGCAGGGCGAAGGTTACCCTAGCGCCGGCTTCGGAGCGCGGAAAAATCGGGAGTTGGAAAGGGGGGGTGGAGGATTTGTACAATCCGAAAACCACATGAGGTGTGTACCTCCCTCTTAATAACATGGCACCCAATGCTGGATTTACGCATAACCTAACTGAGCTTAGGGGCGTCCCGATATGAGGGACTTCAAAAATAGGGAAAAAAAATCAGTTTTGTGAATGAAACTGAAAATAATATAAGAACCTGTGAGCCAATCAGATTTGCAGTTCCCTGTAGTAAGAGAGCGGGCGGGTTTTTCCAAGTCGCTGCTGTGTGAATAGCAGAGCAACCGGCTTCGATTTTGAGCCGGTAAAGCCTGCCGGCCAGAGTCTAAGTCCAGCTTTTTTGGACCAAGTTCTCAGGAACGAACGTAGCGGATGCGGTTGGGATTTTGCGCCGATTTGAGTTCCAGGAGATTTGGAGTAACTCGCGGTCAGGAGGGACCAGGTTCCCAGAAGAGAACGTAGCGGTGGCGTGTGGAACTTTATGCCGATTTGGGTTCCAGGAGATTCCGGGATAAGTCCCGGTCAGGGTAAAACTCTCCCATAGAGTTCCCTGCACCTAGGAAAGTCTAGTTTCCCACCCCAAACCCGCAGTAAGTGTGTCTTTTTGTCTGTATTTTGTGTTCCATTGTGTGTAAGCTAATTTATGCCGAATAAACTACCATTTATTTCATGACCTTGTTTTGCTCAATGAATGATCGTGGTAAAAAAAAGGTGTAAATAACCTGGTCTCCCATGATAATCCCGAAGCAACAAAAGGGGGGCTGGGTCCCACACCGAAGTATGGCAACTAAGTCAACGCACCTCCATTCGAGTGTTTAGAGTGGGCACCAATGGAAGTACCGTATTTATGTACGACTTATAAAAACCAGTACAACGTTGGCAATAAGTGAATAAGTAGTCCCTGTGCCTGGGGGACACGAATAAAACACAGTTGTGATACAAAAGTTCCTGGCGCCCAATATTATACATCCTTGCTACCTCATCGCCCAGCCGCCTGGAGCCAGCGCACTGAGTCAAGGTAACGCATGCGGAGGAGCCAAGCATTGCACAATGATGTAATCTCCCTAGGAGCCGGGCAGGGAGGGTTCCATTTGTATATGACAATGTTACTATAATGCTTTCATGCGTTTCAGTTTCATGCTTAATATTTTCCAATGTCCCTTCAGTCAGAAAAACTCTGCACCCCTTTCAAAACCCATCTAAGGTCGTGTCCAGGGCGATTGCGTGCGCGCTCTCGAGCACCGCGACGTCACCCTCGGATGCAGCTGGGGCCTGCAGGGTTTGCGCGATGGGGGAGCGCGTTGAGGGCGTGCCGGGGGAGGTGGGGGACTGCCCATGACGTCACGTGAGCGTTTCGCCCTATTGGCTGAACCGCCCACGTGAATACGGCATCGTGCGACAAAGGCAAAAAAATGTTGTCTTGACACACGTTGCGCTTACCCACGTGCGCAGGCGCAGTATGGACACTACAATTCACCCTGGACGCGGCCTAAGGTCTTTATTTTATGAGTGGAGATGTGCGCAATGTCTCAAAGCGCTGATAATTTCACCAAATTAGTAAGATTCCAGCTAAATGTCGCCAGACAGTGTGGGAAACATGGTGTGTGCCCTATTTATAGTGTCGGCATTAACCAAATCTAGTGATTTTAGAGAATTTCGCAAATTAGCATAATAAATGAAATTTCCATGCGCGCTGACTTAATGACGGCGAATCGTCTGAAGTCTCTGACTTAACCGCAGATTTTTTTTGCACAACTAAAAACTTCGGAAATTTCACATGGTTTACGACCTCATCCGGAAGGTTCTCACATCTCTAAGCTCTTGACTTACCCGGGAATCCCTAAAGGGGTCCCTGCAATTTTCAGGTCATTTGAAAATGTAATAAATATAGAAGAATTTACAATGCATCTGATCTCAGACGCGCTATTAGAGAGGGTTGGGGTTCCTTACAATGCATCTGATCTCAGACGCGCTATTAGAGAGGGTTGGGGTTCCTTACAATGTATGTGATCTCAGACACGCTATTAGAGAGGGTTGGGGTTCCTTACAATGTATCTGATCTCAGACACGCTATTAGACAGGGTTGGGGTTCCTTACAATGCATCTGATCTCAGACGCGCTATTAGAGAGGGTCGGGGTTCCTTACAATGCATCTGATCTCAGACGCGCTATTAGAGAGGGTTGGGGTTCCATTCAATGCATCTGATCTCAGAAGCGCTATTAGAGAGTGTTGGGGTTCCTTACAATGTATCGGATCTCATACACGCTATTAGAGAGTGTTGGGGTTCCTTACAATGTATCGGATCTCAGACGCGCTATTAGAGAGGGTTGGGGTTCCTTACAATGTATCGGAACTCAGACGCGCTATTAGAGAGGGTTGGGGTTCCTTACAATGCATCTGATATGGAAGCCGCTCATAGAGAGGGTGGGGTTCCTTACAATGATCTGATCTCAGACGCGCTATTTAGAAGGAGGGGTTGGGTTCCTTACAATGCTCTGATCTCAGCGCGCTATAGAGAGGGTTTGGGGTTCCTACAATGCATATGATCTCAGACGCGCTATTAGAGAGGGTTGGGGTTCCTTACAATGTATCGGATCTCAGACGCGCTATTAGAGAGGGTTGGTGTTCCTTACAATGCATCTGGTCTCAGACGCGCTATTAGAGAGGGTTGGGGTTCCACAGAATTTCACAATATACTAATAGGGTTCCTTATCCAAAAATGTTGAGATAAAACATTGTTCTAGGACAGGGGTGCGCAAACTGGGGGGGCGAGGGATTATTTTGGGGGGGCGCAGCAGTTGCAGACGCCCCATGCTCTTCCCCGAGGCATTTAAATTAAATGCCGGGGGACCGCGCGAGGCCTCTGCAACCTCAAGTTCCCGGGATTCAGCCAGCTTCTGGTCACGTCACCATGACAACGTGGCATCAAATGACACCACGTTGTCATGTGACGTGAGGCGTCGTCATGGTAACCGGTGTCAAATGCCGTTATGGGGTCACATGACATCATGTGACCCACAGCGTCATTTGACGCTGGGGTCACGGGAGAGGGGGGGCGTAAGTGCCGGGGCCGGCACACAGGAGGGTGCAGCTCCAAAACGTTGTCCACCCCTGCTCTAGGAGATGCAACGGGAGCAAACAGGGCACAAAGCATGTTGATACATTGACTCAAAAACAGCGCAAAGATATGGCGTTTTCCCAGTATTAACTTAATGCCACAACGCCAGCTTGCAATCCTTGATAACGTACATCAACCCTCTTGACCCATCACTAAAATTCAGTGATTGCCGGTAACCATGCCTCGATCGGTGGTTTCAATTTCAGGAAAGATCTGCCACAGAAACCAGGGCGACTTCCCATGTAACAAAACACCAGCATGAGAGAGAGAGAGAGAACTGGTTGTTCAAGTAACCGAATGGCATAGATTAGTGCGTAGTGAAAACAAAAAGTATATATACACAACACAAGACAAACGCAAGACGGGGCTGTAACAACATGTCGCTGGCTGTGCAGCTTGTAGCTCAAGTCACCCAAAGAGATGAGTTACTGCAGGAGAATCCACACTTCTGGGTGTCATTGCTGCACTCCTCGGCCGTTGGGTGCTGAATAAAGCAAAAGGAAAATGGGGAATGTTGTCAGTTCTTGTATAGTGCTGCTAATTTTACAGAGACAGTCCCTGCCCCGTGGAGCTTACAATCTATGTGTTTGGTGCCTGAGGCACAGGGAGATAAAGTGACTTGCCCAAGGTCCCGACACTGGGGATTGAACCAGGCTCCCCTGCTACTAAACTCAGTGTCAGTCAGTGTCTGTCAGTGTCTGTCAGTGTCTGTCAGTGTCTTTACTCACTGAGCCGCTCCTTCGCTGCAATGTTGCAATGTTGCAATGTCGCAATAGTACAATGGTACAATGTTACAATGTTACAATGTTACAATGTTACTTTTATAGATGCTGCTTCATGGACGACTAAGGCCTCGGCCATGTTCCCTGCTTGCTTGCGGAAGCGCGCTGAGGCGCGCTCCCGCTCAGCACTGAGCCCCTACAGCCGCAATTAGAGCGGCTTTCGTAGGGGCTCACCTGCGCTTCCGCGCGCTTGCGGAAGCGCAGGTCTTAGGGGAATTTAAAATTCCCCCGCTTGCCGGCGCGACAGGCCGGTCACGTGAGCGGTTCGCCCAATGAGGGTGAACCAGCTCCGTGACGTCACTGGCCCGCCCCCGGCCAGTGACGCGCCCGCCCCCGGCTCGCCCCCTGACGGCCCGCTGACAGCGCGTGCGGTAAGCAACCGCAAGGCCAGGGAAAGCAGGGAGCATGGCCGAGGCCTAATGTAAGTGTAAGATTTGAATGGGTAAACCTTTGGAACGGCTAGTTTAAATATATCAGACAAGGTAACATACTTTCCTTTTTTGTTATCATAAATTGAGTAGACTATAGCCTAGAGCAGGGGTGTGCAAACTTTTTGCCCTGTGCCCCCCTGCCTGCTGTCTTCCAGTTCTCGCCCCCTTACCTTCTCTAGAGCATCAAATGACGCCACGGGGTCATGTGACGTCACATCACATGACCCCGTGATGTCATTTGACGCCAGGTTGCCATGGCGACACAGTGTCAAATGATTCCGCGGGTCATGTGACATCGCATCAAGTGACCCCGCAGCGGCATTTGATGACAACGCGGTGTCAAATGAGGCCGCGGGTCATGTGACAGCACATCACGTGACCCCGCAGTGGCATTTGACACCGCGTTGTCATGGCGACGCTTTGCCTGTAGCCATCTGAGTCAAGGTAAGAGAGAGTTACAGAGGCCTCGCGCGGTCCCCCCGGCATTTGTAAGCGCTGCGCCACCACAAAACACTCTCGTGCCCCCCCCCCCCCAGTTTGCCCACCCCTGGCCTATAGCGGCAATTTTTTGGGGAGAAAATGTGTGTGTTTTAGAGAGTCTTACCTTTTCTGGAACGCCCCCTCCTGCAGCGTCGCGTCAAATGATGACGCGTTGACATGACAACGCGGCGTCACATGCCATCATGACATCACTATGCCAGGGCGGAGGGCCGCCCCCTAGCAGCAGAAATGTAAGTCCGCCACTGCCAACATCTGAAGTCATTGTGTATACAGTATGTGCCTGATGTAATTAGAGAAGAGAAGATTAGTGGTTGGTTGGGAGACCTTTAAGTGGACCAACTGTACTATAGACTTCTTCATGGCGCCTCTTCTATGGATGTACATTATTTAGGGTTATAAGACTTTAATGGTAATCTAAAGAAGAGTGCCATGTTATGGGTCAGTGTCCCTCAACTCTACAAGTTCAAATATTGTGACAATTGAGAAAGACTCGCAACAATATGTCGAGAGGTAGCCCCGTAACAACACGGGTAAACAGGCTATTATTATTATTATTATTATTAAACCGTACCTTACAGATGGATATTGAATAAATGATCTGCAAGAGAAATGATACCAGGATTTTATCTACGTAGGAAAATGATTTCTTATGGGACCAATATTAGGATAATCTGTGGGAAGTGTGGGGTTAAGCGGCACGCAGTATTCAAAGAAACCAATCAAATGCTTGTCACGTTACTGGAGTATTTTAATCTAGTAACATATTTCTAAGCACAAAAATGCACAGTTGAAAAACATGGTACAGCGCAACCCCCTTATAACGCTGTGCTTGTGGTCCAAAGAATCACATCGCGCTACAAGCGGATCGCGTTAGAAATAATGTATTATTGTTTGCATTGTACAATAAAGCATTAAAGACCCCAATAATCGTGTTGTAAAGTATTCCTAAATACGAAAATTGCGAGCCACCCTCGCATCGCGTTATAAGCGGATCCACGTTGTAACGGATCGCGCTATAACGGGGTTGAGCTGCATTTGCTCATTTTGAAAGGTCTAGAAAAATTGCACGTTTTACTTACAAGAGGAAAACTCCTTACCTTATAATAAAAATGGTTGCTGATACTACCCTGCGACCTTGAGTGGCGTCAACTGTTCTCTTTGGGCATTTCAGCAGCATTTATTTCGCTGTTGTAGTCTTCTTTGTCTTTATACATAAAGAAGGCCCGGCATCGGCATATTAAAATATCCTGTAATAGACAGGGAAAGCGGTTTAACACCGTGCATCTTTATACTTTGCAGTGTAAATGTTAGTCTCTGCGGGGCGGCTGCAACAGCTGCTGAAAAATCAATTCCGTCGATTTTCCGGAGCTCGGCGCACCTGCAGAACCATCGGTGTCATGCCGGCACCAAGGAACTTAATCCACCTTTAGCATTCATTTTCAGCTGGGACTGTTGGACGTGGAGCACTTAACCCTTCGAGAGCACGATTCCCGTGCAGAGGGCGGCGCAAGATCCCCCCATGCCCCCGGCCTACGTCACTGGCTATTGCCGTGATCCGTGGCTGGTGGCGGAAGTGGCTTAAACCGAAGAGGAAGGCGTCAACTGCCCTGCAGGTCAGCGGGTCAAGAAGGGAGGTCACGGGCGCTATGTAACATTGGTTGACATACCCTACAAAATGTCAGATAGTAAAAAAGGTACACATGCGTGCAAGTACATGTACCCAAGTAGCCGGTGGGACGCTCAAGACATCTCATAGTGGAATGGGGCAGCTCGCTGCGACCTCGTCCACGCCGGTGGTTGGCCGCAGAAGGATCTTCCGCCGCCGCTGCTGCCGCCCACTTCTACGCTATAAGGTAAATGTTAGCGTAGGGGGTTCACTTAAGGGGTTTTAGCGGTTAGGGTAGGGGCTGGGGGTAAGCGGTTTTAGCGTAAGGGGATAAGGTTTTCAGGGTAGGGGGTAGCATTATTATTAGGGATTTTTCGAGTAAGGGCTAAGTTTAGGGACGTACCTTGGCGTTGAAGCGGTCGGCGGCTGGTGTCCCTGCGGCGAGGTCACTTGCAGCTAGACGGCAGCGGTGACTGAACGAAACGGCCACGACCAAATGTCCTAGACCCCCCATATAGACACCCCTATATAGACCCCCAACTCTTCATAAGACATTTACACATCAATACACCAATATCCTGCCACATTATAATATGAGCCAGTGATATCCTCAATACTTGACCTGTTGGTGGCCCTTGAGGACTGGAGTTGGCCGCCCCTGGCTTAGTGGCTCGGGAGTTCTGATTAACCTAACATTGTTTTAACATAGCTTAGTGTACCTGGGCCTGAAACACATGTTTGACGAGAATTTACTGTTACAGGCCCATATCCACCCAAGGGTGCCAAGCTTTAGCACTTCTTAACCTCTCATTCATTTCTAACAGAGTTAGGGCGTGCTAAAGCAGGGGTGCGCAAACTCTTCTCTCTTCGCCCCCCTGCCTACTCTCACACCCTGCTCGCGCCCCCTCCTAACCCTCCCCCTGCCACGCTCCGGCATCAAATGACGCAACGGGGGGGGGGGTCATGTGACGTCACGTTGCCATGGCAATGCGTGACCCCGCTGCGTCATTTGACTGCCGGGTTGCAATGGCGACGCGTCGCTGGAAAGTTAAGGTAAGTGAGGGTACGGAGGCCCGGCATTTCATTTAAATGCCTCAGTGGAAGCGCAGGGCACCTGTAACCGCCGTCCCCCGTCCTCCCCCCAGTTTGCGCACCCCTGCGCTGAAGCATAATGCCATTTAGTGAATATGGCATATCTTCACGACCGCTTTTTCATATCTATCCAAATATGCATTCTGTTGCTCGTAAGGCTGAGGCCCCAGTACCTCCGCTGCAAGCGCGCCCGCGAGACTGGCGGCGCGTGCAGCCGATTCCCCGCTCTGCAGTGAGCTGCAGGAAGAGAGACCGGGGGGAGGCGTGGCGGGGGAGTGACGGGGGGCGCGGCCATGACGTCACCCGGCAGGTTCGCCCTCATTGGCTGAACAGCCGGGGGGGGGTGTGGCTTAGCGCTCTGTCACGAGTCCTGCTCTCAATTCTATTGAGAGCAGGAGCAACTCTCGCAGCGGGTCCGGCGCTATTGAGGGGAGGGCTCTCGTCCCTGAAGCGTCCGCCACAGCGGGCGCTGCAGTAGCCAGCGGGGACCCGGCCAAATGCATCGTACATGCTCAGATGTTTAGCAGAAATAGGGTTAACACCGATAATCCAGGCGGACATTGTGACGGCTGAAACAGCTGGAACGAGAAAATGATGATAAAGACCCCTTTTTTTTTTTGCAAATAGAGACTGGGAAGCGAAGCTCGGCTGCAGGTTCGATTTAAAGCGCCATCTCGATTTTATGATGTGCGCTCTGTCCGCGGTCTCCCCCCCCCCCTCTTCTGAAACACATGCCAAGCAATTAAAAAGCCATCCGCTAGTAAAACGCTTCCAACGTTTCCCAAATGTTCCCAGAATGTGCGAGACGTTTGGGGTGTGCAGTTTTATTTAAGTCTCTGTTTTAAGTTAAATCTGCGGTTTATGCTACTTGACTTAAAAAAGAAAATAAATAAATATATATATATATAATAGTTGTATAGAAAGTTCACTCTGTGCATAATAACCGCTTGACATGTTCTTATTTTGACCCTACAGCAGCGGCAAATGCAAGAAATCTGTTCATCTAATACCGGACGTTATTATTGGGCCGGGGGTGCGTCCTCATTTCCACTAACGACGTGCAAGTTTTTGCTGCAACACGTACAGTATGTATGTATGTATGTATGTATGTATGTATGTATGTATGTATGTATGTATGTATGTCTTTATTTATGTAGCGCCATCAATTTACATAGCGGTTCACAGCAGTAATACACGTGACAATCATATAAATAACACATATTACAAATAACACATGATGGGAAGAAGGGCTTTCGACATAAAAGTGACATTTAGGAAAAGGAGTCCCTGTCCCGAAGAGCTTACAATCTAATTGGTAAGTAGGAAGGACGCACAGAGACAGGAGGAGGGAATTCTGGTAAGTGCGTCTGCAGGGAGCCCAGGTTTATGTATGAGGTGTGTAGTATCAGCCACGGAGCTACTCATATGCTTCGTTAAGCAGGTGGGTTTAAATGGTGGGTCTTAAAGGTGGATAGAGAGGGTGCTAGTCGGGTACTGAGGGGAAGGGCATTCCAGAGGTGCGGGGCAGTCAGTGAGAGAGGTTTAAGGCGGGAGAGGGTTATAGATACAAAGGGGATGGAGGGTGTCTTTGTCTAGGATATACTGTATGTGCCCTGTAACTCCTCTATAACTTTCTCTGGCTCCGTATTAACTTCCCTTAAATCCGAAACAGGTCTAGTTAGCATACAACAGGGGCCAAATAGGTACATTAGCAGATGAAATAAATCAGTTCTGTAGTATTAGATAATAGTGACTATTTTTTATTCAGCTCTTAATGTCATTTTTAATGAGTTTTAAAAACATCCTTTGATTTCTATAGCAGGCGTTAGCACACTTCTCCAGCAGTGCAAGAGCTTTGCAACACTTTCCAGTTTTGTGATAATTGGTTGCCAATTTTCCCAGCAGTTTGAGCTGCAAACTGTAACAATAGACAATGCTACCTTTGTCATATCCGGATACATTGCAGCTACTGAGTTACACAGACTGAACGATTGATTGAAATGGAAAGGCGGCCATTATGTTAGGCGCACAATCAGGATTTTGACAGATTGATAACAGAAGCACCAAACGATTGCCAGCTTAGAATGTAGAATGATACATGGTCACACACTTTACATATAAAAAGAAAGAAAACAGAAAAGGGGGAACGTGGTATTGCTGTTTTAAAAGAACAGTGGGGATTGCATATTTTATTGTAACCAATTTTGGTTAATATTTGTAACAGTGGCACGCTCTGTGTCTTACCCCCACCCCCCAAGAGAGGCTGTCACTAATATCCGTACCTGTTCTAAGAAGTGCAATTTGTTTTCCTTACTGATTTTAATATTGTACAAAGTTGGATTTATACTAAAATCTTACACTAACCATGCAAAACTGTTTGGGATTTCCAGCTTCATAAGCGAAATGCATTAACACACGGACGACATGCAGTAGATTATAAAAGATGTCATATTTTTTATTAATGTATTCAGAAGGCAGGTCAAGGATTTGTTGTTAATACCAATTTAATGATGCTCAGAGGATGAAAAATGGCAGGACTTTCAACAAGGAGATACATTAAGGTGGTGTTAATAAGCATTTAAGTGTGTTAATAGTATTTTGTGCCATTATGAAATGCCAGTAATTGGTGCTCTTAACTTTTCACCTACCACCAGGAAATAAAGGGGAGGCACATTACTGCAGAGAACTGCAATTAGTTACAGATGAAGAAGAAAAAGAAATCACCCATAGGAAAAATAAAGAAATTAAAAAGGCATTTCCTTACACTTTTTGCAGATGAAACTTTAACCATAGATATCCTTGATATGACAAATCTTAAAACTCACCTCTTAAATCAAGCATTTCTTTAGCCCAGACTCATGGCCACTGTCCCACACTCACAGTCACTCCTACCACCCATGGTGCCCAAGCACTGCCATCTACTGCACGTATTCCCTCACCTGCTGTCTCTATAATTCTCCCAGCATACCACTTAGATTGTAAGCTCTTCGGGGCAGGGATTTCCTTTCCTATTGTCTGACTTTGCTGCACTTATTGTATTATTATAATTCCCTGTATTGTCTTTGTAAAGATCTGAGTATACTGTGGGCGCTATATAAATAAAGATATACATACATTTCTATTTGTCGTTATGTAAAAAAGTCACCTCTCCTTATTACTGAAACATACAAGTGACTATAACATTGGATTGTGGAGCCATGTAAGGGCTTTCAACAAACGCTCGATGGTGTTTTATTTCTCCACGTGACGGCAAGGACATTGTTGGCGGCCATGTTAGATTTCAGCGCCAGATGAAATTCTCTGTCTCCTGTCCACTGATCGGAAGAAAAAGGTTTTTTTTTGTTTTTTGTTTTTTAAAGTAGGATTTCTGGTTTAAATATCCATTTTAATTAGGTTATTATTTGTAAGGAAGGCAAATAGAAATAAACAGAAGTGAAAAAAAGCAAAGCGCGCAGCGAGGAATAGTTTGCATACAGTTATTTGTAGTCATTTTACAATGAAGGACAACATGTAAAAACATTAAAATGTGAAAGACGTAGCGAAACGCAGATATAAGTGCAAATAGGATAGGGAAGGCGCAAAACGGGAGATCTGGACGCACGGCCAGTGAGTGATGTGGCAATGGGTCCAGACCACGAAAACCATCAGCCATGTAAAGGTCTTTAAACATCTCTGCACCGGTACGCAGCCCAACCAATCAGAACCCTGGCAGCAACCTCACGTGACCGCTACGCGTTTTGCACTTGTGTGCTTTGCTAGGCCCCCCCGATGAAGCACGCAAGTGCGAAACACACGAGCGCGGACATCCATAATCTGTGATCTAAAAAACATCACAGATTCTTTACCCCCTGGGGGAATATATTCCTAGCTACTCCGGGTTTACTTAAATTAAGTGCAGGGGAAGCGGCGAAGGCCTCTGTAAACCTAACTTACCTTGGTTCAGCCGGCTTCTGGAGACACGTCTCCATGGCAAAGCGGCGTCATGACGCCCAGATGCCGGGAACCAAGGTAAAAGGGGGGGAGGGGCGCACGGAGAGGACAGCCGGCAGGGGGGCGCAGGTGAAAAAGATTGCGCTCCCTGCCCTAAGGAGATATATACCGAAGTATCCGGGTATTGAGACTAAGCATTCACATAAATACAGATAAAGCAGATATCACCGAGTTCAAAGCAAAATAGCGAGTGCAGGAACATGAACTCGAAACAGCATCACTCTCACTATGTCTTGAGCGCATAAACTGCAGGTGAATGGTAGGAGCAACCCAGGTAAGTGTCACTGTTACTGCTGCTGAAGATGAACACTGTAAGTAAGACTAGCCCTGGGAAACACAGCATCCCCCAGGCTCTCCAGATGAGTCGCCCAATGAGCGTTTCACTTGTAGTTCTGTAACGGTTGAAATTCAAAACGCGTGTCTGCCGTATGTATCTGTGATTGCTATGTATTTTTGTGTCACTCATTGTAGGCTTGGGCCCATAACCACGGTCAAGTGGCCAGCATAAAGTGAGTCAGAGGGCTAACCTTTGTGTGGGGCCAGGTGCAGTGCTTGTCGACAAAGGTGTGGTGGGGAAGGGCGAGCCCGTCTGCTGGCAGAGTCCACTCTTCCACACTGAATGCATTGTTCTCCTCCGGCAGCGAGGCGTCTATCTCAGCGCGAGGTATGGAGCTGGAATCAGGAACCAATGCTTGGGTCCTAGCCCCATCGACTCGGGTCCCATTGGTTAGTTCCAACTTCCGATGCTACCAAAGCTCCACCCCTAGGGGCTGTCCTGAGGCACTGGCCCTGATTGGTCCTTCCCAATCGTGCCCCCGACTTCCAATTGACTCAGCAAAGGAAAGGTTCAAAGGAAAGTCGGCACCCATGTTTACAGGTGGAAAACGATAGAAGCCGATGCCGATCAGGGCTCCACAGTTATTCATGGTTGGTCTTGGTGTATAGAGACCAACTGGAAAGTGAACTGTGGAACCAGAGGTGGTCAAGACGAGTTACTGGGATTAAGGAATGGACGGATTAATGTGGCATCCAGGGTTAGCTATCTTTGGTGGCGATCTGCACCTAGCGAGGTAGAAGTCCCCTGTACCCCGTGTTCTTGTGAGTTATTGCCATGTCTTTGTACCGCTTGGTGCTTTGCGATCCCGTAAAAGTCTGGTCTAACCCCCCTATCGTGACAAGCCCCTTAATCTTTGAGTATCCTTGATAACTTGGGAGAATTGGGACATTAAAAGCTTCTCCCTCCACTGTAGATGTAAATGAGAATTTTCACAGGTAGTTAGGACCTGCTTACTGGTCATGCCGTGACGTGGCTGCGTACTGGTCGTGCCGTGACGTGGCTGCTTACTGGTCGTGCCGTGACGTGGCTGCGTACTGGTCATGCTGTGACGTGGCTGCGTACTGGTCGTGCTGTGACGTGGCTGCATACTGGTCAGACTTTTGTGACTTCGGCTGAATTAATGTCGTGCCGTGACAGTGGCTTGACCTACTGGTCATGCTGTGACGTGGCTGCAGTCTGGTCTGCTGTGACGTGGTGCATACTGGTCATGCTGTGACGTGGTCTGCATACTGGTCGTGCTGAAGTGGCTGCGTACTGGTTGCTGTGTGACGTGTGAGGCTTTACTGGCTGTGCCGTGACGTGGCTGCATACGGTCATGCTGTGGATCGGTTTGTGTGCACTACTGGTCTGCTGTGACGTGGCTGCTACTGGTCATGCTTGTGACGTGGCTGCATACTGGTCATGCTGTGACGTGGGCTATTCTTACTGGTCATGCTGTGACGTGGCTGCATACTGGTCTGCTGTGACGTGCTGCATACTGGTCTAGTGACGTGGCTGCACTTACTGGTGTCATGCTGTGACGTGGCTGCAACTGGTCATGCTGTGCTGCTGGCATTGGCTATCTGGTCATTGCTGTGACGTGCTCTGCATATGGTCATGCTTCTGACGTCTGGCTTGACGATCCGTGTCATGCGTGTGACGTGGCTGCCATACTGGTCTATGCGTGTGACGGGGTGACTTACTGGGTGCTTCGTGACGTTGGCTGCTACTGGTCATGCTGTGCACGTGGCTGATACAGGTCAGGCGGTGACGTGGCTGCTTACTGGTCATGCTGTGACGTGGCTGCATACTGGTCATGCTGTGACGTGGCTGCTTACTGGTCATGCTGTGACGTGGCTGCATACTGGTCATGCTGTGACGTGGCTGCATACTGGTCATGCTGTGACGTGGCTGCATACTTGTCATGCTGTGACGTGGCTGCATACTGGTCATGCTGTGACGTGGCTGCTTACTGGTCTTGCCGTGACGTGGCTGCATACTGGTCATGCTGTGACGTGGCTGCAGGCTTATAAATGACCCTTACTCATGAGAATACTAACATTGAAGTATTTAACTATGTATTTTGTCACATTGAATAGCATATTTTAACAGCGTATAAAGAGTCTTTTGTGTATACATTTGGCCACGCTCAGTAGCACTCCTTTTGACACAAATATATATATATATATATGATGTGGTAGGTTCTGGGGTTAGAGCTTGCTGGTATTGTGTGGACATTAAAAGCTGAATAGGGTAAAATAAGCGGGTTTTTTTTTACATTTTTGTCTAATCCATACATAAGACTTTTTAGATAAAAATAAGGTTCGGATTCCACATAACTATATCTATATTTTGTCTCTCCAGTCCCTTGGGCTGTAAGAATTGTGCATGTGTTTCTTACAAATATATCACTCCTCAATATATCCAAATTATCTTTTCAACGCAGTTCATTCAGTGGAGACAAGATAATACTGGTGTGAGACTTCTGTGACTGCAATATTATTTACTGCACGTCCAATTCAAGCGCAATCATCTTTTTTTCCCCGGATTGTTGCCCATACCTGTAAATTATATGTGCCAATCGGTTGAAGTATATTAAAAAAAATCTCCAGCAAATAATTATAAACAAAGGGGTTATTTCTGCAAATCTGGATGCTAGACTGCAGCTGTCAGCAAGAAGGAGCGGAGGGGTTCCAGGAACTCATTTGAAAATGGTTTAGCAATACTACAGGTTGCATTGCTTTATTTATTTGGTTTATGTTGTAGGTTTGAAGAAAGGGGGTCTCCGGAGCTGAACCCCATATATTCTGGAGACCCACTGCTTCCAGAGATACGTACCTCTGTAGGGAGTGCCGGAATCTCGGCGGAGTTTAAAGCCCCCCTCCCCCGATCACACGGGCCAATAGGAAGCCACAAGGGGATGATGTCACGGCTTCCTATTGGCCCGCCAACATTCCGTTAAAGGTCCCTGTCTGTGGTCATACCGGCACCGCTGCAGAGGTCTGTATCTCTGGACGCAGGGGGTCTCCAGAGCTGATATTAACGGGGTTCAGCTCCGGAGACCCTCTACTTCAATTTTATAACAAAAAAACAAGCAGTGCCCCCCGCAGTGCCCCCCGCAGTGCTGCTTAACAGGGAAAAGCTATTTTTAATTCCGTAGAAAAGTGGGTTTGGAAAGTAGCGTTTGCTGCTGTTTGCAGGGATAGATGCTGAAGTTAAACTGCATTTTATCCTTGTTCAATGATCATATTTTATTTTATTTATTTATAAAAATGTGTTACCAGGAAGTAATGCATTGAGAGTTACCTCTCGTTTTCAAGTATGTCCTGGGCACAGTTATAAAAAATACATGGTTACATTAAAAGAACAGGGTTATACAGTGAATTCACAGACATCTCATGGGCAGATAGAGTTGGAAAATTGGGTGCAGGGGATAAAGGGGCTTGTGAGTTTCAGATTGAAATAGAGCAGCTTTAACATCACCAAACATCAGCGAACGGCAGCAAACTGCTCACACCCTTTGGCTGCCCTTCGGCTGCGCCAAAGGCTGTCCGCCTTTGGGGCAACGCAGACGTACACTGGGGTGGTTGGGATGGAATCTGTTGCAGCTGTGAGCAAAAAGTTCTTTGTGCCCTCTTGGCTCATTAACATTCCAGTGGGTGGCGTTGACGTTCCACAAAGTACAAGCACATGCTTAACCCTTAGCACGCTGGTCCTGTGCAGGGGGGAGCAGTTCTTGGGGAGCCCCATCAGGCTGTCCGCTTTTGGGGCAACGCAGACGTACACTGGGGTGGTTGAGATGGAACAAAAAGTTCTTTGTCCTCTTGGCTCATTAACATTCCAGTGGGTGGGGTTGACGTTCCACAAAGTACAAGCACATGCTTAACCCTTAGCACGCTGGTCCTGTGCAGGGGGGAGCAGTTCTTGGGGAGCCCCATTAGGCTGTCCGCCTTTGGGGCAACGCAGACGTACACTGGGGTGGTTGAGATTGAATCTGTTGCAGCTGTGAGCAAAAAGTTCTTTGTGTCCTCTGGGCTCATTAACATTCCAGTGGGTGGGATTGACGTTCCACAAAGTACAAGCACATGTTGATTGATTTGAAGGATGGTCCTAGCTCTGGACTGGTTAGATCTGTACTCCATCATTTAATAGATATATGCTGTTTTTTTTTCCTATATTTTCATTCTACTTTTCTCATCGGTCTTGCCCTTTTTTTTTTTTCATTTTATGATATTCATGTAAATACAATTTTGTTTCTCTGCGTACCTTTCGGCATAACCTAAATCTGTGAACTTGAAATTTTAATTTTTTTTTTGTATTGTCATGTTACGTTACATCATTGCTCCATTCCATAAACTCAGCTGACTAGCCCCAATAAGAGATCTGTGGGCAGTGTCAGATTTCCCGTTAGGCCTGGGCCTAAGGCGGCAAAATTTTGGGGCGGCAAAAATGTCCGCCCCCTTTGCATTTGCCGCGCTCTCGGCCTATCAGACCTAATGGGAAGGGACTCACTTACCTGTGCCGGCCTCCTCCGTTCTGCCGCCCTGCTTCTCCTTCAAAATCGAGCGTCAAATGACGCCGCGGACGTCACAACCGACGGCACATGGCATCTCGTTGCCATAGCAACCGTGACGTCATGTCATCACGTTACCACAGTAACGCGACGATGTCATCCCGTTACCACAGTAACGCCACGCCGCGTGACGCTGACGTTGGTGACGTCCGCGGCGCCTGGATTCTGAAGGGGAAGCAGTGTAGTATTATTACTCCGAATACTCTTACACCCTGTGCCGTCAGTCGGCGGAACCGCATTGCGGGCATTTTGGCGCACATCTTGACATATCTCGTCTCCTGCAGAGTTAATGTTAGACCAGCCCTTATCTACAGCGAGCCGCGGGATTTTACAAGCAGAGCGCTTTGAAAAAGATTTTTTAATTAGATAAATACATTAAAAAAAGATTTCGCTGTCTGGTTGCCTCTAGCAACCATAATCATCATTAAAAGTTGTGCCTGGGAAAAAAAAATTGCCTTTAATACATAAAAAAAACTGTATAATTTATTGGGGGGAAAACTACTGCAATAGTGCTAATATAGTCCAGTTTATGGAAGTCAGCGAGAGATACATTTTAGCGTTAGTATTTCCCAAAGTGACCTGTTTTTATGATGAGGGGCTTCGCAAGCCCCTGCTAAAAGCAGAAAAAACTTGTTTAAAACCCTGAAATGAAAGAAACAATCAAAGCCATTATTTTTTATTTTCTTATTTTTTTTTAACACCGGTTTGAAATAGGGGGTCTCCGGAGCGGACCCCCATTCATTTAAGTTTCGGGGACCCCCTGCTTCCCAATATACAGAGCTCCAAATGAGGCGCCGGTATCTTGGCAAAGTTGAAAGCTTCCGGGACAGTAGGGAGCCGCGCGGGATGACATCACGGCTTCCTACGGGCGCCGTTCGCCATGTGAATCCCCACACAGCCGGACTTCCAGCGGGTGCTTGACCTGAACAAAAAAACGTAAATCACAAAGCCAACCACTTCAAATCTTGTAACAGTTTACACAGGGCCTAACATAACCCTTAACATGTCCTGATGACCACCTGCCCAGCTGTTTAATAGCCGCTTCCCCAAACTAGCAGACTCAGAATCCTGAAAGAGTGGGGGCTTGGTTATCGAGTCCCCAAAACCCGCCAGCTCCGCACATTTCTTCAGAACCCCTTACAAAGTGAAAACGTGACTCCGCAGTCCCCTCTTCCTGTATCAAAAAGGAAGGAGGACCACTCTGGGGCCTACACGGTCAGTATTCCCCCACTTGCCTAATCGGACAGATCCCGCAACCCGCTATCCACCACAGGTGAACCCATTTCCTTATTCCGGCCTGGCCCGTTTTTTTTTGACCTCCTGATCCTAAAGCCGCACTGACCCGGGCATCCCACTCAACATCCTCTCTTTGCTCTTTGAGGTTCTCGCGATGTAACTAATGCTCATGGTCCCAAAAAAGGTCAGGTAAAAGGTTACACTAAACAGCCTGGCTTCGTAATTAGAAAAACAAGCTTTGCGTGTTGCCCCTACTATTTTTTGCTGCCGAAATCGAGCAGTATCGTCCTTGGATCTGGCCTCCCTTTTCCAACCTGCCACTACCCTGCAGATCACGAAATCCCTTCGTATAATCCCTTCAACTTTAAGAAGGAGACTCCCGGTAAAAATGTCGCCATCTTTGAGGCTGAGCCTTCCGATTCCCGTTTTCTTAACAAAAATCTCAACAACTTATCCGTGACCGCCTCTTTCCCATTAGTAGAATGTCCAGGTAGAGAGAAGTGCTGACCAACTGCTGTTCTTGTGTCAGGGTTAGACATGGTGTTTCCAAAACACTGTTCATGGTCCCAAGGCTCAACAAGGAATCCGGTCGCTCCTCCTTCTCTTGCCGTGCATCTCATGAGTGGAACAACCTACCAGAAACTCTCCAAAACCGCCTCCAGTTTAAGTAATTTCAAGACTTCTGCAGTCTCACATTTTAATTGCGTCTGTAACTGTTATAAAAGCTCATAATCGTGTCATCTCTAACTGTCCCGAAAAGTCTGTAAATTGAATGTATGACCTCTGCCCATTTAATGTATCCATGTATTGTCATCATAACTCTGTGAGCAGGGCATACCGTATTTGCCTAATTATAGGGCGAACCTCAATATAAGGCGACCCATTAATTTCAATACCAGCTGGAAAGAAAAAAAGTTTCTCTTTCGGTCTTGTGTTAGCTGTCATCACAACAGCCGTCTCTCTAAGCATTAATATATCCCCATTGAATTCCTGTCTCTCAGAGCTTACAAATAGTTTTGAGTACCCGAAAAACACAAGGACGTACATGACCCCGGAACAGGAACTGGTGCCAACCTCAGTACTCAAAACATCATTAATTCACGATAAGTAAAGAATGTAACCCGAACCTTTTATTCTACAGGACTGAATGACACACAAGGAAAGGTTCCAAGTAACTTTGCAGTGTGTCCACAGAGGGAAGTCAGACCATCATTGTGTGTGTTAGTGCAGAGTTCTCCGTAAATACAATGAAGCCACGTTTGCTACCCTCTTATTGCTAAGCTGTACCTGGCTCTGCCAGTTGGGTAATCAGCCCAAGCGCCTCTTCTCTTTAATGCACTTTATGCATTTTAAGCTGTTGTTTGGAGGAGCCATGTGCCGTCTGCGCATGCGCTCCTTTGGGTCCTGTGTAATCTGTCAACGCAGCAGCCGCCTGCGCATGCGCAGTCAGAACAGTCTGTTAGCAGCAGCCGCCTGCGCATGCGTGTCTTTATTTATATAGCTCTCCTCAAAATCCAGATGGAGCCGGATCACCCAAATGAAAAGAAGAGAATATATAGTGCCCACTGTTTCAGAAATATGGGGGGTATCTTGGTGGAATCTAAGCTTTTCATCGTATAAAGCAATGAAAAGGGAGGGGGCGCTGTGCTGTAGTCACCGGTACGCAGTTCCAGGGCTCCAGACGCTTGTACGGTTGCAGTCCTGTGCTACTATAGGGGATTCCCGTCTGCTGCTCTCCTCGCGGGTTTCCTTGGCGTCTGACGTCACTGCCGGTCACGATCGTCACTTCCGGTATCGCCAGGGAGCCCGCGACGAGTGCACTGTTGATCCGGTGCACGGTTGAGCCTGTCATCTCTCCACACGATCAGTAACAATCTCAACGCGTTTCACAGCTGAACGCTGCTTCCTCAGGAGACTACAACAGCGCCCCCCTCAGTACCTGAACTACATGACACATTACTAAAGTGCTTTCTGTTTGAATTGCACCGTGTCTCCTTTATCTTTCTGTATTTGAGGGAAGAGCTACACTCATCTATATAAGAAGAGAAGCTTATGCCACAGTTGGAAAAGCCTGTTTATTTATCTACATACTGTAAGTGGCCCAACATATGAGCCAAGCTTCCACCAAGATACCCCCCCATATTTCTGAAACACTGGGCTCTATATATTCCCTTCTTTTCTTGTGGGTGATCTGGCTCCTTCTGGATTTTGTGGAGAGTTGTTTGAAGTAGAGGACTTTGGGAAACAAGTCCTCACCCGAGGTTTTTGAGCATCACTCACCCATACATTTATAAGTTCACTTATATATCACTTGATTTATCCACTAATTACCTGTATGTTGTGTGAAAGCGCCGTCTAATATCACTGCGTTGGTGTTATCTTTATATAGCGCCATTTATGTACACAGCGCTTCGCAGCAGTAATACACGTGACATAATCATATAAATAAAAAATAATACAAATAACACATAATGGGGAGAAGCGCTTCAGACATAATTGTGACATTTAGGAAAAGGAGTCCCTGCTCCGAAGAGCTTACCCTCTAATTGGTAAGTAGGAAGAACGCACAGAGACAGTAGGAGGGCGTTCTGGTAAGTGCGTCTGCAAGGCCCAAGCTTTATGTATGAGGTGTATAATATCAGCCACGGGAGCTACTCATATGCTTCATTAAGCAGGTGTGTTTTAAGGTGGGTCTTAAAGGTGGATAGAGAGGGTGCTAGTCGGGTATTGAGGGAAGGGAATTCCAGAGGTGAGGGGCAGTCAGTAAGATTTTTTTAGGTGGGAGAGGGCTTTAGATACAAAAGGGGTAGAGAGAAGACATCCTTGAGAAGAACGCAAGAGTCGGAATGGTGGACAGCGAGTCAGAATAGTCTGTTAGCAGCAGCGAACATGAGCGGAGCCCAATTACAAGGTGGGCAGGAGTTTTGCAACGTAAATTTATTGGACAAAAAAAAAAACCTCGCCTTATAAATCGGGCAAAACCGGTACTTGAAAACGAGCGGCAACTCGCCACTTATTATTTCCTCGGTAAAACATTTTATAAATTAAAAATAACTAATTAAATCTGTGGTGGTCCAACCTTTCCCGGGGGTCTTGTTTGGGGTTCCCCCACCCTACTTCATATTAGGGAACGTCTTACACTGGATAGGATATATTTCTACATGGGCTAGTGGCACCTGTCTATCCTGCATCTTTAAAGAACGTGTCTGCCAAGTTCCTTCCCTGATACACTCAAAACAAAAGAGGGGTAACATATCAGATTAAAAAAAAAAAAAAGACAATTTTGGATGTTTGGTTAAAGAGAAAAAAAACAAGGTTCTTGCAGTACCCAGCAACTGATTGAACTGATGCAAAGATATAGTGAACCTGTTACAGACAATTTGGCTGGTAAACTCAGGGCGTGGAAGTTAATGAATTCTACTCTTGACCTGAGTTACTGCTCCTTTCGGAAACTTGGCCTCGTAGTAAAGGAATTTGGTTCCACCTGCCAGACATCTTTATAGCTGGGCTCTCATTCAGAACTCGTTGTACAGAAAAAAAAACCAAAATCTGGCATTATCAGCGAGTGAAGTTAGCTGTAACAGTGATGGAGAACAGCACATGTTATCGTGGTAACATATTAACCAGTGGGCTGCTGGAAGGGCCTGCACGGCGATTCTATGCATTGTAGGCCTCAAGACAGGCCTGTCAAACATGGGTTGTGAGGTTGTGTTTGGCTGGGAGGGTGTTGGAAGGGGGGAGAGAGAGTGGGGGGCAGGGGCGGATTTGCCATAAGGCTGACTAGGTTATAGCGGCAATTTTTTTGGGGGGGGGTGGCAATTTTTTTGGGAGGCAATTTGTGTGTGGGTGTCTTACTTTTTCCCCGAGCGGGCCCCCCCCTTGTAGCATCACCACGGCAACCCGACGTCAAATGACGTCGTGCTGGCACGTTGACATGACAACGCGACATCAAATGCCCACAATTACATAATGACGTTGGTATGCTGCAGAAGAGGGCCGCCCTGAGCCTACAGGGGGACAAAAGCTAAGTCTGCCACTGGTGGGGTGGAAGAGAGAGTGTGGGTGGTGGGGGGAGGGGGGAGAGAAGAGAGAGAGATAGTGTGGGGTGGGGGGTGGGGGAGGAAGAGAGTGTGTGAGGTGGGGGTAAGAGTGGGAGCGGGGAATGGAGGGAGTGTGGGGCAGGGGAAATAGTGTGTGGGGGGGAAATAGTGTGGGGGGGGAAGAGAGGGGGGGGGGGAGAGGGGGGGGGAAGGAGAGTGGGGGGGGAAAGAGAGTGGAGGGAAGAAAGTGGGGGGCAAGGAAGTGAGGGGTGAAGAGCGATCAAGAGATGCTAGGAACATTTACATATTTTTACTAAGAAAAGAAGGTTACCGCGACCGCGAGTCAGTCAGACCAAAACTTTCTATTTTCCACTTCTGCCTCTCTGAATCCTGTGGGCCCGGTTCTTGCTGTCAAATGTAAGAATCAGGCCGCCAACCTAGTCTAAGTCTGACGGGCCCGCCTGAAGGGCAGATACAGAAGAAGTAATAGCGGGTGCCGGACACTCATTTACTGACTACACCACCTGTTATTCCGGAGCGCTTCGCCGAAGAAAAGGAATTCCGCAATTATTATTGTTCACCGCCATCGGTATTCATCTCATCTACATTGGAAGCCGGAATCAGCCTTGACGGGATTTGAACCGGCGAATATCTGGTTTGCACAGATGCTGGACAGCACAGCGATGATCACATGCAGATGAATAAAGGAGAAATGTAAAAACAAAACAAAGACTCTTAAATATTTTAGGCTGATGTAATGTTTCAGGACTAGGAAAAATAACCGTGTAAGAGCTCAAAGAGCGTAGACAAAGTACCAGTACTCCTTGAGAAAGCGCCATAGTGGGCGTGAAACGCGTGGGAGAGTTTGTTACTGTCTATTTTTTGTTTTTATGTAGTCCAATAAATTAGTTATTAACTTCTCTTGCTGGTGAGTTCTTACCTTTTTTCTCCTGGAGCGGATGGACCACGGATCCTTTACCTTCTCTGATGTAATGTTTCAGCCCGATGCTTGGATGTTGAGGGACCTATGCAGTGCTATGAAAGATCACAGATTTTTTATTTTTTTTAATCTGTCTCAACAAGGTTTACCCATCCGTAGGTGAAATATTACCTATTCTTCAGTAGACAAAAGGCTGGAGACATTTTCTCAAAGCAGCCAACTGGATTTCAACCAAAATCTCAAAAGGTGAAATCTTATCTCTCAGCTCACGAAAAACAGGAACGGAAGACAGATGGTTCCCTTTAGCTTTCTGTACAAAACAAACTGTTACTATTCAGAGATATTCACAGGAATGAGCCACAATACGAAACATTTGTTCCTTGGCCCCGTTCGTTGCTAAAGACACAGAACAATCTTCTACGGGTTACTATAATACAGTACAGTATATATGATATAGGATACTATACACCTCATACAGAAACCTTGCCCCCCTAGCAGACGCACTTACCAGGACAACCTCCTACTGTCACTGTACGTTCTTCCTACTTACCACTTAGAACACAATCCGAACCGGGAACCGGAGCACAGCAGAACAGATGTAGCGTAGGACAAATTTGACCGTTCAAAGATTTATTTAGTTAAAAGAACATGCAGACAAAGGTCCCGACAGATCCTCTGACGCGTTTCACGCTTGGGAGCGCTTTATCACTTACCACTTAGATTGTAAGCTCTTCGGGGCAGGGACTCCTTTTTCAACTGCTACTTTTATGTCTCAAGCTCTAATTATTATGTGTTATTTTATTGTGTCCCGTGTAGTACTGCTGTGACGCGCTGTGTACATGGATGGCACTATTTAAATAAAGACATACATAGATACATAGATACATACAGTAGCTTAGGAGCCAACAAAATATATGTAAATTGTCAAGTAGTTCATAAAATACTAGTCTGCCTCTTAGGCCTGAGACATAGTGATTAAATGTGGGCGGAGGCGCGCTGAGGCCTTACACAGCGCGCCGTCCGTGGGCGTGTCGGGGGCGGGTCTGGGGGCGGGCCAGTGACGTCACGGAGCAGCTCACGTGACCGGCCCTGCGCTCCGGCGAGCGCAAAATTTGAAACCTCCGTGAGACACACGCTTCTCCAAGCGTGCGGACGCGTGCGCGAGCCCCTGCTAAAGCCGCTCTCATTGCGGCTGCAGGGGCTCAGCGCCGAGTGTGAGCGCGCCTCAGCACGGGCAGCAGATAAGCGCCGACCATGCCCGAGGCCTTAGAATCCGCGTTACCAAGATATTTCCTCCCATTGTGTGTGAATTGGGGAGAACAATAACGTGGGAACGTGTGACATGCACATTAAAGGGATACAGTATGTTCACTGCCTACTTGCTAAGTCATTGATTCCCTTTTATCTATGTGAAAAACGTCTGAGAGGGCATACACAATCTGCATCAGATGTCAGCAACAAGCTGTGTCAAGTGTGTCAAAGCCCAAACGTTAATCAACAGGCACACAAACAAGCCATAAGCTACCCAGCTTTGGAATGGGAAGATCGGAGACACTCCGTAGTGAAGTCCAAGAGAGGACACATATAGTCCTGGGTCGGGGCACTAGCCTCTTAAGTGGAAAAAAACTCTCTTGCGGATCCCGTTTCCGGCGTGTGTGGCCATATGTAAATCCCTGTACTTGAACGCTAAAAGCTAGAAAGGATGGGAGTTGGGGGTCTGTAAGACTGAATGACTGTGAGGTTCGCACAGGCAGCTCCATTCAAGAAAAAGAGGCCATCGAGAGGATTTTTAAGCCAATTTTATCCACAGACAAAAAAAAAAGAAATGGACATTTGAGACAGCTCTCCAAGTATCCTTGATGAATTGCTGGCATCATCAATCTCTCAGCTTTAGTATGGTACATTTCTAAGTAAATAATAGTACACCGAGAAACTGTGTTGACTTGGGTTCATGTTTTGATACATCTCCACGTTGGCAGCTATTCAGGTCTTTGCTGGGAGAGGTAAAAATATTATCTTTTGTTTCTTTTTGTTAATTCATGATCCTTGCCAGGAATTCACATCACGGTGAGAGCGTTGTCATGGTAGATCCTGCATAGGATTCATCCTTTAGCTGTACAGCATCTTAATCTGCTGGCATGGGTGTCTGATCCATTTCCAGTTTCCCTGCAGGCTCCTAAACATTCCTTGGATTCTGCCAAGGAAAGATAAGCATTATATCCGCACACAGATATATAATGTTCTCTACAACAGATTGTATTTCATTTGGCGATTTACCATATCAGAAGCTACACGTTGTATTGGGCTGGTGTATGGCTACAGATGGTTCTTTCGAAAGAAGACAGATACTAATAATACCCTTTTTTTTATTACTTTTATGGCTAGAGAAGCAAGCAGTGGGGATCAATCTCTTTAAAGTAATGTTCCTTACCCACAAGAGACCTTGTGCAGAACAGCATGGTCTGGCTTGTAAGTATATACATTTAGGAAGAACTTCCCTTAGTATACATTTATGTATACACGCTGCCCCCGGTGGACATAAGGAGTTAACCCGGAGCATACCAGAGTGTCGAGTGTATTGATGGACATACTTTCCGGCCAATGGCTGAGAGCAGAAGAAAGGAATAAGCCTATCGGATCCTGAGGAGCTGAGATGTCCTGGCAATGGAAGTGTGGAGATACACAGGCAGGGAGGAGGGTGTTGAGAGGCCCACGTGAGAGAGTGAGCAGAGCGGACCTGTGCCGAGGAGCCCAGTGGATGAAACAGGGAGGTCAAAGAGCCGAAAAGACCAGCAGGACGGCAAGTGAGAGAGAGGGAAGCTGTGGTTCAAAGCTGTGAGTAAAAGCCAGAAAGCAGCTGGGAGACCGCTCTTAAATACCAGTATCTTTTCTAAGTGTGTTTCTGGGAACGACAACCCGTGTAAGGTAACAGTTCTTCAACCATTTCAACTGCATAACACTACATGAGCTCCAACACTGTGCCGGCACCAGCAGTGGCCCTTTTATTTGTCATACTGGTCACTGGGACTAAATAAGTGACTCTGTGGGACATTTGCACAGGAAGGTTTGTTATTATACTGTATGTATATTGCCTTAAGCTTTGTCTGTCTGACATTGAAGGCCACTGCATGTGATTCCTGTGTTCCCTGCCTATAAAGTACTATTATTTATAAGCGATGGGTCCCGCTGTGTTGTCGGATTCCAGGCTGCTTCTTTGCAGGCTGAATGGTCTCTCAGTTACTGGGGAGAATATCACTTGTGAGCACATTCACATGTCGTAGACAGGTCTGCAGCCCTGCCTTTCAACCATTATCACCTCGCATACAGTGCTCCCACTGAAGCAAGGGATTCTGGGAAATGACATGCAAATGAGCACACAATGTGTCACCTTTTGCCTGGAATATCCATTCACATGGGGCCCATTTAAGCAAATGCATCGCCGTTCACACAGCTTTTAAGCACAGCATGGGACTAGCAAAGCAAGTCAATCCACTCACAGACATGTTTCAACCTTGATGGGTATCATCAGTGTGAGGTTGGTTTATACTTGCTTTGTGTGCTCATTTGCATGTCATTTCCCAGAATCCCTTGCTGCAGTGGGAGCACTGTATGCTGAGTGAAATGGTGAAAGGCAGGGGTGCAGACCTGTCTAAGACATGTGAATGTGCTCACAAGTGATATTCTTTATTGGCTATATGCTAACGGCGGAGGTTTTTTGTTGCCTTTTTCACCCACCATAACTTAAAAAAAACTTCTTGCCTTGCGCCCGCCTGCCTGCTCTCCCCCGCTGCTCGCGCCCTCCTTACCTGGTCTGAAGCGTCAAATGACGCCTTGGGGTCAGTGACGTCATGTGTCCCCACTGCTTTGCCATGGCGACACAGTGTCAAATGGCGCCGCGGGGTCATGTGACGTCACGTGACCCCGCCGCTTTGCCATGGCGACACGGTGTCAAATTACACCACGAGGTCATGTGACGTCACGTAACCCCGCAGCGTCATTTGACACCGCGTCGCCAAAACCGTCTGAGTCACAATAAGTGAAGTTACAGAGGCCTAGCACGGTCCCCCGGCATTTAATTTAAATGCTTTGGGGAAGAGCGCGGGGCCTCTGCAACAGCCGCGCTCCTCCCCAAACAAACCTCGTGACTCCCAGTTTATGCACTCCTGGTCCTCCGCATAAGACATACCAGGTAAGACTAAATAGACATCATTAGTATAGTTTAGAGGATCGAAACGAGAGGGGGGGGGTATAGGATCGACACTTTCAAGTACATAAAGGGTTTCAACAAAGCATAGGAGGGAAGCGTATTTCAGGGAACAGTGCTAGAACAAGAGGACATTCGCTGAAGCTGGAGGGTGGAGGTTCAGGGGAAATGTGGGGGAGTACTTCTTCATGGAAAGGGTGGAGGATCCGTGGAATCATTTCCCAACCATGGTGGCAGGGACTAATATAGTAAGGGAATTCAACCATGGTTGTGATAGAGACATAAGTGACGGTAGGGGTATTGTGACGGTATTGCGACGGCACAGTATAATAGAAGGTTACGCCTGCTTGTTGCTTCTACCAGTCAAGACGGTGACCCAACCTATATGGTTAAGTGTCCATCTCAGAACGGCAAAGTGGCTGCCAGCCCTGGTCCTAAGTTAAGCTTCGTTGTAGGTATAAACCTCAGTTAGGTATCTGTATACCTTGTATTAATATGTATCTGTGATTGGCATGTATGTTTGTGTGACATTGTATGCTTGGGCCAGTAACAATGGTCAAGTGGCCAGCATACAGTTTCAGAGGGCTAGCCTGTGTGTGGGGCCAGGTGCAGTGCTTGTGGACAATGGTGAGGTGGGGAAGGGCGAGCCCGTCTGCTGGGAGAGTCCACCCTTCCAAAGTGGAGGCATTGTTTCCCCCCCGGAAGCGAGGCATCTATCTCAGCGGAATTTATGGAGTTGCAATCAGGAACCGATGCTTGGGTCCTAGCCCCGTCAACTTGGTTCCCATTGGCCAGTTTCAATTTCCCACACTCCAAAGGTTCCGCTCCTGGAGGCTGTCCGTAGGCACCATCACCGCCCATGGTCCTGATTAGTCCGTTCTGATAAAGCCCCCGGGCTCCTGATTGGCTTAACGAAGGAAAGGTCTCTGTTGATTCATCGGCATCCAGTTGTCCATATTTTCAGATGGAGACCAGAAAACTATAGCAGCCGATGCTGATCAGGGCTCCAAAGTGGTTCGTGGTTCTTCTTGGTGTCTAGCGACCAAGTGAACTGGGGACCCAGAGGCAGTCATCTCGAGTTACTGGGATCAAGCAGATCAAGGCGGCATCCGGGGATGACCCATGTTCTGGTGAGTTATTGCGTGTCTTTGTACGGTGTTGCTCTCTGTTGTCTTCCGGCCAGAATAAACCTTCATTTATTTAACTCTCTCGTTCTGCCGGGTGTTTTGCCATCTCGTAAAAGTCTGGTCTAACCTCCCCTATCATAAATACAACAGAGAGCCAATGATCAAATGGGGTTTGATGTTCTACAGCAGATACTGTAGATGGGCCAAGTGGTTCCAGCCGTTAAATTCTATGTTTCAGGTCCGGAGAACCTCCCGATTTCCATCCTTGTAAAAAAGGAAAGTGGGTTGAAATGGTGCGATTGCCGCTTTAAATGGACTATGCAGTCGGTGTCTGAAACCACGAAAAAGGACATTTTATTTATACCTGTTATTCTAAATCTAAGTCAAGTCTGATATATTTATAGAAAATTATTCATGCCGAGAAGGACTCGCTGGATAACTGAGAAAAGGAGCAGACTAACATGTATCTTCACGTCACCTGAAGTAACTTGTGTCTTGGACACAATTCTGAGACTGTTGTGTTATTGGTCAGTCTCATGGCTACATACAGCACAGCCGCATTATAGCGCGATCCGTTACAACGCGGATCCGCTTATAACGCGGTGCACGCGTGGCTCCCAATTTTTGTATTTCTGAATAATTTACAACACGATTATTGGCGTCTTAAATACTTTATTGTCCAATGCATACAATTGCACATTATGTCTAACGCGATCCGCTTGTAGCGCGATGTGATTCTTTGGATCCCCAAGCACAGCGTTATAAGGGGGTTGAGCTGTATATATAAGAAATACTGGAGCCAACACATTCTACAGGTTTATCAAAGGAAATGAAGAATACAATTTCTTTCAATGTTGACGAACACCATTTGTTTAGGATTTTAATCACACACCTAAGTCAATTTCTATTGTGTTTTTTCTTTTTTTTTTTTTTAAATATAACTGAAAAAAGGTAATCTTTTCCAGAATACCAAAGCACACAGGTATCCCTCGCTCAGCCTAAAGGAGACCAAAAAAAAATATATATCGTGTAGCCACCAGGTAATGTCCAGTGGGTGCCCTAAGGTGTGAGTAATAAAAAGGCAACCCCCCAGAGAAGGGGTAAAAAGCCCTCTACTGTTTGCACAACGACCCTTGACTGGGCAATATTTTATTATATGATATACACATATACCTTTGGTTTGCCACCAAATAGAATGTAAAAAGTCTTTATTTTCACAGAGTTGCGTTGTGCGTATGATACACCAATCAGGGCCTCCCCAAAAACATGCCATTTAAATGCTGCACCAGCACTGGGAGATGAAGGCACTTGCACAGACAGGAGAATGCTGCCCTTCCCAAGTGGTTTACAGCACTAGTTTTGTGTCTTTATAACGAGGGGGTCAGGCTGCACCCCTGATTCAGGCAATCTAACTGCTTCAGTGGTGGTTAGGCTGCGTTTAAAGTAACCGCGCCGCTGGAACAAATCCATGGAAGTCAATGAGGGCGGCCATAGTGCGCGCCAGAATTTTCAAGCTACAAATTAATTCGTTTTTTTTTTTTTTTTTTCGGTCGACGGATGCGTCACGTGAGCAGTTCAGCCAATGAGGGCAAACCAGCCTTGCGACGCGTCTGCCACGCGCCTTCCCCGTCGCCTCAGACCTCAGTGCAGAGGTCGCTTAAGCGATAGGCGCGCGATGCCACGCGCTCGCGGCCACCTCGTTTTTTTTTTTTACATGCATGGGAAGCGTAGGGGGTCTCTCCGGAGCCGAACGGTGGCTTCCTATTGGCCCACGTATCGCCGGAGATTTAATCCGTCATTTTGTTTCCCTTGAAGGGGACGGTAACGGCGCTAGGTATGCATCTCAGGAACTACTGTTTCCGCTCCGGGACCTTCTGCTCCCCACCTATTTAAAAGAAGGGGAGGGGGAGGGGGGATCGGCTTCTTAAAATGCAAAATAAACAAATGTCTAGGGCAGGGGTGTCCAAGTCCAGTCCTAAAGGGCCACCAACAGGTCAGGTTTTATGGATATCCCTGCTTCGGCACAGTTGGCTCAGTCAGCATGACTGCACCACCTGTGCTGAAGCAGGGATACCCCTAACACCGGGCCTGTTGGTGGCCCCGGAGGACTGGGAGTTGGCCGCCCCCTGTTCCAGGGCTAAAACCAGGTCGATGGGGGGTCCAAGAGTAGATGGCCCTTTAAATATAATGTCCGCTTCAGCGCGCAATCCCCCAAAGCTCTTTGGAAAAGCATATTTTCAAAGAACCTTTTCTTCTCGAAAGATATTTGCTTGTAATTTCTAAATTTTGGAGACGGAAATCGCTGCCATTTCCTCCGCAGGACATAACCGGGTTTATTCCCAGCTGAATGATGAAATGCTTATTGTATGAATCCTTCAGAGAAATTTCCAGCCGTAAAACAGAAATGTTGAAACGTTTTAAGAGGACTTTGATTCACCCCCTCAAACTTGTTTGGCAGGGATCGTACCTTTAGCCTTCAAATTTAGGATTCGCCCGTGTGCTGTTTTAGACGTCCAAAAAGAAATAATTGGTTGAAAATAAAGGGACGGCAGCCCTGTTTGGTAGTTTGTTTTTGCTTTGCTCTGGATTTTTCTGCACCACCGGCAGGGGTGAGGGATGAATCCATAATAATAAATATAATAATAACATGTTCGTGTATAGCGCTGCTAGTTTTTACGTAGCGCTTTACAGAGACATTTTGCAGGCACAGGTCCCTGGCCTGGGAAGCTTGCAATCTATGATTTTGGTGCCTGAGGCACAGGGAGATAAAGTGATTTGCCCAAGGTCACAAGGAGCCGACACCGGGAATTGAACCAGGTTCCCCTGCTTCAAACTCAGTGCCTGTCAGTGCCAGTCAGTGTCTTTACTCACTGAGCCGCTCCTTCTCCCAGGTTCCCCTGCTTCACACTCAGTGCCAGTCAGTGTCTTTACTCAATGAGCCGATACTGCTCCCAGGTTCCCCTGCTTCACTCAGTGCCAGTCAGTGTCTTTACTCACTGAGTGCCGTCCCGGGTTCCACTGCTTCACACTCAGTGCCAAGTCAGTGTCTTTACTACACTGAGCGCTCTTCTCCCAGGGTTCCCCTGTTCAACTCAGTGCCAGTCAAGTGGTCTTTACTCACGAGCGCCCTTCTCCCAGCTCCCATGCTTCCCCCAATCAGTGCCAGTCAGTGTCTTTACTCACTGAGCCGCTCCTTCTCCCAGGCTCCCCTGCTTCACACTCAGTGCCAGTCAGTGTCTTTACTCACTGAGCCGCTGCTTCTCCCATGGCGGATATAGCTCATTATGGCTAAACACAGGCTAGCCCCACTTCTACGTCAGACCTGTAAGCATTGGGCACAAAAAAATATACTTATTTGCTACAGGTTGTCAATTTGGATAGGGTCCTCCTGTTCCTTTTGTTGTAATTAACGGCACCTCTTGCGCTTGTCCCCATTGTATGTACATTATTTACCTTGCATTGTAATTTTGTAAAGTGCTGCGTACACTTTTGTCACGATATAAATGAAATTATAAATGAATACATACATAGAGGATCTTCCAGGCAAGTTACATAGTTATATAGTTACACAGTAGTTACATAGTTACATAGTTGATGAGGTTGAAAAAAGACATACGTCCATCAAGTTCAACCTATGCTACATTTAGACGACAGATACACAATCTAACTGCCCTTACTCTAAATAACCCTTTGTTGCTAGTGAAATCTCCTTTCCTCCAACCTTAAGGGGTGACCCTGTGTCCTATGTACTGCCTTTGGAGTCAATAGTTCTTTTGAAAGCTCCTTGTGTTGTCCCCGAGTATATTTGTATATAGTTATCATATCCCCTCTTAGACGCCTCTTTTCTAATGTAAATAAATCTAATTTAGCTAGCCTCTCCTCATAAGTCAGATTGTCCACCCCCTTTATTAATTTGGTGGCTCTTCTCTGCAGTTTCACTAGTTCCATAATGTCTTTTCAATGGAGTCGTGTCCAAAACTCAATATTCAAGGTGTGGTCTTACTAATGCTTTATAAAGGAGCATAATTATGTTTACTTCCCTTCCATCCATTGCCCGTTTAATGCTCGATAAGATCTTGTTTGCCTTTGCAGCTACTGCATGACTTTGGGCACTATTGCTTGTCTACAAGCACTCCTAAATCCTTCTCCATCAAGGTTTCTCAATTTACCTCATTTAATTTGTAAGTTGCCTGTTTATTCTTGCTTCCCAAATAAATAACCTTATTTATCTGTATTAAACCTTATCTGCCATTTACCTGCCCACGTTTCCAGTCTCCCCAAGTCCTTCTGGAGAGAAATTACATCCTGCTCTGATTCTACTCTCTGCCAACCTCAAGGTCATTAATAAAGGTAATTAATAAACCAGGGGCAGGGGTCACTTGAGGTACTCCAATCACAATTTGAGCCCAACCTGAACAAGTTCTATTTATTTGCAAACGTCCATATCTATTGAGGAGTATATGATATATTTGCACACTCCATCGCCATCCATTTTTAGTTGTTTTTATAAAATACAAAAATATACAAAAGAAATTAGTGTCTTTATTTAGAAGTGTTGAAACAGAATAATAAATCATTTTTTTTTTGCGTTTTTAACCTCCTGATTCCCTATATGGTTTGGGATTTGTTCCTTTGGACGTTGTTATTATTGAGCAGTGCGCAACACATTGGGATCTCTTTTGGTGGTCATTCTGGATCACCTTTTTGCAAAGTGTATGTTTCCATTTCCCATGCACCTCTTTGTGTTTACCTATACGGTTTGGAATAATAAGGTTGAGCAGTGATTACTATTACCTATGTTAACAAGTTCTATTTATGACAACCCTCTGTTGTTAATAAAGGGTAAATAAACCGCTCATCCGTGTGTGTTATATTTGTGCTTATATGCGATATGTAACAGGTGCTCTAAGGGAAAAAGGAATGTATTTCAGAGTAGATCCCAAAAGGATCAAAAAAAGGCTCCCTCATATATCGAGCACTCAATGTTAGGGTACAATAGTAAGACTTACAATAGTCTATCGGTATCAATACCTTTTAGTGGGACAAAATATGGCCCTTCTCAACCGGATAAGCTCAGAAAAAATAATAAAATTTTATTAGGTAATTACAATTGATCAGGATTAAAAACACATATAAAGCATTCAAACATTAAAAAACCCCATACTGAAGTGGTTAGGTGAGCTAGCGATAAATCAATTTGGTATACTAGTGTAGTTGCTCACCACAGACGTCTAATTAGCGAATATAACTGTTAGTGGACAAGCAGGTAAGTATTATCCTTCAAACTTATATGATGGAGGGAGGGGTATCAGAGGTGTAGTCTGTATAACTTTGTTATCAGGTGTTAGCATATGTGTAACAGTGGTATGTAAGTTATCCCCCGCCCTAGGGTACAATGCACCATGGTAATATCACCTCCTCCTCCCCTGCTGGACAATCTCCCCTCTCCCCCCACCACCCTGCTGGCCACACTCCCCCCTCTCCCGCCCCCGCTGGCACCATCTCCTTCCTCCCCCCCTCCCCCACCGAGTTACACATTCCCCACGCCCTCCTGGCACATCAACTGCTTGCACACCCCCCCCCCGTCTGCACAATCTCCCCCCTTATCCCCCCGCTGGCACTCTCCCCCCATCCCCCCGCCACATCCCCCCCCCCCAGTCCGGCCCCCCCCTTTCTCCCCCCGCACATAATCTAGGCAAGGACACGCCCCCTTCGTTAGTAGCCATGCCCCTCCCCCCCCCAATTCCCGCCCCCCCCCGCTCCTGCTGTAAACATTTTTTGCAGGACACCCGAGTGAAACTTAAATGTCCATAATTTGGGAGGTGAGTGACATTGGAAGCTCAAAATAGTTGCGTTGACCTACAAATCTGCTGTTAGAATATCCGATGAAAGTTTCGTGGTGCCGTTTTGTGGATTTCAAAGCTTCTGACATACAAACAAACAGACAACTTAGAATTATAGTTATAGATAATGGAGATTGGGGGTATGGGTGCAGTGTCACACTCACATAGTGCAGGGTGCTGGTGATGAGTATATATATTATAATAGAGATGGGGGTATGGGTGCAGTGTCACATCAAATTAGTACAGGATGCAGTGGAGGTGCTGGTGTGAGTAGCTAGCACACCCCCCCCCCCCCCCCCTCCTCTCCCCTGCACATCTGACATGACACACAGACAGAGAAACATAGCTCTGATTCAGGCAAGGACACCCCCCCTCCTTGGTAGCCACGCCCCGCCCCTGCTTATGCTTGTCCAGCCGGAGTGAAACTTAGAATGTCCATAACTTGGGGGTGAGTGACATTGGAAGCTCACAAAATAGTTGCTTTGACCTACAAATCCGCCGCCTGCAGAATGTACAGTGAACGTTTGTTGTTTTACGTGGTGTGCCGCGTTTGTGAGATTCGATGCTTCTGACATACAAACAAACAGACGGAATCCAACTTAGACTTATAGTATAGATACAGGGCCCAACTACTGGGCAAAAACCCACTCCTGCACCCCCCACCCCAAAAGTCACTCACCCCCCCATGACACTTACCTGCGGTGTGTGTCCGGTTTCGGGGTCCTGACGCGTCTCCCAGGCTCTGCTTTCTTGTCGCCTTTAAAATCATGTTTTTCTCCCGCAGCACTATTCAAAATGGCCGCTGTGATGTCACAACGTCATATGAGGCCGCGTGGCCATTTTGAATAGTGCTGCGGGAGAAAAACATGATTTTAAGATGAAGCCAAGACGACCTGGAGACGCCGGGGGACATGGCCGCAGGTAAGCAGTCAACAGTGGCCACAATGCAGTCGCCCCTTGAGAAAGGTCCTATTCCAGGACCGAAACGTCGGATTGGGTGACTTATCTTTGTTATTCAGATGCCCAATCAGTTTTTCATGATTACTGAACCGAGTGCAGTCTTCTCTTTAACCGGACGAGAGAATGGTAATGTTGTTTATATATATTATGTAGAGATCAGTACCGTGTTAGCCGAGCTTCAATAATCAAAAAAAAATAGATGATACCGTTCTGTGGCTAACGAAATGCTTTTATTTGTGCGAGCTTTCGAGATACACTGATCTCTTCTTCCGCGATGTTACAATGAATTGAAGCAAGTTATCCTTGCTTCATTCATTGTAACTCGCCGGAGAAGAGATCAGTGTATCTCGAAAGCTCGCACAAATAAAAGCTTTCGTTAGCCACAGAACGGTATCATCTATTTATTTTTTGATTATTATATATATATATATATATATTATAATATTAGTTCCATGTAAAAATGGATTTCAGGCAAAGGTGAGACGGTGTGCTCATTTCCATGTCATTTCCCAGATCCCGTTTGCAGTGGAAGTAAGGTGATAATAGTGAAAGCAGGGTTGCAGACCTCTCTAAGACTTTGTGAAGGTGCTCACACCATGATCTTTTTATTTGAGAGATATATATATATATATATATAATGATACCGTATTATTGTTATGGTGAAAAGTGTAGTTTATGATAGATATATATTTCAGGGAGTAGGATAAAACACGTGTATATAAATTATGCACTTTACTTGTTCTGCAGATGACAGCGCGAGCTTCACATAGAGACAGCCTCACATTCACTTAAAGGCTGTCATTTGGAACAGTTGATCTCTTTTAATGATTTTACCTTCACCTTCTGACTACTGGACCCACAATGCATTGCTGTGGCCCAGCCCTCTCATCTCAGAGCAGACAGGTTTGGGATATAACTTGGTAAATGGGCACTTCCCCCTACTTAATTCCCCCCTCCTTAGTACACGTGTAGGAAGCAGGGGGGTCTCTGGAGCAGAACCGCATTCATTTCACTGCCAGGGCCCCCCTGTTGCTTTACCGGGGTAGGTGCAGGGTTTGCCACCTTCTACTGAAGGCCAACACGGAGAAAATGAAAAACCAAAAACCCCTTACTTGGCGGGCATGGTGCGGCGGTGTCTGCGCGCATCCGGCTGCAATTCTCCCTCCAACTGCAGCGAACATGGCTGCCTGGCGTCAAATGACACCGCGTTGCATGACAACGTGACGCCCGCGTAGCTCATGGTCACGTACCGAACGGTTGCCATGGCAACACAGCATCATAATCTTTTCCCTAAAAAACCTTAACCTCTTACCCCCTAGCCTTAACCCCTATCAAAAAACCTACCCCCTAGCCTTAAACCCTATCCAAAAAAAACCTTACCCCCTAGCCTTAACCCTCTATCAAAAAAACCTACCCCCTACCTTAACCCCTTATCAAAAAACCCTTACCCCCTAGCCTTAACCCCTTATCAAAAAAACTTACCCCTTAGCCTAACCCCTTATCCAAAAAAAAACCTACCCCCTAGCCTTATCCCCTTACCAAAAAAACCTCACCCCCTAGACCTAACCCCTTATCCAAAAAACCCTTACCCCCTAGCCTTAACCCCTTACCCAAACCTGTAATTGTACCCCTACCCTTAAAACTAAACCTTAACCCCTGACCCTATAACCCATGAATCGGATCCCCTCGCCCTAAAACCCCTAATCTGAACTCCTTTCCCTAACCCCCTAACCGTACATCTTACCAAAAACTTAAGCCCGTACCATAAATCTGTTTTCGATTTATGTATTTCCCAAGAGGAACTGTATTCTAATCTGTGTAACAATAAATAAGGAAGAATGAGCCATAACCAGTGCAGAGAATACCAGGCACCAAATAAATGCTCAAAGGGAATATTGCATCCAAACGCAGCACTGCAGGGAGATTGTAGTAAAAGTATCACATAGTATACATGAAAATCCAATACATACTGATAAAGTAATATCAACATGCAATGTAAAGGGTAAAAAACCTACCACCATAATATCCGCTTCAGCACAGGTGGCTCAATCAGTCCCGCTTCAGCACAGGTGGCTCAATCAGTCTCAACTTCAGCGCATGTGGCCTCAATCAGTCTAACTTCAGACGCAGGTGGCTCAATCAGTCTCAACTTCAGCACAGGTGGCTCAATCAGTCTCAGCTTCACACAGGTGGCTCAATCATTCTCAACTTCAGCACAGTGGCTCAATCAGTCCCTGCTTCAGCGCAGGTGGCTCAATCAATCTCAACTTCAGCGCAGGTGGCTCAATCAGTCCTCAGCTTCAGCCAAGGTGGCTTAATCAGTCCCAACTTCTGCACAGGTGGCTCAATCAGTCCCTGCTTCAGCACAAGTGGCTCATCAGGAGCCTCTGATTGAGCCACCTGTGCTGAAGCTTGGATATCCCGAAAACCTGACCTGTTTGGGGGCGCCTGAGACTGGAGTTGAGCACCGCCACTCTATCCGCCTTTACATTACCTGCAGGGAACTCTGTGATGTACAATAATTCTTAGAATTTGTAACAATGTAACGATATCAAGGGACTCTCCGTCCGCAGTAACCATGGATACCAAGGGACCCTCCCGTCCGCAGTAACCATGGGATACCAAGGGACTCTCCGTCCGCAGTAACCATGGATACCAAGGGACTCTTCCGTCCGCAGTAACCATGGATACAAGGGACTCTCCGTCCGTAAACCATGGATAACCAAGGGACTCTCCGTCCGCATGAGTAACCATGGATACCAAGGGCTCTCCGTCCGCAGTAACCATGTATACCAAGGGACTCTCCGTCCGCAGTAACCATGGATATCAGGGACTCTCCGTCCGCAGTAACCATGGATACCAAGGGATCTCCGTCCGCAGTAACCATAAATACAGCCACGCGCCCCTAACGGGCGTCCTCAGAGACCTTCAGGGTTCTTTTTATCTTGTCCCACGTCATTCCACTATTGTCTGATGAGCTAGTTCTGCCCCTTTATCCGTTTGGTGTTGGATGGTGCTAGCTGTTTTACTTAGACACAACGAACACAAGGGAAACCTTGGCGACTGACCATTCCCCCAGAGTTTCCTAGGGACCATTATTACTTTTATTATTTTTTTTTAGTAGGTGGAAGCGGGGGTCCCCGGAGCTGTGCCATATTGACTTCAGCTTCCGGAGCCCCCCCCCCCCCCCAGCTTCCTGGGATACCTACCGCCGATGGGGTGCCGTATCTCTCTGCCTGGTTCTAAGCGCCCACGTGGCGCGGGCCAACAGGACGCCGCAAAGGGATGACGGTCAGGGTTTTTAAAGCCGCCATTTTCGATAGTCCCCAAATAGCCCAATCGGGCTGCTCTGCCCTACGTGAGGTTGTATCTCCTGGGAGAAGGGGGTCCCTGGGCCTGAAATAATGAATGCGGTTCAGCTCCAGAGACCCCCTGCTTCCAACCTAGAAATATATATATATATATTAGCGCCACATATTCCGCAGCGTGGTACAAAAAAATAAAGTGCTCTTAAACCCATCACTGGCATTATTCACTTTGGTCCTTGGGGAGATGCCCCCCTCTGTTTAAACCGCCTGCTGTTATGCACCAATTTTGTGTTCTTAGCAGCAGCATGCCAGCACGTATGTAGCATACAGCATACATAAGGTGTATCCTGATATGGTGCAGCCAAGACTGTTCCTTGCTGCAGTCCGCGCTGTGCTGAAATCCACGAAGCAGCAGGCTCCGGGGCACACGCCTGGCGAACGCTCAGAATTCCAGGTCAGCACATTTCCGAGGCCCGCTAATTAGTCGCCCCCCTTGTCAAGGGCACACGGGAGCAGAGAGGAACTGACAGGATGTGCCCTTCAGGACTCGTTTCCAGACTTCTCCCGCTGTTCCGGCGCAGTTGAAAGGCAGCAGCTGAAGATAGGAGGAAGGCGAGTCTAGACTAGCACGTCGGGAGCTGGCAGACAGTCCATCCTTAACCGTTTCGCTGCCGGAGCCCATCCGCTCACTGCGACGGGGTCAAGAAGACCAGGGGTGAAATTAACGATAACAATGTCCGCTCCGACTTCAATCTGACCGTGCGGTAGTGGAACGTTTTTTTTTTGGATGGACGCCCTGATTTATTTCCAGAAGGAAATTAGCAAATATACATCCCAATTTTCGAAATGCCACGGCAGGCCCCTCCTTAGTTGGAGGTGGGATGGACGATGTGAAACAAAAGATGCCAGGCATGCATGGAAACCATCACCCCATTGCTTTATAATGTGTTAGAGTAGGGCCGCTAACGGTCGGGTTTTCAGGAATCCCTGCTTCTGCACAGCCGTGCAGTCGTTGATTGAGCCACCTGTGCTGAAGCAGGGAGGTCTTTAAAACCCTTGCGGACTGGAGTCGCCCCCACCCCTGTGTTGCAGGCTCCCCAGGTGACAAAGGGGTTACCCCTTGCACGCCCGTCTAGTTTTACAGCATGTAAATGAAATATTTTAATGGTATGCAGTACTAATTATGTACGCAGTGCAGTCTGCCTGGATATACAGAACTGATATGCGGTTGGGGACCTCATTACAATACAAGGATATCAGCGCAGAATAAACAGATAAGTCAGGGAATTCTTTCCTCTGAGAGCTTACACATTCTTTATTTTATTTATTATAAAATGTGTTCCAGGAGTAACACATAGAGAGTTACCGTCGTTCTCAAGTATGTCCTGGGCACACGAGTTGTGATGACAGATACATGGTTACAAATACATAGTTACATAAGTGAGCAGGGTTATACATGATATACAAGACTTTGCATGCACAGTTAGAGATAATATATATTATAGGCGTATGTAACGTTACAGACCAGGTTCAAAGTGAGACACCTTAGTTCTGAAAGATTGGACTGGTGGCGGCTTTGAGAGTAAAACCGCGGTAATTCACTGGGTATTATTTCAGGAAACCGAGGGTGTTCCCGGAGCTGAAAATACAGTGCTTTAGGTCTGGAGGACCCCGCACTCCAATTCTGTAAGATAAAAAAAATGATGGTTAGTGTAGAGAGCTCTCCATTAAAAGAGGCTGCTGCTTTAACAGCGGAGTGCGTTTCGCTATATACTGCAGCACGTTAACTTACACTGGGAGGGATCCTCCGACGTGAACCAGAGTACAAGCATACCCCGCATTAAGGACACTCACTTAAGTACACTCGCGAGTAAGGACATATCGCCCAATAGGCAAGGGCAGCTCGCGCATGCGCCTGTCAGCACGTCCTGAACAGCAACACCGGCTCCCTACCTGTACCGAAGTTGTGCGCAAGCGGGAGACTATAGAGCCTGTTACAAAGCGTTATTTACATCAGTTATGCGCGTATGAACGATGCAGTACAGTACATGCATCGATAGTGTGGGAAAAGGAGTGCTTCACTTTAAGTACATTTTCACTTTACATACATGATCTCCGGTCCCATTGAGTACGTTAATGTGGGGTATGCCTGTATAGAGTAGCGTTGTTGGGTTGTGTAACCATTGGTCACTTAAACATCAACAAATAAAGCTAAGCGTATGGGCTTCTCGTGGTAAAAGGACTCCGTTTTAATGTGACGACGGAGATGGAACCTCATTCCCCTGACGTTGCTGCAGAAATCCAACTCATTGGGTAATCTTTCTCGTGTTTAACTTGTTCAGTTCCGCAGAGGCCTGTGAAGACATGTTACTACAGTGACATAGCCGGGGGGTGCTCAAATCCAGTCTTCAAGATCCCTCCCCCCAACAGGTCAGGCTTTTAAGGATATCCTGTGTTCAGTACAGGTGGCACAGTCGAAGACTGTTTATTCAGCTCTGTTACCCTGTTTATTCAGCTGTACCTGTTTATTCAGCTCTGTACCTGTTTATTCAGTCTGTCTGCTGTTTATTCAGTTCTGTACCATTAAATGCATCTGGACCTTTGTACAGATTTCTGCCAGTGGCTGCTGGAGTCATTTAATGAAAGCAGCTGCGAGATTGATTTGCTAATAATCAGCAGGTTGATTTGAGGGGGATTCACACTGCTTCTATCGTGTGTTAATATAAATGTATACATAAAAATCCATATACCACACATTTATTGATAATATGATATTTGCTCATTGTACATTGAACTGTTATTAGGCTTCCTTTGGTTGGGTTCACCTGTTTCCAACCAAGAGATTAGTCTACCAAATAAACAAATTGGAGTCGGTAAAAAATATTTCAACAACAGAGGGTTTATTTCAGAGTAGATCCCAAAAGGACAAAAAAAAGGCTCCCTCATATATCGAGCACTCAATGTTAGGGTACAATAGTAAGACTTACAATAGTCTATCGGTATCAAACCTTGTTAGTGGGACAAAATATTGCCCTTCTCACGGATAAGCTCAGAAAAATAATAAAATTTTATTAGGTAATTACAATTGATCAGGATTAAAAACACATATAAAAGCATTCAAACATTAAAAACCCCATACTGAAGTGGTTAGGGAGCTAGCGATAATCAATTTGGTATACTAGTGTAGTTGCTCACCACAGACGTCAATTAGCGAATATAACGTTAGTGGTAAGAGGTAAGTATTATCCTTCAAACTTATATGAGGAGGGAGGGGTATCAGAGGTGTAGTCTGTATAACTTTGTTATCAGGTGTTAGCTATGTGTACAGTGGTATGTAAGTTATCCCCGCCCTGGGTACAATGCACCATATAATACTGAGTTTGGCTTCAGAGGGACAAAACAGATGAGGATAAAAGACTTTAGGGGAAGAAGGGGGAAGAAGCGTGTCAGTCTACGCGAAACGATCGTCGGGACGTGGTGACGTCACATGTGACGTCATCGAAGTGGGCAGCGTCTGCGAGCAGAGACACAGCAGTGTTTGGAAGACAGGCTTGTATTGAGACAGGATACTCAGCGAACTATATGCGTGATTAAGGTGGTTTTGCCCGGTGGGGGCGTCCTGCTTACCATTTAACTTATATAGGAGATTTAAGAATCTGCAATATTATTGTATTGGTCTCCTCGGATACGGAGCCCCCTCGCATATACCTATGTTATCTATGTGGTTACTGTATCCTAGAGTCAATATATAGGATACACCGTGTATCCAAGCCGCTAATTTTGAAACATATAGTGTCATTTTGACACAATACTGAGCCAGCACAATTTGCGGTGAGACCGCACAGACCTCTTAGGGAAAAGGAAATACTATATGAGTGACTAAAGCATTTATCCCTCATCTGTTTTGTCCCTCTGAAGCCAAACTCAGTATATATGGTGCATTGTACCCTAGGGCGGGGGATAACTTACATACCACTGTTATATTGACTCTAGGATACAGTCACCACATAGATAACATAGGTATATGCGAGGGGGCTCCGTATCCGAGGAGACCAATACAATAATATTGCAGATTCTTAATCTCACTATATATGTTAAATGTAAGCAGGACGCCCACGCGGGCAAAACCACCTAATCACGCATATAGTTCCGCTGAGTAACTTGTTCTCAATACAAGCCTGTCTTCCAAACACTGCTGTCTCTGCTCGCAGACGCGCCCTTCCGATGACGTCACATGTGACGTCACCACGTCCCGACGATCGTTTCGCGTAGACTGACACGCTTCTTCCCTTCTTCCCCTAAAGCATTTATCCCCATCTCTTTTGTCCCTCTGAGCCAAACTCAGTATATACATGGTTACTGCGGACGGAGAGTCCCTTGGTATCCATGGTTACTGCGGACGGAGAGTCCCTTGGTATCCATGGTTACTGCGGACGGAGAGTCCCTTGGTATCCATGGTTACTGCGGACGGAGAGTCCCTTGGTATCCATGGTTACTGCGGACGGAGGGTCCCTTGGTATCCATGGTTACTGCGGACGGAGAGTCCCTTGATATCGTTACATTGTTACAAATTCTAAGAAATTATTTGTAACATCACAGAGTTCCCTGCAGGTAATGTAAAGGCGGATAGAGTGGCGGTGCTCAACTCCAGTCCTCAGGCCGCCCCAAACAGGTCAGGTTTTCGGGATATCCAAGCTTCAGCACAGGTGGCTCAATCAGAGGCTCCTGATTGAGCCACTTGTGCTGAAGCAGGGACTGATTGAGCCACCTGTGCAGAAGTTGGGACTGATTAAGCCACCTGTGCTGAAGCTGAGACTGATTGAGCCACCTGCGCTGAAGTTGAGATTGATTGAGCCACCTGCGCTGAAGCAGGGACTGATTGAGCCACCTGTGCTGAAGTTGAGACTGATTGAGCCACCTGTGCTGAAGCTGAGACTGATTGAGCCACCTGTGCTGAAGTTGAGACTGATTGAGCCACCTGCGCTGAAGTTGAGACTGATTGAGCCACATGCGCTGAAGTTGAGACTGATTGAGCCACCTGTGCTGAAGCTGGGACTGATTGAGCCACCTGTGCTGAAGCAGGGATATTATTGGTGGTAAGGTTTTTTACCCCTTTACATTGCATGTTGATATTACTGTATACAGTATGTATTGGATTTTTCATGTATACTATTGTGATACTTTTACTACAATCTCCCTGCAGTGCTGCGTTTGGATGCAATATTCCCTTTGAGCATTTATTTGGTGCCTTGGTATTCTCTGCACTGGTTATGGCTCATTCTTCCTTTATTTATTGTTACACAGATTAGAATACAGTTCCTCTTGGGAAATACATAAAATCGAAACAGATTTATGGTACGGGCTTAAGTTTTTTGGGTAAGATGTACGGTTAGGGGGTTAGGGAAAGGAGTTCAGATTTAGGGGTTTTAGGGCGAGGGGTCCGATTCATGGGTTATAGGGTCAGGGGTTAAGGTTTAGCTTTTAAGGGTAAGGGGTACAATTACAGGTTTAGGGTAAGGGGTTAAGGCTAGGGGGTAAGGGTTTTTTGGATAAGGGGTTAAGGCTAGGGGGTGAGGTTTTTTTGGATAAGGGGCTAAGGCTAGGGGGTAAGGTTTTTTTTGGATAAGGGGTTAAGGCTAAGGGGTAAGGTTTTTTTGATAAGGGGTTAAGGCTAGGGGGTAAGGGTTTTTTGATAAGGGGTTAAGGCTAGGGGGTAAGGTTTTTTTGATAAGGGGTTAAGGCTAGGGGGTAAGGTTTTTTTTGGATAAGGGTTTAAGGCTAGGGGGTAAGGTTTTTTGATAAGGGGTTAAGGCTAGGGGGTAAGAGGTTAAGGTTTTTTAGGGAAAAGATTATGATGCTGTGTTGCCATGGCAACCGTTCGGTACGTGACGCCATGATGCTACGCGGCGTCACGTTGTCATGGCAACGCGGTGTCATTTGACGCCAGGCAGCCATGTTCGCTGCAGTTGGAGGGAGAATTGCAGCCGGATGCCGGCAGACACCGCCGCACCATGCCCGCCAAGTAAGGGGTTTTTGGTTTTTCATTTTCTCCGGGTTGGCCTTCAGTAGAAGGTGGCAAACCCTGCACCTACCCCGGGTAAAGCAACCAGGGGGGCCCTGGCAGTGAAATGAATGCGGTTCTGCTCCAGAGACCCCCCTGCTTCCTACACGTGTACTAAGGAGGGGGGAATTAAGTAGGGGGAAGTGCCCATTTACCCAAGTTATATCCCAAACCTGTCTGCTCTGAGAGTGAGAGGGCCTGGGCCACAGCAATGCATTGTGGGTCCAGTAGTCAAGAAGGTGGAAGGTAAAATCATTAAAAGAGATCAACTGTTCCAAATGACAGCCTTTAAGATGAATGTGAGGCTGTCTCTATGTGAAGCCTCGCTGTCATCTGCAGAACAAGTAAAGTGCATAATTATATATACACGTGTTTTATCCTACTCCCTGAAATATAATACTATCATAACTACACTTTGTCACCTAATACAATAATACACGGTATCATTATATATATATATATATATATCTCTCAAATAAAAAGATCATGTGTGAGCACATTCACAAGTCTTAGAGAGGTCTGCAACCCTGTCTTTCACTATTATCACCTTACTTCCACTGCAACAAGGGATTCTGGGAAATGACATGGAAATGAGCACACCGTCTCACCTTTTGCCTGAAATCCATTTTTACATGGAACTAATATATATATATATATAGATTTTATATATATATATTATATAATCAAAAAATAAATAGATGATAACGTTCTGTGGCAAGAAATGCTTTTATTTGTGCGAGCTTTCGAGATACACTGATTCTCTTCCGGCGAGTTACAATGAATGAAGCAAGGATAACTTGCTTCATTCATTGTAACATCCGCCGGAGGAGAGAGATTAGTTGTGTTATCTCTAATCGGAAACGGGAAAAAGCTCGCACAAATAAAAGCATTTCGTTAGCCACAGAACGGTATCATCTATTTATTTTTTGATTATTGAAGCTCGGCTAACACGGTACTGATTCCTCTACATATATATATATAAACAACATTACCATTCTCTCGTCCGGTAAAGAAAGACTGCACTCGGTTCAGTAATCATGAAAAACTGTATTGGGCATCTGAATAAAAAAGATAAGTCACCCAATCCGACGTTTCGGTCCTGGAATAGGACCTTTCTCAAGGGGCGACTGCATTGTGGCCACTGTTGACTGCTTACCTGCGGCCATGTCCCCCGGCGTCTCCAGGTCGTCTCTGGCTTCATCTTTAAAATCATGTTTTTCTCCCGCAGCACTATTCAAAATGGCCACGCGGCCTCATATGACGTTGTGACATCACAGCGGCCATTTTGAATAGTGCTGCGGGAGAAAAACATGATTTTAAAGGCGACAAGAAAGCAGAAGCCTGGGAGACGCCGTCAGGACCCCGAAACCGGACACCACCGCAGGTAAGTGTCATGGGGGGGTGAGTGACTTTTGGGGGTGGGGGGTGCAGGAGTGGGTTTTTGCCCAGTTAGTTGGGCCCTGTATCTATACTATAAGTCTAAGTTGGATTCCGTCTGTTTGTTTGTATGTCAGAAGCATCGAAATCTCACAAACGGCACCACGTAAAACAACAAAACGTTCACTGTACATTCTGCGGCGGATTTGTAGGTCAAAGCAACTATTTTGAGCTTCCAATGTCACTCACCCCCCAAGTTATGGACATTCTAAGTTTCACTCGGCTGGACAGCAGTAAAAGCAGGGGGCGGGGCGTGGCTACCAAGGGAGGGGGCGTGTCCTTGCCTGAATCAGAGCTATGTTTCTCTGTCTGTGTGTCATGTCAGATGTGCAGGGGAGAGGAGGGGGGGGGGGGGGGTGTGCTAGCTACTCATCACCAGCACACTCCACTGCATCCTGTACTATGTGAGTGTGACACTGCACCCATACCCCCATCTCTATTATATATATATATACTCATCACCAGCACCCTGCACTATGTGAGTGTGACACTGCACCCATACCCCAATCTCCATTATCTATACTATAATTCTAAGTTGTCTGTTTGTTTGTATGTCAGAAGCTTTGAAATCTCACAAACGGCACCACGAAACTTTCACTGGATATTCTACAGCAGATTTGTAGGTCAACGCAACTATTTTGAGCTTCCAATGTCACTCACCTCCCAAATTATGGACATTCTAAGTTTCACTCGGAATGTAAGTGTCCGTGATTCACCTGCACGTTTATTTTATTATTAAATGACAGTATTACGCTATGGGAACCGCGCTGTCTTCTTTTCGTTTTACAGATCAAGAGGAAGGTGGTTTTTTCCTGAAGACCGGCAGCGGCGCCCAGCAGCTGTTTTATTTTTTATTTCATTTTTTCACCGTATCTCTTGGGGCTTTTTTAACCCTTTCCCCATTCCCTCCCTTTTTATTTACCCTCCCCTTCCAGTGTTTGTGTTGTATGTACTTCCATGTTTTATCCCTAGTAGTCACTTTGTATACACTAGTACTAGTGGTTTCTATGTGGACATTTATCTGTGTGCAATTATCACCCCTGTGGTCGGTATTCCGGCTAGCGCAGCACTGTGTTTTTTTGCTCTTTTTTTCTTGATATATATATATATATATTATTAAGGTTATGGTGGGTAAAAAAAGTGACTAAAACCCTCCACAGTAAAGCATATAGCAACTGTAAATATTCCTGTATATTCATTTGCATGTCTTAGACAGGTCTGCAACCCTGTCTTTCACCTTTATCACCCAGCACTTCCACTGTAGCAAGGGATTCTGGGAAATGACATGCAAATGAGCACACAGCGCCACCTTTTATCTCATGCTCACATTACATGTCATTATCAGTGTGGTGCAGGTACAGGGGGAGGGAATCACAGTGAGGTGCAGGTACAGGGGGAGGGAATCACAGTGTGGTGCAGGTACAGGGGGAGGGAATCACAGTGTGGGTTGGGGGGGGGGCTGGGGAGATGTGCCGGCAGCAGGGGGGAAGAGGGGCGGGGATATGTATTCAATATTACATTGCCCGGGCACTATAGCTAGTATATATAAAAGTAGCCAGCGTTGTCCGAAATTCTAAGAATCCCAAAAATACTGAGATTTATAAATGGATAATTAAATTTTTTCATTTCTTAATGCAAATCACCCGCTAAAACAACATCTCCGCCCATAACCGTTTCATTGCCTCTGAGGTCCTGAGGTGCGCGAGCGAGAGCCCCTAACGCTGTGTGTGTGGGACATTGCACGCTCGTCCCAAACACTGACCTCGCGCTCCTGGGGAACTTTGGCTGCTCCGGTATTTCTGCTAATGTTGCAAATTGTATTTTCAGAGTCTCCCAGATTAAGTGGCAGCTTGAGGGTTGAGTGATGGGATCACGTCATGTGTGATGTCATATGTGATATGTGACAAAAACCTGCTCCTTGATCTGACGTACGATCATGCAATATGTGGTTACAATATCTTAAGAGGTGTCCAAATGCCTAGTGCCCAGACAGACAGCTTCCCAGCATGTACATTCTCCTAAATGTGCAGTCCGTGCTTGTACTGCTTGAGGCTAGACACTACATGTTTCACAGGCGCGCAGAATTACATCTCCGTGTGTATGTGTGTGCGCGCTCCCAGCCCTGCTGTGCCAATCAATGTTTAGTGACAGGTGGACCTGCTCAGCATGTCACAGTGTGTGTGTGTGTGTGTGTGTGTGTGTGTGTGTGTGCGCTCAGCATGTTACAGTGTGTGTGTGTGCGCGCATGCTCAGCATGTTACAGTGTAGGTGTGTGTGTGTTCAGCATGTTACAGTGCAGGTGTGTGTGTGTGTGTGTGTGTGTGCTCAGCATGTTACAGTGTAGGTGTGTGTGCTCAGCATGTTACAGTATGTGTGTGTGTGCTCAGCATGTTACAGTGCAGGGGTGTGTGTGTGTGCTCAGCATGTTACAGTGTTTGTGTGTATAGTGACAGGTGGACCTGCTCAACATGTTACAGTGTAGGTGTGTGTGTGCTCAGCATGTTACAGTGGAGGTGTGTGTGTGTGTTCAGCATTTTACAGTGTAGGTGTGTGTGTGTGCTCAGCATGTTACAGTGTAGGTGTGTGTGTGTGTGTGTGTGTGCTCAGCATGTTACAGTGTAGCTGCCTCGCAGTTGTGCCTGTTCATTTACCCACAAAGCATCTGTTGGAAGTACGTCCCTGTTGCCTGGCGTGTGCCATGGATTCAGGCTGTCTGCCAGCTGGGGCTGGGTACATCGCTAGGGCAATACATTTTTTTTAGTGCAGACTTGAAATGCCAGTGCCAGCTGTTGTGCAGCTTCAATGGGATCTGCTTACAACCTACTCTGAGCTGGGTCCAGAGAGTGCTTCGTAACATTGGATGCCACCATGGATCCCATATATTCTAGAACCCCCCAAGCTGAAAATAGCGGAGTTCAACTTTGGAGGAGTTCCCGATTCGATTCTGTTAAATAAAAAATACAACAAAAACCCCCCAGATATTTCCTTTAAAAAAAAAAAAAAAATAGATTTCTTTTGCTAAACACCCCATAAAACAAAACAAAAAATATATATTATTTTGCTTTGGCCCCGTCTGCACAGAAATGATAAGACCCCTCATGAGGCACTCACATGATAGCATAACCCCAAATCACTGGGACATCCTTCCCTCACTGGGCTCAATTCCTTAACCCTTTCAGCGCCAGAGGGTCGTGCCCACGGAAAACCTACGCCTCTTCGGAGCGATCGCCCCATCATTTCACACCCGTGGCCCGGAGGGTGTGAGGGGTGACTGGGTGGGACCTGGGCACTACCTCCCCGCCCCTGCAGTGCGGTATGTGGCAGAGCGCCCATTGACACCCATTTTTTTTAAAAACAGCAGAGGCCGCTGCCTTAACGGAGTACGGAATAAGGACCCCGGGGTGGCACTTTTGTTGACATACACCGTACGTCATTAGGGCGCTGAAGCGGATAAAAGGTCGTTATAGCCGCGTTAAACTTTGATGTTATTAAAGAATGGGATCATTTGTTTTCCATCATCGCCGTATTATTCGCTAAGGATAATTTTTATTAGAAGTGGAAACCCGGCTCATTTGCCAACATGAAAAATGAGTTTTCTCTGGCATCTTAATAATGCTAGCGGTACAAATTAGCCATAACTACATTGAACTCGGCGATAATCAGTGTTAGTGATGTAGTTGTGGCACAGGGGGGAACATACACACATCTTTATACCATAGGGCAGGGGGTGGCCAGCTCCAGTCCTCAAGGGCAACTAACAGCTCAGGTTTAAAGGATATCCCTGCTTCAGCACAGGTGGCTCAATCAACAAAAAAAAAAGAAGCAGCTCAGACCCCAGGATTCACCTGTGCCATCTACCCTATATCCTTTTCTAAATTACTGGGACACTAGTTGTGTTGATACACAATTTATATTGATTGTATTTATATTTTATACACATCTTTTAGCGTCGCTATTTCTTTTTGTTGAGAAACGGATTTATTCGTTAGCCCCATTCCCAGTAAGTGTGTTGATCTTGAATTGTGTAACTGTGTGCGTCTGTCTTTTACGAGAAATAAATTACCATTTATTTTACCATCTTGTTTTGCTCAATCAAATGATCCCTGGTTATAAAAAGGTGCTGTAGAACCTGGTGTTCCGTGTCAGTTTACAACAGTCCCAGCTTTGTTTAAAAAAAACAAGAACAGGGTATTTCAGTTGGCGCCCGGCACGGGACCTTGATGTGGCGCCTGGCACGGGACCTTGATGTGGGGCCCGGCACGGGACCTTGATGTGGGGCCCGGCACGGGACCTTGATGTGGCGCCCGGCACGGGACCTTGATGTGGCGCCCGGCACGGGACCTCGATGTGGCGCCCGGCACGCGACCTCGGTGTGCCCCTTGGACTCTGCATCTGGTAATTTCATACTAGTTGCTTAGGCAGCTAAGTGCCGTTTTTCACACTGACTTGTATGTTAAGATAATGTAAATATATAGGGTACAGATGTCATAAATGCTGGCAAAATATTTAAATGTAATAATTTTTAAATCTTTAAAGGAAAAATTCTGGCGCTTTTTTTAATTTATTGTTTTTTTTTTTTTAAACATGGGTTTGAAGGTGGGGTTCTCCAGAGATGAACCCCGTTAATTTCAGCTCAGGGGAACCCCTGCTTCCTGAGATACAGACCTCCGGAAAGGGTGCAGGTATCTCGGCAAAATTTAAAGCTTCACCAGATGATGTCACGGCTTCCTATTGGCCCGGGAGCTTTGAACGCCGCCAATACGTAATCCTTGAATCCGAGCGGAGCGGCTACCGGCCCCCCCTACGGAGGTAAGTATCTCCGTAAGCGGAGGATCCCCAGAGCTGAAATTAATGGGGGTTCCGCTCTGGAGAACCCCTGGTTCAAAGAAAAATGCACAAATTTTTATATATATATATATATATATATATATATATATATATATAAAAAATGAACGTACAGCTGAGATTTTTGGAACATGGTGGGGAAGGAGAGGAAATGTCCTGCCTACCTCTATCCCATCACAGGAAACGCAGCTCTTGGCTAACCGCTGTGACATGCAGTAAGCACACGGATTTCCTCAAAGCTTCCTGCTCCACATCAGCAGAAATCTGTACTGATGAAAGGCTTCCTTCACGTGTCATTGTGATACTGTGCTCACGTTATACATAGTATAGGGTTTTACAGTTGGCTACGGATCACCGGAAATTGGCCAGCCAGTCCAGGTTTTTGGGATAGGAGGGTACATCTGTCTTGTACTGGTGGTTCGGAGCCATAAAGTCCTAGTGTTGTCCAATGACCACTGCTGCGTATCTACTATATATTTTGGGACGTTGTCTGTCTGATTGCTAGACATTTGGACACCTCTTAAGATATCGTAATCAAATTGTGCATGATGGTTCCTTGTTGTATGTTTGGATACATTCTATGAGTTATTACAATTTCTCTTGACTAGCAAGTCAGCCACTGGGTGTTGTACCTGGCAGGCTATGAATCTGGGGACATCATAATGCACATAGCCTGCTGGCAGATAAGGAGAGACAGGTAGCTATAAAAAGTTTACACAGACAGCAAACACAGAAAGAGAGGAAGTCAGCTGGCACGTGGAGGAGAAAGTAAGAATGCCGGAGAAGGGGAGAGAGGCGGAAAGAATTAGGAACATCATAAAGGTATTAAAGGAAAAGTGAGCGAGAAAGAAGAGAAAGGGCAGGGGGGTGAAAGGAGGGCAGGGGGTGAAAGGAGGGGAGGGATGAGGTGGGTTTATTAGAATTTCTGAGCAACACTGAGTACTTTCAGCTAGTGTAGAATATGACCCAAAATGTGATAAAGCTGTCCTTGGTCGTAAATGATTCTTTTTATTTTATAAAATGGTATAGAAGAATACAGTGATAATAAAGGATCTATTAAGGCAATACTAAGTAGGAATGGACAGCCACAGATTCTAGTTTTGATGGCATTTACCCAAGCAGGATCTGTGAAGCCGGACGCATTATGAGAAAGCTTCGTCCATCCGAAGGTCTCACTCATTCTCAGCATCCCCCCCCCCCCCGCCCTCTTCCAGATTCGAGACTCTGTACCTGCTCACTATGAGATTGGAATATCCCTTTACACCCTCTTGCTCTAGATACAACATTTAGATTGTAAGCTGTAGAGCCGGGGTGGCCAACTCCTCAAGGGCCACCAACAGGTCAGGCTTTAAGGATATTCCCGCTTAAGCCTGTGCTGAAGCAGGCTCTCCGACTGAGCCACTGATTGAGCCGCCTGTGCTGAAGCAGGGATATCCTGAAAACCAGACCTGTTGGGGACCCTTGAGGATGGGAGTCGGCAATCCGTGCCATAGAGAGTGCAAAGATTCGACATACCAACTGTTGTACAATACAGTCACTCATTATTATAAACAGCGATGCTGACTGGCCAATGAAGTGGGACGTATCTCTCAAAGAGACGGCTACCCGTCCCCCCCCCCCCTTTAAACTTTGTTTGCTAGGCACTCGACTATTTCTTTCCGTCTTGTTACTTTCCACAGATTGATTTCATTAATCACATGTGCCACTTACTTTGTCAATATTTAATTGCGCTAATCGGTTAATTAAATGCTCGGCTGCAATCATAAAGCATTTTCGACAATTATCTCCCTGAGTTCTTGCATTTTTATAGTCTGTGCTAAGCTCTTCCGCGGTGGAGAGACGTACAAAGCGCATCAGATAAGTGCAACACGGAGGATCTCGAGGCTTACAATAAAACATATACTAGAACAGGACCCAATCATTTAAATATAATGATATGTTTAGAAGGCTTGGAGGTGTTTTCTTTTTTGTGATAGTAACACGGGGGCTTTTTCAGCATGGACAGAAGTCCTGCAATGGTGTTGCTGTGAAGATGCACCATTAAACTTTTGTAGAAGATAGTTACCCTGCAGCAGAATATATATATATATGACTTGTTCAGCCGAACCCTAATATGCCTGTCTAACCGTTACCCTAATATGCCTGCCTAACTCTTACCCTAATATGTCTGTCTAACCGTTACCCTAATATGCCTGTCTAACCGTTACCCTAATATGCCAGCCTAATCCTGAAATGCCTGCCTAAATCTTACCCCAATATGCCTGACTAACCGTTACCCTAATATGCCAGCCTAATCCTAAAATGCCTGTCTAACTGTTACCCTAATATGCCTGCCTAACCCCAATATGCCAGTCTAACCCTAACCCTAATATGCCAGCCTAACCCTAACCCTAATATGCCAGCCTAACCCTAACCCTAATATGCCAGCCTAACCCTAACCCCAATATGGCTGCTTAACCGTTACCCTAATATGCCAGCCTAATCCTAAAATGCCTGTCTAACTGTTACCCTAATATGCCTGCCTAACCGTTATCCTAATATGCCAGCGTAACCCTAACATAATATTCCAGCGTAACCCTAATATAATATGCCATCCTCACCCTAATATAATATGCCATCCTCACCCTAATATAATATGTCAACCTAACCCTAATATAATATGCCAGCCTAACCCTAATATAATATGCCATCCTCACCCTAATATAATATGCCAGCCTAACCCTAATATAATATGCCATCCTCACCCTAGCCTCTGGACCCTGTTCGTTTCCACTTGTACTGGTGTTAATAGACCACACGCTATGGGAGAAGTGACTAAGAAATAATAGGAGATTATTTCTGTTATTGCAGTCTTGTCTTAGAGGGTTCTCTGGAATCCAAATAGTTAAGTGTTTGTTTAATAGAAGCTCAACTGAAATGGATTCGTTTAGCTCACCCCAAGACAGTTTTCTATGTTCCAGGGTTGTTGCCTTATTAGTTTAAATAATGTCAGCAGTTTAACACGTTATTTAATCATAACAAAAACTGCCTTTATTTCGCTTAGGCTTGGGTTGTGTAAGCGAGCTCTTTTTTTTGCGAAGGGTTTGATTGAATCTGAGACTGTTTCCTCCAGGAGTTACTAACGTGCTACAGCCTTTAAAAAGGACATTCAATTACTTAGTGAGTAACTAGATTCGCTGTTGCTTGCCCGGGTGATTAGGAATATAGCAAACAAGACAGGACATGGGTACAAAACCCAGAAGGGATTTCCATAGATGCCAGGGTCATACCCAAGTGAATAGAATTTGGGAGTCATGTGGACAGGTCAATGGAATAGTCTGAGCTCTAAACTAGTGCATCTACACTCTAGGTGAGTGACGCTCACTCTAGGTGAGTGGTAGTGTCTTAATAAATGGAGAATGAAGCAAAATGAATGGCTGCCTTTCTGTGAGTGAGACTGTGTGTTCAGTGAGTGAGTCAGTAGTTTTTTTTTTAATGAGCGAGACTGTTCAGTGAGTGAAAGGGACAGTCTTTCGATGAGCGATGCTGACTTCCAGTGATTGGGACTGGAAGGTAAGTGAGCCCTGAAAGTTAGTTCGTAGCCATGTGATTGGTGCAGCTGAGCGAGTATCTGGGCTCGTTCCATTATATATTTTGCGACAGGGCTATTCAGCTGTTGACCACAAGCCAAATGTGGCCCTTAGACTAGTTGCTTTCGACAGCTAAGCGCAGTTTTTCACACTGAAACTCACTTATAGGTTAAGGTCATATGATCATATACAGGACAGATGTTACAGATGTGCTAAATGGTTTGCAAAATGTTGAAATGGAAATGATTCCAAGTCTTTACATGTATCTAAAATCACATTACAATCTTGTGACCTCTTTGGGGAACTAGTTGAAGAGCCCTGTTTTAGGGTAATGTGATGGTTTCCACTGAGCGAGTCCTCATTATGTAGTAATACTATATATACCTATGGGGTACATGGAGTATGAGCCCCCACGTGTTATCAACTCTGGGTGAATGTAAAGATTTCTGTGCAGGTCTTATGATGCTATAATGGATACATTTGAATCCAGAGTTGAAAGTACTCACTCCTTCAACCACTTGCAACCTTGTACCCTTCCATCAATATATATTGTGACAACCACATCACGCTGAGGTCCCTTTTATCCCAAATAAGGCCGGAAACACAGTACTTCTATTTACGTGGGGTTTATTTATAGGGGCTAAGTAACATATTCGCAGGCCCACTGTCCCTTTAAGAAAGCCAAACCAAAATAAAAAAGCATAAATTAAAACCTATCCCGGTCAGGGATCTAACTTACTTCTTCAGCCCTGTCTACCGGGCAGCCAGCTAAGCCAGTTCCCACCCCAAAACATGCCCTGGCATAGGCAATAAAGAAACAGCATAGTCTTTTGTCATAATGTAGCAATAGAAAGGGTTTTGCTTATCTTAGTCCATCTGGCGATGTCCCTGCTTCAGCACGGCTCTTTCAGCAGTGTCTCACTCTCTCTCAGCTTCTTTACACTGCTTCAGCACGGCTCTCTCAGCAGCTTCTCTCACAATCTGCTAACTTCTTTAACCAGCCTCTGGTAGCTGGGGAGCCCCTTCTGCCTCCCTCCTTCTCTGAGGGAAAACCGGTCAGTCTCTCTCACTGCCTCTCTGGCTTTCTGGGTCAGGCTCAGCCTGTGACCAAACACTTCCTTGTTTTTCAGGAGTTCAGCCCAGGCTGATTAATTAGATTTAAGGTGGTCTTGACAACTCCAGGGAGGATTACCTCTTTCCAGCACCTAGATGCCAGTGCTGGTATCACTATATATGTGTGTGTGTGTGTGTGTGTCTTAGGCAGGTCTGCAACCCTGCCTTTCACCATTATCCCCAGCATACAGTGCTTCCACTGCAGCAAGGGATTCTGGGAAATGACATGCAAATGAGCACACATTGTCTCACCTTTTGTCTGAAAAAAACATTTGAAAATTGCAAACCAGCAGTACCCCCAGCCTCACACTGATGATTCCCTTTAAGGTTGAAACATGTCTGTGAATGGTTTCTCTGGTTTTGCATCTAACTCCCATGCTGTGCTTTAAAGCTGTGTTAACACACACACACGTATATAAACACACATAGACACACAAACAACCTGCACAGGTGGTCTTCAACTGAGCCACCTGTGCTGAAGCAGGGATATCCTGAAAACCGAACCTGCTGGTGGCCCTTGAGGACTGCAGTTGCCCACCCCTGGGTTAGAACCACAGCAGATAACATACACATTATTGTTAAAATGTGCATTTAACCCCCCCCCCCCAATAAACGCTTTACATTCCATATTGCACGTGTAAATAAGCCTGGATGACAATTGACCTGCCCCGCGGTTATCATTGTGTCTTTGCCAATGGAAATCTTGGCTCGATTCAGAGAAAAATACATGACCTAAATATAGTGGTGTGAGTGGTACACGCCTGGATTTCATCTCCCGGCGGCCTGTGGTTAGGATGACGGCTCTCCTCCTCCTATCTGCATGGAGGGTACCGAGAAGGCAAATCAATAGGAGGAGAGGTGAAAAGGAAAATTGCTCTTGAGACGCATTATGTTCAGACACCTGTGTTTCCCCAGGCACTGAGGATGCAGCTGCCAGCCAAAGTTACCCTGACTTTCGGGGGGGGGGGGGGGCGGTCGAGCACAAGAGTGAAACAGGTGACAGGTTGCGTTGCTTTTGATCCGATAGGACAAGGGTGGCCCAACTCTGATCCTCAAGGGCCACCGACAGATCCGGTTTTAAGGACTATCCCTGCTTCAGCACAGGTCAAGCGGCTCAATCAGTGGCTCCGTCAACAGCTGCGTTCTCATCCCTCCTCCTCGCTCTCTGACCTTCCCATTGTGGAGCGGCGCTACGTCCATAGCAAGGGGAAGCCGTGCTGAGCCCCCCTGCATCCTCAATGAGGATGCATTTAGAGGCGGCGCCTGCGAGCGTCCGCAGGCGTGCTGAGGCGTTTGGAATTTTCAGCTGAGCCTGTTTCTCAGCGCGCTGTCGGCTGAAAACCTCCAATCACTGCAAAGCAGCATCAACGTCACGGCGCCGTGACGTCGGTGCCGTGACGACGGTGTGTCGCGGGCTATTGGCCCAGTGACGTTACTTCCCCGCACCCCCCACACGCCCCCGATCGCGCACGCTGGCTCGCCTGCCAGTCCATGGGCTCGCTCCTGACCGGGCAGGCGAGCCTCAGCGTCAGCGCGGAGGAGCACGGGCTGAGGCTCTATGGACGCAGCCTAAGATTTCCAAAATGGTTGCCTGCATAGTAATGAACATAACGCTGCAACGTAACTCTGCCGGTCTGTGTGTGTTTTTTATGCCCTGCAAGGACTTTAGATACTTATTTAAACTGTAGTTGCTAACTATATGCTTCAAGAGAGTCTTTCAACATAGCTTATGTTGAAGAGGCGTAGGGGAGTGTAGGAAAAGGGTTTGCAGACGCAAATGTACTTTTCATTTAAAAGCAGCTTTCCATAACATCAGCCGTGCCGGATTACCCACTGGGCACGTGCCTAGGGTCCCCCAAGGTCAGGAGGCCCCCGTAGGATGCGGCGAGCCTGTGCTGCGTCTCCCCCAGTTCCCAATGCAGCAGCCCAGCGGTCACTGTCTGCCACACTCCCCCTCCTCCTGTCGGCGCCAGGATCCAACTTCCGCCCTGACCGGAAGAGGGAGCTGCAGAGTTCCCGGGCCTCACACACGGTACAGGGAAAAGGGAGACCAAAAAGCGCACCAGCACAAACGGAGCAGGAAGAAACCAGGACAAAAAAATGATTAAAAGGGCACTTTAATGTGGCAAAAGACCCATCCAATGCATTTCGAACGTCGCAGCGTTCTTTTTCAAGGTAGTATGGGCGCGTGAGAGAGAGGGAGTGTCTCTTCTCCGCGTGGCAGCGTTGCGTTGTCATGGTGACCTGTCGAGGTGGCGCGATGTCATGACGCTGCAGGAGGAGGGCCGCCTCGAGGAAACATTATATGAGTTAAACTCACATAGGCTTCTGGGGGGGATTGCTGCTTTAAGATACAATTACTATGGAATGGCTAACTCAATTACATTGTATTGTATATCTTTATTTATATAGCGCCAAAAGTGAACTCGGCGCTTCACAAAGAATACAGTACGGGGAATTATAATAATACAATAAGCGCAGCAAAATCAGACAATTGGAAAGGAAATCCCTCCCCCGAAGAGCTTACAATCTAAGTGGTATGCTGGGAGACTTGCAGAGACAGCAGGTGAGGGAATAAGTGCTGTAGATGGCAGTGCTTGGGCACAATGGGTGGTAGGAGTGACTGTGAGTGTGGGACAGTGGCCATGAGTGCAGGATATTGGGATGCTTGATTTGTGGGGCGAGATTTAAGGTTAGTCCGTATTAAATCACAAGGTTAACACCATTAGCAGGGGAAGAGATGGCAGGGAGGCGTGGGTGAGAGCAGGTGTGTATGTCTGGGTAGGTACAGCTACCCTCCTGCCCAGTATCCTATACTGTCACCCATGTCTTTTTGCCAAAAACATAGATTGTAAGCTCACCTGGTCAGGGACTGTGTCTGTAACAATTCCTGCGTACAGCGTGCTATATTTATAATTGTGACGCGCTTTCAGTACCATTGGCAGAAAAGCGCGATATTAAATTAAGTCATTATTTATTATTAAGGTGACTTAAAGCTGCAGTTCAGTCAATATCCTGCATGTGTGTTTTTTTTTAATATATCAGTTCTGTAGTAAGAAAAAATACTTTTAGCATTTTCTGTTTTTAAAAAAACAACTTTGAAAGACCGTTTTTCCTTGTATTCTATATTTAACACCATTTGCTATGATAAGAAGCCCTGCCACCCTTCATGTCCTGTCACAAGCCCTGGCACACCCCTTTGTCAGCCCTGGCCTCCCTCTAGCACATGTCAGTGCAGGAGTGCTCATGAATATTCATGAGCTTCCACTGAGAGACAGAAGCAGAAGAAAAACAGATCCCTTCACTAATTATGTCACCAAATTTTGCAGATCAATACATGGAGAACGAATTGACCGGCAGCTATACAGTTCTTTAGGTAATTAGAGATTGCCCACATGAAACTATTGAAATTAAAAAAATAAATTTAATAAAAAAGAAAAAAAAAGACTGAACTGCAGCTTTAAGTTGATTGTGGAAGTCTCACATCCTCCTTCCAAGACTCAGTTTTTTCCTGTCTAAATTAAAAGGTGTCGGAGACAGCTCAAAGTGTCTCTTTCCCAGAGACAGCTCAAAGTGTCTCTTTCCCAGAGACAGCTAGAAGGGTCCCTTTCCCAGAGACAGCTCAAAGTGTCTCTTTCCCAGAGACAGCTCGAAGTGTCTCTTTCCCAGAGACACTATATTTGTCCTCTTTCCAAGGAGACAGCTAGAAGGGTCTCTTTCCCAGAACAGCTAGATGTGTCCCTTTCCCAAGACAGTCTTGAAGTGTCTCTTTCCACGAGACAGCTCGAAGTGTCTCTTTCCCAGAGACAGCTCAAAGTGTCTCTTTTCCCAGAGACAGCTAGAAGGGTCCCTTTCCCAGAGACAGCTAGATGTGTCTCTTTCCCAGAGACAGCTAGAAGGGTCTCTTTCCCAGAGACAGCTAGATGTGTCCCTTTCCCAGAGACAGCTTGAAGTGTCTCTTTCCCAGAGACAGCTCGAAGTGTCTCTTTCCCAGAGACAGCTAGAAGTGTCTCTTTCCCAGAGACAGCTAGAAGGGTCCCTTTCCCAGAGACAGCTAGAAGTGTCTCTTTCCCAGAGACAGCTAGAAGTGTCTCTTTCCCAGAGACAGCTAGATGTGTCTCTTTCCCAGAGACAGCTAGAAGGGTCTCTTTCCCAGAGACAGCTAGATGTGTCCCTTCCCAGAGACAGCTCGATCGAAGTGTCTCTTTCCCAGAGACAGCTAGAGTTGTCCTTTCCAGAGACAGCTAGATAAGGGTCCCTTCACAGCGACAGTAGAAGTGGGTCTCCTTTCCACAGAGACAGTCTCAGAGGGTCCCTTTCCTAGAGAAAGCTAGAAGTGTCTCTTCCAGGACAGCTAGAAGTGTCTCTTTCCCAGAGACAGTAGACGAGGTCCCTTCCTAGAGACAGCTAGAAGTGTCTCTTCCCAGAGCAGCTAGAAGTGTCTCTTTCCCAGAGACAGCTAGACGGGTCCCTTTCCAGAGTCAGCTAGAGGTCCTTTCCCAGAGAGACAGTAGAAGTGTCTCTTCCCAGGACAGCTAGACTGGTCCCTTCCTAGAGACAGCTAGAAGGTTCTTTCCCAGAGACAGCTAGAAGTGTCTCTTTCACAGAGAAGTAGACGGGTCCTTTCCAGAGGACAGCTAGAAGTGTCTCTTTCCCAGAGACAGCAGACAGTGTCTCTTTCCCAGAGACAGCTGACGGGTCCCTTTGCGAGAGAAATGCGTAGAAGCCTCTCTTGTATATGTGAT